>CM043116.1:11679979-12279979 GCA_023701765.1 Hylyphantes graminicola
TGAAGTTATTTTGATTTACGCTACTTCATTAAAAATCAATTAAACGTTAATTTTAAATATTAATAGTAAGCGAAAACAAAAATATAAAATCTAGAACTCAGATTGGTGTTACTGCGCTATCAACAAAATTGACCAACAAAAAATTATTCTTTTAACATTAATTTAATGAACAAAATTATTTATTCTAATAACTTACTCTCAAAAAAAACTTACCCACCCAATCCAAATTTTTATTATCTCATTAATTAATAATAAAAAATTCTCTAATACTACTTCAAGCACTGCTTTTTTATTGATATCAATGACAAAACAAACACAATGTATTGGTCACTCATGCGGACAGTAAACTTTACAAATTATTTTAATAAACCTCTGGAAAACATTAAACATAGAGGGGTAGGTGGTTATTTCACACTTTTCACTACCTGGTTTTCAGACTTTGCGACATTTACGGTGGTAAATTCAGGAAACTATAAAAAGGAAAACTGTCGAGGTGTTGTTTCTTTTGAGGATTAGGGAAAGTGGATACTAGAATCGTTTAATGTTTTTGATCCCTTTATATATCTAGGTAAGAGGAAAAGGTATTAAAATTTATTTTGTTGTATTGTTATTTTTAATCGGAATAAACACATTGGGATTTTCCTCTCTTAACTTTTAAAAATGTCCTTTGTTTCATATTAGTTACTTCACTATTGAATTTTATTTTTTTAATTATTATTAATAAGAACGTAGAAATTATTTGAATTTTTTGTCAGTGTGAATACTTTAGTTTCAGAAAGTTTGACACTTCGAATTTCGTTCAAGAGTTTATAGATAAGATATATTAATTTATGGTGAAATTTTAAACATATATTTTCTAATATTGCATTAATATTTTGATATTGTTTTTTCAATGCATCACTCAATCTATAATATTGTAAAATTTTTAAATTATTAACTTATTTATTTCTTAACTATATTTCAAACGTATGTACGAAATTTATTAGCCTCTAAGTGTTAAAGTATCTTTCGGATTGTAAAGATACAAAACTATCTGTATATTCGAATACGACATTTTTAAATTTAGGCATTGTTTGCCTAACTATAGCAATAACGTATTTGGAAAATTGTTAAAATCTGTCAAATATCGCGTTTCAACATTCTTATTCTGTATATTTTTGCATACTCATGAAAGAATAAATATCAGATTTTCGATTGAATTCGAAACATGTGACAAAAAATTTGACTTAGTCTTTACGCCGAATAAGACAATACTCACTTTAAAGCTGTCGTATAACGTTAATCAAGCTTCGTGGAACAATTTATGGAGTAACTGTTACATTTATTTTAAGAAGTTTACACCGTAAAATCTGCAGCAGCAATTCCGAGAGAAATGAAGCCTCCAGTATGCGAAGTAACCTTAAGCTACATTTATGTATTAACTGTGTAATGTTACTACATAACTGTAGAAACGTTATACATAAAAGTGTGTAAATTAAAAGTAAACATTTTCTTTGTAGTACTTACTCCGTAAATTTTTTATATTCTTAAAGGGAAAAAATACATTTGAAATGAAAATCGAAGTGAAAAGTATTCCCACAGTAAAGAAAAATAGGAAATGCAAATAACTTTGTCGAAAAATTAGAATGAATAAATCAAATGTGCGTAATCGTAATAAGTTCCATTGAATACATTTGTTTAGAAGTTCTATTGGCAACATCTATTTACATTTATATGTTTTCGTACAATAATCTAAATAAAAATGATTGTTAAGGGTATAAGGAATTGATTTGAAATTAATATTGAAATTACAAACATCCCCAGTTTTAAGAAAAAAGAAATCAAATAACTTTTGTTAAAATTCTTAATTTTAAAGAAAAGTTCTATTGCCAGCTTCCATGCACCTGTATACGTTACTTATTTTTGTAGTAAATAAAACCGGAATAAGAAAACATTGAAAACCGGAAAAACCTCGGGAAAGAATTCCCCGGGGAAAAGAATACAACAGCAATTTATATCCCACAAAGTAAAGAATTCCTGTCGGCCCACACTTGAAAAGGTTTTGGGAAAAAAGTCATTTCTGTAATAGTGCTTTTATGCTTTACAAACAAGGGCTACGAGGGTGATGTGTATTTAAAAGAACTTGGCAGTTTTGGAGTGTAATGTATTGTGTATTGTATTTTTATTATTTATGTTTGCCATTTAGATCGGAATATTATAAAGGGTGTTCGTAAAAGAATGTCCGAGTTTTAATGGTAGGGTACGTAAATATTCCAGCTTGTATGTGATTGATCAGAGACCCGCTTATAAGCCTTCGTCAAGTAAGACAGACACAGAAAGAGTTTTTACTGTCACAGAGAAAGGATGTACACCCAGGGTGAAACGCGGGAATCGAACCCGCACACGCTACAGCGCGCAGACTGCTGGTCTGCGATGTTAACCACTCGGCCATCTGGGCCCCGTTTTAATGGTATATTACAGGAGTTTATTTTATACTAAATATAACAAATCATACTTGAAATTGAAAGAAATTTACCTAGTGTTCCCTGTAAGTGCTCAATGTGTGCGCTTTCAAGGATGAGGCACACATCTAAACGAAATGCAATTTTTCCCATACTGTCTGCAGCAAGTCCAGAGCAAGTCCGTTTGCCTTGCATGCGGAAGGTTCCAGGTTTGAATCTGGACATAGAAAATATATCTGCCTACCTATAAACGGGACGTGCAGCCAAATTCAAACTAAATGAAATATAACTAATTATAGTAACTTTAATTAAATATATGGATTAATTAACTAACGATTTACAATTAACGCTTTAAGGAAATTAATCAAGGTGTTATAGGTATGGAAGCAATGGCCATGTTTATTCTGCAATAAATTAGCAATTTATCCCTAATATTATATACAAATCTGTCAGGTCATAAATATTTCTGAATGAATGAACATTTTGATATTTACTAACTACATTCTGAAATGCATTGATTCGAAAATAGTTTGAAATATTAAATTGTTAGTCAATAAAGGTAAACAGAAAAAAGCAATTTGACAGCGAAAAAAATTTGAAAGAATAAAATGTGAATGAATAAACAACAGTGATTTCAAATTGATTTTCGGAAAAATAATCTAAAATGAGATACAAAATTGTAATGAGAAACTTTACCCTGAGGCATTCAAACGAAAATTAGATTCTTTGATAAAATTTCCTATTTTTTGTAGAATTTTTTTATTATGTTCAATAAAACATTAAATTCTGTTATTGGAAAACAAATAATATGTGTATGTCATGAATTTGCTTTTCAAATAATGCACAAATGTTCTTTTATTTGTGTTTTTAAACAAACGAAAAATGTGTTTTTGGTTTGGACTAACTTATAATAATTTTAGATGATTCTCAAACAGTTACAATAATTTTGTTTTATTCCTGGCGCTGATATCATCCATCTTGTGTCTACAAGAAATAAGAGTATTTATAATAATAAAAGAAAGAGTCTGTCTGTCTGTGTGTATGTCTGTGGCTCGCAAAAGACCTACTTAGACTGCTCTAAAAAAATTCGAAATTTTTAATATAGATTCCTTTTATTACCTACGTGTGCACCTGAGGCTTAGTTTTTTCATATTTGATTGTGATTTTTAATTAATATAATTAGTTTAAAAAAAAAAAACGTCATCCACGTGGGATTGCGGGACCATTACAGAGATTGAAAATACATGGACCGGGCCGAAACGGGGGCTTGACGCCATCCTCTATTAGTTTGATTGATTGAGTTTGGTTGAGATATGCGCTCGCCCTAAGGCTGCTTCATCCTCTATTAGGGTTTTAAGTGCGCATGCGCCAACACGAATTTAATTTTGTTTTGTTTTTTAGTGTATTTTCACAAGTAAGCATGCCTCTAAAAGGAAGCAATGCGAAGTTAACGGGTTCCCAGTTAGGCGGGACCATACTGCTAGTATTATAATATTTCTAAGTTAGAAAATAAGTATACATAGGAATTGGTTTTGTTTGCTGTTAGATAAGTTTAAGAAAATGTCCGTTACAATTGCTCAACATAAAACATCACATCTTGTTAATAATAATGTTGGTCTATTTTATTATTATTATTATTATTATTAGCAGTAGTAGTATAGTAGTAGAATTAGTATTATTAGAGTTAGCATTAGTATTATTAGCATCAGTGTTGTTAGAACTAGCATTAGTGTTATAACAATTAGTATTATTAGCATTAGTGTTATAAGATTTAGTATTGCTAGTATTAACATAAATTTAGAATTATTATTATTTCTTAAACTCCAAGAAATGAATTTGTTTTTGCAAAAGTTCAAGATGTAATTTTTAACTCTTTGGATAATTCTGCCTCAATCTAAATATAATTAATAATTTAATTGTTTAATATAACTGTTATTTATTGGTTGTATCGTTGATGCTTAATAATAATAATAAACAAAAAAAAATGTAAGAAACTCAATAAAATCAAAAAAGAAAATAATTCTTTAAACTCTAAACCTTTAACCCTCTAATGCATGATTTTTTTTTCATCCCGAAAAAATATATATGAATCTTTAATACTCATACATTATGGGAAAAATACTGAAAAAAATAAACTGCCTTACAATTTAAATAATTTCAATTTTTAAATTTTTTTCCATATAACAAAAATCAACTACAAAATTAAAATTTTGATAATAATGACTAGAAAACTACTAAATATATTTCAAAATAACCCTCTTTAACTACAATTAATTTTCCAAAACAATTTATTTGTAATTTAGTATTAATATTATTGTTAATTGTAATTTATTTATTTTATTTTGAAATTTCTTCTTCATCGAGTATTTTAGTAGCTTTCAGGTGGCTCCAATTATCTCGAGGTTCTTTTAGCCAATTCGGTCCCTCCCACCATGCAAAGTCGAGGAGTTGCTTTGCATTACATCCTCTCGAGGGTAGATCTCCAGGATTTTAAATGGCTCGGAACATGATGCCATGACGAAGGATTACTTAATTTTCTTATTTCTTGTACCCTGTTTCTAACGAAAACAGACCAGTTCTCTACCTTCGAAATCCAGGCAAGAGCCGTAGTTGAATCACTCCAGAAATATTGCTTGATATCCTTCCAGCCGAGGGCTTGCACAACTGAGTGTGCAAGTCTAGCTCCCACCAAGGCAGCAGTCAACTCGAGCCTAGGTATGGTCCCTTCTTTGAGCGGTGCAATACGAGACTTTGCTGACAGAAGGCTGATTTTGACATCATCTTCATCTTCAATTCTCAAGAAAACCACAGCTGCATAAGCTGTTTACTGGCATCGCAAAATGTATGTAAAGAACAGTTATTTAGATTTTCGGAGGTAACTTGAATCCACCTGGGATATAAAATATATATAAAATATAGAATAATTAGCAATATGAAAACAAGATAAAAAAAATAATTAATCTATAATAAAAAATAAAAAATATGAGCATAGAAATAATTAAAATAAAACTAGAAAAAATAAAGATAACTATAATATCTAACTAAATAATCTCAATTTCTTCCAATGTTTTCAAATCTGCGTACACAGAAGAAATTCTTTTTTCAGATCTTCTCTGATCTCTTCATCCCAATCCACGCCCATCACCATGTCTTTTGTAGCATTAACTTAGGGCACAACATGGACTGGAGCGGTATATCCAATGGGATCGAAAATACGGTGCGCCACAGACAGAATAGATCTCTTGGTGACTTTTTTCTCGCTCAATTCTTTCAACCAACTCATATTGACTTTTAGTGTGTCTTCGGTTTTATTCCATTTTAAGCCTAACACGGATGATTCTGAGGGTAAATTCTTGCAATATGAGTGTTCCCAGCTCCTCAACTCGAAACTACATTTCTGCATCAATTCAATGGATTTTTGTTTAAATTCTTCCATTTCAACTGAAGTATCCACGCTGGTTAAAGAATTATCAACATAGAAACTTTGCAAGAGCCTTTTCTTGTAATCTGCATCGTATCCTTGAACATTTTGTATGTGATACCTTATGACAGCTGCCAAAAGGAAAGGACTACTCGTTACTCCGAAAACCACTCTTGCATGTCGAAATATTTTGCACGTTTTATTCTCTTTGTCTTGCCACCACAAGAACCTTAAATAATCTCTATCTTCTTTGGCGACACTTAACTGTAGAAACGCTCTTCTGACATCTGAAGAAATACCGATACGTCTTTCTCTAGAGTGTCTAATGCTCTTAGGTAAGTTTCCAGTTTATCATACAAAGATGTAAGGGGAAAAGATCTATTCACCTGAACATTGATGATTAATTTGAAAAGTTCCCTTACGTAGATCTCCACTAGAAGATCCTCATTTCCAAATCTTGATTTCAGACTGTCGACGGCTTTAGTATAGTTTTCGCCAGTTGGCGGGAAACTTTCAACGATTTCTCTCGCTCTGGAACCCATCACAGTAGCTTGAATCAGATATTGGAACTTGTCTTCAAGTGCAATGTCCGCATCATTATCGATGTGCTGGAACTGGTTCCAAAACGGGAGCCACTCTTTGACATCGTCGCCAAACTGTCTGAACTCTAGTTTCGGCAAAGTAAACTTCCTCCTAGAATTCACTGCTTCAGCAGTAACGGAATTTGGATTGGCGGCATTTTGAGCAGTCATTTCTCGACATTGCGCCTGTATCTTGGCCATTTCTAATTCATGGGCCATTCGGGCTTTTTCTAACTCTGAAGCTTCCTTTGCTTTTTCTAACTCTGAAGCTTCCTTTGCTTTTCTAGCTCTATTGCATCTTTCTTTTCTTGAAGAAGTCGTTCTTCTCTTTCCTTTGAAAAAGTCTTTCTTCTTTTTCTTTTTGAAGAAGTATTTCTTCTTGTTTCTTTCGTTCTCTAACGGTATCCTCAAGTACTTGTTTAACAAATTCTGGATCCTTGTTATATTCATTGCTAGCCAAAATCAAGTCCTTCAACTTTGCTAGAGTTGATCCCACGGCGCTGTTTCGTTAATTTCTTCCAGAACTACCAGCAAATCTGCTTTCTTGTATCCGGATTTAAAGAAACTTGCCATTTTCTTTTTTCGCAAGTCCCTGTTCGGGCGCCAAAATGTAAGTACAATGTACTACAGAAACAAATCTTTTCACAGAAAACTCTGATAATTTATTTCTCTAAAAATAGATGAAACAGCCGGCACAAGTAAAAAAACCGTTACAGCAAGAGAGTTAAAACTTTTTCGAAAACTGATTCATCTTTCACAAAACAATGTTGCCACAGACAAAACTTTATCCATAAAATAAAATAAATAAATTACAATTAACATCTATTATACTTTGAATACTGCCAAAAACGTAATTTCGCAACAGTTAAAAACCTCACTCTTTAGTTTTGAATACACTTTTACTACTGTCATCTATGAGGGTTATTATTAACTAAAACTTCAAAATGGAATGTAATAGATGAAAAAAACACTAATTTGTCGAGAGGGAGCTCTACTTTAATAGAATAAAGTGGATTATGTAACTTGTTACCAAACGGTAACAGTATGCATTAGAGGGTAAAACGCTAAGCCTTTAAACCAAAGAACTGTCTAAAACTTTAAATTACCAGCTGATGGAAGCAGCACTGAAGAACATAGTTGAAAATAATATTGTTCAATTTCGAACAAAATAATTTTTTACATAGTTCTTGACAAAAAATATATTATATATATATATATATATATATTATATATATATATATATATATATATATATATATATATATATATATATATTATATATATATATATATATATATATATATATATATATATATATATAATATATATATATATATATATATATATATATATATAATGAAAAATTACGGAAAGCCTGAAAATAACTGTATCGAATGATTTCTTTTTAAAATTATTTCCATTGAGTTCAATTATATGAAAAAGTTCCTCGTTTTGAAATTAACGTTCGCTCGAAAAATAGCGAAAAAAAAATAGTTGATAATTTGTCCTTAGGGCTTTGAAGTCACAAAATAGAGAGAGAAAACACTATTTTTTAAACATTTTTCTCGACAATGGTTTCACGGAAGAAAAAATTAACTTTAAATGAAACGAGGCCAACTAGTTAAATTATAAATTTCAATTTGAAGGGATAAAGTATCAGGCTTCAATTTCTATGGAAAAATTGAAAATAAAAAGTAATAAATAAATATCTTCGTACCGAAGATAAATATTCAAAGTAGTTATTGGGTTTATTTTCCATGAAAAATCAAACAATTTTTTTAGTAAATTTATTCTTATGAATTACATATTTGTATGTGAAAATTTTCATGAAAAGACACCGAATTATTTATGCATTTTTCCAATTGTTTTATAAATTTTGTTAAAAAGTATTATTAATTTTCAGAAATACCTGATGGAATACCTTTTATTTTTTTAAATACGAAAAAATTATTTAAAAAAATAAAACTGAAACTGGATTTTTTACGTTTATAGTTTCAGTATTTTTAGTTTTTTTTTTACTTTCTAGAAATTCAGCTGCCAGATTAAAACCGTAAATTTGAGGGATTTTTTTAGGCATTGTTAATAAAGTAGAAAATATAGAATTTAAGTTTTTGAAACAAAATTTATTCAAAAGTTGAATGAAGGATATATATTAGCCACCAGTACCAGAGTTTGTTGGTTTGAATCTCGCTTTGAAATGCATGTTCTTTTGACATTTTTGTGTCAGATGAAAACGATAATTGTCTTCCCAAACATAAGTGTGCAGCCAAAAATGTCCAACGAATAAGGGGAATGCACGTTAAATATCCTTCAAAGTCCTAACAGTGCGTACGAGCTTCACCGGGCGAGATTCACGGGATGCGTACGATGTCTTGATAAGGTTGCATTGGTTGGTTGCCTCGTCACTTGACACCATTTTAAAGTTATGAAACCCTTTATTCAAAAGCCCTCGCGTAGTTTTAGTTCGACGATTTTCATCCCAACGGACTGGGTTGTCCTACAACCCAGATTCTGACGTCACACGTCCCTGGAGGGGCTGTTGTGAATGATACCGTTGATCTTGGCACTTCTTTTACAATTTTTTTTATTTTGTTTACAAATTTCTTATCACGAGTACCACTTTCTTCCAGCTTTCACATGCACCGATTTTCTAATTGTTTTTCTCTTTTGATTCAAATAATATAAAGGAAACATGGTTCGATACTTTTCGTCTTCATATTTCACACTGGCGAGTATATAGTAGTAGATTTATTTTCCATTTGGCAAACTCGATTTCGCCAACAAGACGTCAGAGCTATACTTGATGCAAAACTTTTTCGTGTATCCATGAAAAATTCCTCACAGCGGTTCTCCGTGTTATTCCTATGGAAATTCCGTGATGAAGGGTGTGAAATTGGTTTTTTGCGTGTATAAGAAAAAATATTAAGAATAACCTTACTGAACACGGGCTGCCATTCCCCCACAAGTTGTCACAACTCTTCCTACATTAATACCAATCTCCAGTGACTCTACCCATCATAAAAACATAACATCCCCCACTGAGGAAGTAAGTCCGCCCGCTGACCACAAGAAATAATCCCCTTCTAGATGATTTCCTGGGCAACAAATCCCCTTTTCTTAGGAGGAAAAAGGAAATAATAACAAGAGCCTCTCCTGGTTTTCCCGCGACCACGAGAGTAGCATAATAGCATAACACCCGGGCGAAACTCGTAGGAGTAAGTGAGTGGTCCATCCATCCATCTACTCTGGCCCGGGATCTTTTGGGGGCATCTCAAAAAGGAGTTATTTGTTGGAAACAGGTATTTTAGGTGTTATCTTATCATGTTTTATCCTTGTTGTTGTTCTTACTAATTCCCTGTGAACGGTTTGTGGGCTTGGCCAGAGACACGCTTATAAAACTTTGTCAAGTAAGACAGTCACAAAACACACATAAGTGGCAGATGCTGCCGTCAATCGCCGCCTCCGCAATTTAGACATGCCCCTGAAGGGGAGGGAAATTGTCTCCAGAGACCTGTACCCGCGTGGGAAACTGCACCATGACCGCCCAACGGAATTTCGTACCACAGATTTAACGAGCACGTACTCCGCATATACTCGGTGGGTCTTCACTGGTATCGGGACCCGATCGCTGGACCTTCCGATTCCGAGAACGAGACGCTAACCAATAGGTTACCCACGGCCCCATCAAGTCCAGGAGATCTCACACCCTCAAAAAGTAAATAACTTAGACAGGATTCTTCGCCATGTCGGTATTATGCAGCCTCCATGCATGTTAGGTGGTGGCTGGGGGAAGGCCGGAAGGCAAACTACATTTTGTACACAATAAAAAAAAGTCTTGCAACCTTGTCAAGCGTCTAATTTTAAACCAAAACTTGCTCTAAGTTGGAGTTCATTTACTCATCATGGTTCCATACCGTGCTACCTGCTACAGCTGCTTTCACAAGTTCGACTTATTCAGATCAATGTTTTCTGGCTTCTAAAAATTTACGGCTAAATATCTAAGGACTAATATCTTTGAATATGCATACATGGTCGGACCGATCTGGCGCGTTTACATGAACCATCGAATCCATGGATTGAAGAGAAAACTCAGCAATTTTTTCCTCGTGGGGATTTACTCCCAGACAGAACCGGAATTGCAGGGTTCATTGGGTTTTTTCGCAAACCCTCCAATGGAGGAGGGTTTAATGTTTCATATCATACCATGGATTCGGCCACTGACCATCATTTGGGATAGAAATCCTGCTCCACCTCTTTTTTCCCTAATGGGGATTACCAAATTAACCAACAAGTACAAAGGAACCTGCTGTCCTTTTCCTTATCATCCAGCGCCAAATCCCCCCTGGAAACCTCTTCTATCATCGTGGGGGGGATTTATCTCTTTCCCGGGATAATCCTGGAGACACGTCCCGGACATCTTTTCAGGAGTTGGGGGGTCTTGATGAAAGAGGGGGCTTCTTGTGTCTCAGGACACGCCCTCCTCAAAAGGGGGGTCTTTATATGCGGGATCGAAAGGAACTAGCAGTCCCCTTAGTTTGATACATTCTTGTAAAGTAGTCTTTTCCGATGTAGCGATATCTGTGTGATATTGGAAAGACATTATACTATTGAAGCGTGGTGATCAGTGATGTATATTGCCTGGGTCCAAAATTAAATATAAAAAAACGTAATTAGAGCATTTTTTCTAAGATAATTAGAAGTTCACGTCACACACGATCACAAAGTGACATACCCAATTTTTGTCTAGAATTTCACTCCTCCAGTCTAGAAAATGCACTTCTCCTAGAGGAGTGGATCCTTTTGTGTTAAATCTAAGACAGGATCACTCCAAACGAGTGATTTTAACTCAGTCTGACATGGGCGTACCCACCATAGGGCAGAGGGGGGCAGCTGCCCCCCTCTAGAAAGTAGGAAGTGGGCCCCGGTCTTATGGGGGCCCCTGTAAATATTATATAAAGAAGGAGATGCATTTTTAAAAAAAAAATCGAGTCCATTTCTTCCCAGGGGCCCACTTTGCCCCTAGAGGACCTTTTTTATAATTTGATATAAAAGGGGCCTACGAATGATGTTCGAATTGAGGCCCATATTTTTGCAATTGGTCCTGAGTTGGATTCTGGGGGCCCAATACCTTATGCATAAAGGGGCCTACATATTTTTCAAATCGGGCCATTTTTTAGTAATTGGGCCCACTTTCCTCTGAAGCCCCCAATTGATGTATATTCTATACATAAAAGGGATTCCATATATATAATTGGGCCCACTACCTTTCTGGGTTCCCAAATCCTATTAAGACTTTTTGCAAGTAAAGTCTTTTTTGAATTTGGGGCCCCCAACGTATTGTTTCAGTCTAAACATGGACAACTAATGCGCCAAGAGATTTGTAATGGGCTACCGACTTGTGTAAAATTAAAGGTTACATTTACCATACATTAAACAAGACAGCGTAATTGTTATATCAAATTGCTATACCATTGTAATCCAATACCCTTCTTAATCCAGTATGGCAAAGCAGCAGATGATAGCACGGATTATTTAAAGGGTTGATTTGGAGGGCCCTTTTACATTTTTAAAGGAAAATTCCTTAAGGGGGCCCACCCAACTATAAGAAAATAGGGGCCCCTACCATTACCTGCCCCCCTCTAAATCAGATCCTGGGTACGCCCTTGCAGTCTGAGTTAATATTCACTCATTTCCACTGTCGAAAATGCACTTCTCCTACTGGAGTGGATTTCACTCTTTTGTTTTAAGAGTGTACTTTGATTTACAGTTTTGACAATTGATGATTTAATTTTAACCATTCAATGTTTCACACTTGGATCTCAATATATGTATTGATTATCATAACAGTTTAGCTCGTTAGTCATGCCTAACCACAAATTAATTTAATTTTTCACCAACGCCAGTTCAGGGATATATTTTTATCTACTAAACCCATTCCAGAAAGAAATAGTACTAACTCTAAGTAGTATTGACTACTTTAGGCATAAAAAAAGGATAGTCCAATGTGCCGGGAATAAAGGCAGTCGTAAAAGGGCAGCCGTAAGTCTTATCTTCACTTTGTTTTCCCTCATGCTTTAAAATGGAGCAATTGCAACATACTAAAAAAGGATTTTTACGGCTGGTCGTACTCTGGTTTGTCAGCTTTACAGCTGGGACATTTGGCGAAAGTTTTTGCCTCGTAAAGTCAGTGCTTGGAGGTTAAATGAGATGAGAAGGCTTGGCGAGTGAAAAAAATTAGCCTTGTGAAAGTCGCCAAGTCGATGCTATGCATCCAAACCTATGGATGAGAAGGGATCCCATAGTTGGTAAGGCGCTTGTCTAAGATGTCATAGGGTCGAGGTTCGGTAACGGGCATTGCCAAAATAACTGCCGATTTAAGGCCATAAATATTCTCTAACGTCCCGAAGCCGCGTATGATGTAGCCCCTAAAAAGTTGCGTTGTAGGTCCACTCAGGTTTGATTTGAATGATCGTCGCACTAGAGCTACACGAGGGCTATTGGCGACGATGTCCACTCAGGTGTCAGCTTGTTATACTTGACTGTGGTTCGAAACTACGAGGCCCGTAGCCTATAGCACTTGTCAAAAAACGTGCGACGATAATTCAATCAATACCAAGTGTTTGTTTGGGTCATAAATTCTAAAAATAAAATAGAGTACGAAAGTAACAAGTTGATTTAGGCGAACCAACAAATCAAATAGTGCAGCTTTTGACATGAGTTTTAAAAAAAGACGAAAAACTTTTTTTTTTTTGCAGGATCGGCTGTTAAAATTTCAATAACGACTATCTTCACATATTTACAGTACAAAATCTGATTTTACCCGTAAGGGCCTTTCAAACCCCGTCCCTGGTCTTTTCCCACGCCTTACTACTTCGGGGAAAAACCAGATTATAGCATTATTGAATCCTAGTACAGGATTCTTATGACGACGTTGAGAGACTAATCTACACTTATGCTACTACCTACCAAAATAGTAAAAAACAATTTGTTCGATTGCTTAAATTTTATTAATTTGAAGGAAAATTGAGAACGCAAAAGTTGTAACGACAAAGAAGTACAACAACTTTGGTACTTTAAAATTTGTTGTGTTGTGTGAACAATTTTCTCTGAGCAATTTTAAGTACAAGTACAAAGGGCAAAGCTCAACATGGCCCTCCATAAATTTTGTTAACAAAAAGTTACTATAGGAAGACAACGTCAGAACACGTGTTTGGAACAGCTCTATATTAACAGCGATTGGCTACAAATGTATAAGTTTATCTAAATTAACAAAACATATGACTAATGAAGACCAACTTTCTGAACAATTTATGTAGGACAAATTTGAGCTAAATGAAAACGAATTAAAAAAAACTTAAAGCTGACTGTTTTTATTCGAAAAAAATTGTGTGTTAAAAGCTTTCACACACACAAAGTCGACATTAATAGTTTAATGCAAAGTTCCCTTCAAATAAACAATTTAAATCATTGTTCATAAACCTTATTTAACGCCAAATTATACGCCAAGCTTAGGAAGCAAAGAGCAAAGCAGAAACGAACTTCATTTGGCAAACTCTTCTTAGAGTTGTTTTTCTCGATAGGCATCATATACCTCTTATTTAACCTTCATAGGTTGGTGTCACTGACGACTGGGTTTACGACATTGAATTTTAATTTTTGTTTTTAACTCAGTGTTGTTTTTTTATACCTATGTTTGTGAGAAAAATTGCTATTTTTGTCATTGTGAGGATCGAAAATATAAAATATCGAATGAGCCCTTAGGTTTATTGGTTTCTTTCTTGTTTAATGAACTACATGAAAACCGTTTTTTCGCAAAATAGGATTCATTAAAAGACGATATAATTAAGTGAAGTAATTACAAATTCTGAAAATAAACATGTTAAAACTGCATTCTCTAATTAAAAAGAAATTTTAAGATCAATTTTTTTAATTGATGCTACATCATTGTCGGTCAAGCCTTTGCAGACTCGGCATATTCCTCAGAACTGAGTGATTTTTTGGGGCACAATCTAGGCGACACTCGCAAAAAATTTTGACGCACAGATTACAATGAATCGGAGCTCTATGTAGATGTTAAAGTATGCCGAGATTTAATTTTGCCGAGAGAACCCAAGCCAAATGGTCCCTCCAGGGATCTTTTGCATGTCACATAATCATATGACATGCGTGCCCAACATTTTCAAATTTAGAAAATCTGAACCAGCGAATACGAGGTGGACGCGTTTAACCTCTCAGCCACTGAACCACTCCAAATTTATAGATTACCAACAACAAATAACAGCTTCCACCTATAGCTTATTACCTGCGAACAGTTTAGTTATGTAGCAGCAATTCCTAACACAAGGTTGGAATGTTTTTTCCCCATAAATTAATACTCTCTATGGAAATATATGAAAACCATAATGAACTATTTTACTTCCGCAGAAAAAGTCTAAAATAATGAAGTTGACATTAAAGCGAACATGTGAAAAATCTGGTTCTCTCGTACCATTGTAGAATTCATACCGTTTATGCATTGTACTTGGACCCTAACTCGTGTAAGGGAGTGCACATTAAATTTACTTCAAAGTTCTAACGCTGCTTGATATCGCCCTTAACGGTTGCGTGGGGTGCCTATTCAGGTGTCGGCTCGTAACTTGACTGTGGCTCTAAAGTACGACGCCCGTCGCCAATAGCCCTCTTGTAGCTCTAGTGCTACGATAATTCAACCCTTACATAACCTAACCCAACTAAGCCAAAAGAGACGATTATCGCCAAATCTGGCAACCCAGTCCCCCGAAATACCGACACTACCCCACCGAGCAGCTGCAGCGTAACGATGCCCACCGTATCATGCCCCTGGGGATGTCATGTAAGGTCACTTCCTTGACAGGTGACCACGCATGTAGTTCCTGTTGAATGCTCACTCAACCAGCTATTCAACCGCAGGCCCCGACAAAATGGAAACTCGGCTGCAATGCCACCACCTGGCCCAACTCAACGCATCGCTGAATCGGCGAGGGTGGGCTGATAAAGATGTAACTCATAATTTTTGGTAGGGTAGGATAAGAGCACGGCCAACTTCAATAACAAGGCCAGAGAAGCTTTTCCCAAACATCCCAGGTTCCTGTCCGGGCATCGCCAAAATAGCTGCCGTCCTATAAACGGTCCGTGCAGCCAAAAAATGTCCGACGAATAATACCCCGTGTAAGGGAGTGCACGTTAAATATCCTTCAAAGTCCTAACGCTGCGTACGATGTCGCCCTTAACGGTTGCGCTGGGTGCCTATTCAGGAGTTGGCTCGTCACCTGACTGTGGTTCTGAAATACGACGCCCGTCGCCAATAGCCCTCGTGTAGCTCCAGTGCGACGATAATTCAAACCTAACCTAACCTTTTCCCAAACACGAGCGTAGACAGAATGTTTGACGTCACTGTTCCGAGTGCCAAGGATCGAGAAACTAGTTCGGACGCATTCGGAACCCGAAAAATGTAGCTAGCCGTAAACGAGTGGTTCCGAGCATTTTTCGAGACAGGTTTTCTTCATCTTCGGCACAACGTTACTCGGAACTTTGACGTCAAAATTTCCGTACCCCAGCGTGTTTGGGAAAGCTTCTTTGGCCTTGTAGTTGAGTAGGCTTTGATAAGAGTTAATATCAGAAAAATTGAGGCATATAACTAACCATATTCAAAAAATAAAAAGCTGCTCAGTGGCGGAGAGGTTAAACGTGTCCGCCTCGTAAGCTTAAGATCGCGGGTTCGAGCCCCGGCTGAGTCGTCGGATTTTCTGGATGGGAAAATCTTGGGCACGCATGTCATATAATTATGTGGCATGCAAAATATTCCTGGAGGGCTTATTTGGCTTGGGTTCTCTCGGCAAAATAAAAACTCGGCATACTTTCACATCCACTGAGAGCTCAGATTTATTGTAATCTGAGCGTCAAAATTGGTAACGAGTCGGTTAGAACCTCTAGGTTAGAACTAGATGGCTCCGAGTTCCAGGGGAATATACCGAGTCTGCAAAGGCTTGACAGCTAAAATTGCGGTTTGTGGCTCCTTTGGAGAGAAAAAAGCCAATATCATAGAAATTGAACCTTATTCCGCAGTGGCATGAAATAAACAAGTTTTCTAAATGTCCATCATAGATTTCTTGCCAAATGCCTTAAAATAAGCTATTTTCTTTATTTGCTGTTGTATAGTTTAAGACTTAATGTACAACTGGACCGGCCACGTTTAAAGTTACGTTGACCGCTGTCTTAAGCCCCACAAATAAACCAGTCAGCAGCTAATTCGTCTAAACTAGAACGGTCACGCCTACAGTGACGTCAAGCCTCGTCGTCTTCTTACAAATAAAGCAGTAGTCCTATTTTTCAAGATCCAAAAGTAAACACGTTTTCCGACATCATAGATTTCTTGCCAATTGACTCAAATATTTTTATTCTATAAAAGTAAGAATTGTTAATTCAAAGCACTTGTGAGCTTCACTTGATTTAATAAATTAATACTAAAACAACCCAACAAAGCAAAATAGAAATTTTACTTTTATTAAATGTTACTTTTTACCATATATTCATTCCTGTAAGTTGAATCTGTTGTAGTCTGAAGTAGTACGATGTCGTTATCGATGTCGACGCGCGTACGATGTCGTTATAAGATTGCTTTGGGTGCCAGTTTAGGTAGATATTTTGTTTTCCAAATTAATGTGGGGCTGAGGAGCTCAGTCGGTCAAACTAACTGCCGACCAAAAATAGACAAGTAGCCGAAAAGACCGTCGAATACCCCGGAGTAGAGGAAGTTTTCATTCCTATAAAACTAAGCATTCCCATAACGTAAGCATTCCCATTGCATTCGTTATGAGTCAGGAACACGGTAGATTTAACCTGCTCTAGCTGTTTGTACACAAAGAATTGAATAACTTTCAAGTTACCTAAAAATAATGCTTCAATGATTAATGAAATAATGCAATGATTTTTTTCCCCAAAACCACCTTACACTACAAATCTAAAAAACTAAACTCCCCGTCGTAACAGCCTGTTAGTTTACCAAGGTCTTCCGTGCCCATTCTAGCTTACATGACCAAAGGCTCCTAGGTAACGCCCCAATAGAAGTAGTGTCTACACTCTAAAATATGAATGCTCAAAAACGACGAAATTTTCCTTAATTTTGACGATTCCGTTACTGGCAAATGCTCCGAGTTTTCGTTTCCTCAAAGTGAGGAAATTTGAATCGTCATTTTTATGAGGATTTGAATGTCGTCTAATCTAAAGAAATATTTCGTCATTTTTGAGCATGTGAGTACAACAATGAGATTCAGTTTCCTCAAAATCAAGATACAGAATCGTCAAATCACGATCGCAAAAGTGAGGATTCGCGTTTACTCAAAAGTCGTGATAGTTTGACGAAACAATCCTCATAATTAACGAAATGAGGCTTGAGGATCCATGAATCGTCAAAAAATGAAAGTGTTATTTCTGAGAGTGTAGTGTCCCAGCAACGTGGTCAGCCTTTCGTGGAATCCCCAGGGTTTAGTTCCCAAGCTTGCTTCTCATTTTATCGACCCACTAAAGAGATGAAAGGCTGAGTCAACCTCGCCCAATCCGGGATTCGATCCCCCGGACCTGCGGCGTCGCAATGCGAAGCACTATCACTAAGCCACTGGGCCTCTACACTACAAATAACTAACCAGATACTTACAATCACGTCAAACTTATCCATCCAGCAACATGCCCTCTACAATACGTCCCACACCGCAACTTCGCAGTATTTTGTATAATGGATAATAATCAACCATGAATAGTCATTGACTGTTTCCAAGAACGGATCAAGGAATATTTTTTGTTACAAAGGATACCACAATGGCGGATATTCCGTCAGAAGATAAATCTACGCTTCAGGTATCCAATTGGTAATTTCTTTTCATTTTAGAAAGCTTGGGTTGTTGTAAGCCTTTACTTAAATTGGCGCACCTTTTTTTCTGGGTGAGCAATTTTGGTAAGGAATACTTTTTCATAACCCTTTACCAAGAATAGGTGAGTCAAAGACCAATGTCCAATAGAGACTAGTGGGTTGAGGTTTTGTGAAGGTTCTACGAACTCTCTGTTAAGATATATTTCTCTTTAAAAAAAATTCTATTTTTCGTTTTGGATTTTAAATTAATACAACACATAAATTATTTGTTTATTGCTTCTTATTATAGTAAACATTTGTTACTTTTCCATAGTGCGGGCAGAAGCGATTCTTGCCAAAAAAACGTACAACAGACTTAGACAATCGCCTAGCATGCGGAAGGTCTCATGTTCGCGTCCGGTCATCGCCAAAATAACTGCCGACATATGAACGGTCCGTGCACCGAAAAGATGTCCGATGAATAATACCCCGTGTGGAGAGAGTGCACGTTAAATATCCTTCAAAGTCCTAACGCTGCGTACGATGTCGCAGTATTCTCTGGGTGCTCTGAATTTGGCTCTCACTTTTTAATTTTCGGATTAGGAATTAATGGGGTCCTTGCCACAATAGCGGCTCGATGAGGGGTCTTCGAGAAAAATTTTGTTGGGAACCCCTGATCTATAGAGTATACTTATGTTAAACTAGCAGTATGGTCCCGTCTTACTGGGAACCCGTTAACTTCGCATTGCTTCCTTTTAGAGGCATGTTTACTTTTATAAATACACTCAAAATCAAAACAAAATTAAATTCGTGTTGGCGCATGCGCACTTAAAAAAGCAAACACTAATAGAGGATGAAGCAGCCTTCGGGCGAGCGCATATCTCAACCAAACTCAATCAATCAAACTAATAGAGGATGGCGTCAAGCCCCCGTTTCGGCCCGGTCCATGTATTTTCAAGCCCTGTTATCCCATTATCCCATTAGCAATCCCACGTGGATGACGTTTTTTTAAAACTAATTATATTAATTAAAAATCACAATCAAATATGAAAAAACTAAGCCTCAGGTGCACACGTAGGTATTAAAAGGAATCTATATTAAAAATTTCGAATTTTTTAGAGCAGTCTAAGTAGGTCTTTTGCGATCCACAGACATACACACAGACAGACAGACATTCTCTTTCTTTTATTATTATAGATTAGTTTACACGAAAAAAATAATTTAAAAAATTTACATTTTACTTTTTCATACAAAAATGATGGCGCTAATGGTGTTCAAAAAGTCGTCATTATGTAATCGCTTTTTCATAGATAGAAATATAATTAATTTGTGACCAAAAATAGAGATAGATTACTGCACACATTTTGTCTGTATTTTTCATTATGAATGATTTAAATGCATGCCGAACATTAAAAAATTAAAATAGTCGTTAGTTTTATTATTATATAATATTGACGACTATTAATTAATCAAAACAAATGCAATTTTTGCAGGACTAAGAATGCAAACAATACCGCTGGAACCGTTGCCACTTAAAACATGCCCTTTGAATATCAATACTTAACTTTGAATATCATTCTTGTAACTAAAACCCTACATGGTTCTATCAACCCGGAAACATGAAACCTTCATTTGCTTAATGTCTTCGAAAACATTAATTTGGTTTGCTAATAGAATTCATGCTATCGAATAAAATAACATTGCAACTGATGTGATGCCACCAACCAAAACATTCATTTAAAAAAAAAATGACTCAGAATTCACCACGGTTTCGATTTCTAATCAGCATAAAAAACACACTCGTCTCTGTCATTTCAACGGTTACCAGATGACGTAACAGGAACAAAAAAATTAAAACAAGTAAAAATATTCGGAGTCGGCCAGACTAAATACTAGATTCGCATTCGACAAAACTCGTTCTTTTCTCGAAGTTCTTCTGGACTTCATGGCTTCCTGGAAGTTCTTTCTTATGCGGTTGAGCGATTGTCTAACTGTGTCATGCAAAATCACCGATCCCAAGTTGAGATTCAGACGAGAATTGACGTGTTCTTGGATAATGGTCTAAAATCGGTAATAAAACATCTATTTTCTTTTTTTTTATTAAGATTATTTTTGTCACTGTTAAACTGATTATTTTTTGATATTTTTGCTTTGAAAAATCTTTTCGCATCGCTTTGGATTCAGCAATCCTTTCTTTTATTTTAGACAATGGTTTATGATTAATCTATTTGTAGCCTATTTTCTTTTGATTCGAAAGAACAAAAAATAAAAAGTATGTATTCTGAAGATGTCCGTCTGTCTGTCAATATTCCCCTTCCAAAATCAGCTCTATCTGTCGGATCTTAAAAATTCTTTTTTTGTCATTAGAAAGGTATGACCGCAGAGCCATTTTTCATACTTTTTGTCTGGACGGCCATTTCTGTATGTCGGCGAATTACCCATTGAATTAGCATGTAAACGTAAATTCTACTCATTTAAATCGGTGTTGCCGCATCATCAACAATCGCATTCGAAACTTTATTTTAAAGTAGTATTTGAGAAGCAAAACTTATTATTTAATTGTCAATCAGTTTGAAGACTTCATATAATGTAATGTGATTCGTTGATTGACTTCATAATGTGATTCTTTGATTGTTTGTTTAAAAAGAAAGCGACAATTCATTATATTCTTGCATACAAATCTGGTTAGTTTTAAATTGCATTTCTTATTATTTAATGTAGTTTGGTGTAGTTTCATGCATTGTGACAGAATAACAATGGTTATAGTTGCTTTTGTCTATAAAATTTAAAATCCGACTGTATGCCGTATTTTGAGATTTTTTTTAATGCATTTAAACCGTGTGTAGAAGTGCTGACAGGTTACTGTTGCAAACAATAACATACTTGTTGTCTGATTAGAATGTAAACCCTGTAATGCATGATTTTTTTCATCCCGAAAAAATATATTTGAATATTTAATACTAATACATTATGCGAAAAATACTGAAAAATAAATTAATTGCTTTGGAATTTAATAAATTTCAATCAAAAATTACTGTATGGCAAAAACCCACAACAAAATTCCGATTTTGAATAGGATGATTAGAAAACTACTAAATATATTCTAAAACTAGCAAATTTATACCCGCACTTCGCACGGATTAAATAAATATCAAATCGATCCAAGTATGTGTACCATATAACCTGTTATAAAATCATAAACTTAAGTTATTCTCTTTCCACTCGTTATCAAGTAAAAAATCTCAATTCATTGCCCTAATATTCTAAAATCAAAAATACGCTGTAAAATGTACTCATAAATGTCATCACAATTCCCTCACAAATACATAAAACCTTTTTTAACTCTTTTGGCTCGTTTTGGTAAATAATTTTGCGAGAAAATTGATATAGCTACAAACACACACATTATACAGCTCTAACACAACGACCTTAGCATATCCAACCAGCTTATAAATTATTTAAAAAAAAAACAGTATTTAAAAAACATTTTGCCCATTTGGCGAGTTTTAATAAATAATTTGGCGAGATTGGCAACATATTTGGCGAAACATTAAAGACATAATACCATTATATGCAGCTCTAGTGCGATGGCTTTATTAACCATCATAGTTCAGTAGTAGCTTAACAAACATTTTGCTCATTTGGCGAGTTTTAATCAATGAATTGGCGAGATTGGCAATGAATTTGGCGAAAAAGTAAAGACATAAAACCCTAATATGCAGCTCGTGCGATGACCTTTATTAACCATCATTGTTCAGTAATAGCTTAACAAACCATTTGCCCATTTGGCGAGTTTTTATTATAATTTGGCGGGATTGGCAACGTTTTTGGCGAGAAAATAAAGACCTAACGGCAGCTCTAGAACTTATAGGTAAACTACACATTTATTGTTTGAACATGCATATTTGTAATCAACAGAACCATCATTGACGAAATCATCAACTAAACCCATAAGAAATCCAGGAATCAAGACTTGTTGGAAATACGTCACTTGAAACATATCAATTATTTTCAAATAATGAATTTAGTTTCTGAAAGTTATGGCAACACAATAAAATAAACATTTTCAATTTTATTTATTTTCGTTGAAAGTTTTATTTAATTGTTTCTTCAGATGGCATCAGGAAAGAAAAGAAATCGTCGGATTTGAGCCAAAGTGGTGTAATTTTCCCAGAAAATTCGAATTTTCTCTAAAAATAGAACACTTTGAGCTCTGAAAGTTCTTATTCTGTTACTCAAGTATGAACTACGTATTTGTACCAAGTTACGAGTCAAACAAATGTCTAGTTTGTGAGTTTCAGAGAGACATACATACATACACACACAAAACTTCATTTTTATTATTATAGATAACCCTCTTGAACTATAATTATTCTTTCAAAACTATTTATTTGTATTTACTATTAATATTATTATACTTTGAATGCTACCCAAGACGTAATTTCACAACAGTTAAAAACTTCACCCTTTAATTTTGAATAGACTTTTACTACTGTCATCTATGAGAGTTATTAGTAACCAAAACTTCAAAATGGAATGTAATAGATGAAACAATACAGACTTGTAGATATGGAGCTCTACTTTAATAGAATAATGTGGATTATGTCACTTGTTGCCATGCATTAGAAAGTTAAGTATGAGGAAAGTAGAGTATTGTAGTTTCTTAGAACTTTTTTTAATTTAGCTTTTACAAATAGAAAAATTTTCGACTGACAATAGGCCAGATGCCCAGCAAGGTTGGTCCGCAACTTAAGATTCAGTCAGCTTAGATTATTTTACTAATCATTAAACTGATTATGCATTTTTAATAATTAATATTTTCGCTTTGAAGAACACTTTCAGTTACTAATCGTTAAACAAACTGATTATGTATTTTTAATTGTTAATATTTTCGCTTTGAAGAACACTTTCAGTTACTAATCGTTAAACTGATTATGTATTTTTAATTGTTAATATTTTCGCTTTGAAGAACACTTTCGGTACTTCTTCACGGTTTGTATTCAATTCAGAAATCCTTTCTCTCGAATAAGAATCACTTTCATAAGGATTCTAAGTTAGGATCCGCGTTTACGCCCGTTCTGAAATGGAATGCCTTTTCGCGCCATTCGAGAACCTGGGTGAAGGTAAAGGTGAGTCCTCCTAATGATGGCCGTACCTGATGGCACACTTTCTTATTGCATCGGTTTACCCAGATTTGCGGAAACGAAACCGGTTCTGCCGGAGTCGTTGTTGAACGGAAACTGCTTTCGGTCTCTTGCAGCCAGCCGCCATTTCGGCCATTTTCTGTTACGAGGCATAGATGGAATGGAACGCTTTTCTACCCCGTAAGTGTTATTGCTCGTATCCTTTGTGTAACAATTTTCACTTTTCGGTGTATTGTTTAGTTGTAAGAAGACGGGGTTTAGATATTATAGTAATGGAAAATGTCGGCTTGAAATTGAACCTTGTAGAATATATTTTATTGTCGAATTAAAATTTAATTTATTGTTGGACGAATTATAAAAATTAAAATATAGAATTATGCACGTCATGTGTTGAATGTGTTCACGTGTTGCCATTGAGTTATTGTTTAGCGTATTGTTTAGTGTAAGACAGGGTTTAGATATTATAATAATGGAAAATGTCGGTTTGAAATTAAAACTTGTAGAATATATTTTATTGTCGAATTTAAATTTAATTTATTGATGGACGAATTATAAAAATATATAATTATGTCGCGTCACGTGTTGAATGTGTTCACGTGTTGTCATTGAACTAATTTAGATGGTTGATTAAATTTCAGTGTTAATTTTAGTATTGGGTCATAACTTTTAAGATTTATTTATGTTTTGTGTCATTCAGAAAATCAGTAAGGGTCATGATTATTTTAAAATATGGCATCAACAAATAATGTTGGCAACACGGTTTGCTTACGCCAAACATAAGTGAAAGTTATCGTATTTTAAAATTTATTATATTAAGTTAATATGAACATTTGTATTTGCTTAAGTTTATTCGAAATATTTATTAAGGTGAATAAATATTTCCGTCGGAGCAATAATTAAACTATTGATATTGAGCCACCACGTGGTTAATTAAATAAAAAAAATTGACTCTTGAGTTAACATCTATTAGAGTTCTGAAGTTTAATTTCAAAATGCTATTTGTTTTGTTATAATATATTTTATGGAGCAATAGGTTTGCTTTTAAAACGGAATGCAAAAAAGTAGAAGTAACTTCTTAATCGGTTTGTTTCACGTGACGTAGTTCCAATTGGTGTTTCGTTCTCACGTGACATTGATATCAAGGCGCTCTGAGAAAAAAATATTTTTTTCATTCAGTATTTTTGTTGTCACTTAAGACCTGAAACATGTCCATTTTTAGTTATTTTGTTCTCTAATAAGAAAAGGTAAATAGATTTTTTTTTACTTAATTGATAATGAAAAATATTTTTGAGAAGGCACGTTTTTAACTAAAAGAAGTTCTGTTAATTTTGCATCCTAGTTAATTACCATCAATTACGAAAGTTAGTCTTTTGTATGATTTAACTTTTTTAAGTAATTGTGTTAGATCATAAGTGTTTTTAATACGTTTTTTATTTTACTATTTTTACCGAAATCCCTTTAATTTTGTCATTTCTTCATTTAAAAAAATCTCTTTCAAAATCAAAATATTTCTGAATTTAATTATCAGACAATAACTTAATCATCCAAATTAATTTTTTTTTTTAAAAAATTGAATAATTGGTTTTGCTTGTAATTATTACCATAACAAACAAATGAATGAAAGAAATTAATTTCGTTAAATTTTCGTAAAATGTAATTATTTTTTTTATTTAGAACTAGAAAATAGAACGTTTGAAACTCAATTACGAAATTTTTCACATGCATCATTCATTATAATTTACTTCTCATTTCCAATTATTTCTTACATAATGCTAGTTTTTTTAGTTAAGGTTTAATAGAGCAACAAAGGAATTTTGTTCAACAATAATAATCAACGGTTTGTAATATTGGGTAAACCGCTCAATATTACGAAAATCTAATCGATGGAGTGGTACCTGGAGCTATTCGTTAGCACTATTTGTTTGGTACTTCTCCAACTGTGGAGATGGTTTTTAGCACCTTATAACGTTTTTTACAACTACTTTATCGCCATCATTTATTTTTAACCAAGTCGTTAAATTACTCAAATTTTTGACGTCATTTTTCGAGAGATAAAATTGGCCATTCTTCCCGAGATTCGTTGGCACTAAACGGAGTTGATCTTATATGTTTTTATTTTCTAACGGGGCGTCTTTAATGGCGGCTAAGCCTTTGCAGACACGGCCTATTCCACAAAACTGAGAGAAATTTTTTGTGGCACAATCTGGGCGACTCTCGCTACCAATTTTGACGCTTAGGTTACAATGAATATGAGCTCTTTGTGGATATTAAACCTGTCATCGAGATTTAATTTTGCCCAAGAACCCAAGCAAAATCTGCACTCAAGGGATCTTTTACATTCCTCATAATCAGATGACATGCGTGCCCACGATTTTCTCATCCAGAAAACGTGACAACTCAGCCGGGACTTCGAACTCGCAAACTTGGGCTTATAAGGCGGACACGTAATATCTCTCAGCCACTGACTTTGTATTAAAGCTCATCGATATTAATTGGTCCTATAAAAAAATATGTATTTTAATTATAATTTTCATATAGTAATATTAATTATGTATAATTTTTATAATATTATATTCTTAAGGCCTTAGAAATTTTAAATATTGAAATAATTCAATGATTTCATTATATTATGTTCAGGAGATAATTATTCATATATCGCTTAGAAGATAGAAATATATTAGAGATGTATACTATTTTTATTGCATGCGCTAGATAGTGACTGCTTTGTCGAGAAATAATTTCAGGCTATTTTTAGATATTTTATATGAAAATATATACATTTCTAACTCAGCAAATGCTAATCGTGGATTGTTCTTGAATCCTGGATCTAAATGTTATCTCAAACTAAAGAGATGTTTTTGATTAAAGGTTACAACTTGGTAAATTAATAATTTTTAATCGTCACTTTTTTTCGAATATTCTACAATTTTAAATAATTGCAAAAAGTTGGTCAGAATCGCGTGAATGCTGTTTTTTTCTAAAAACTATAAAAATTGTCAAATTAACTTTGTTCATCAGTAGAAAATGAATCAGTCAATGTTCTCAAACTGTATATTCCTTCATCTTTCCGAGTCATTTTTGATTCCCAAGCCTTTTTTAAAGAGATATTTTAAATGAAGTTAATTAATTTCTAATTCGGTTTATAAAATATTAGGAAGTGATAATCGTTGATAATTATTAATGTTATCTCCAACTCTTTTAACTTAAAGGTTACTTCTTTTTAAGTTAATCATTTTAATGAACCCTTCATTATTTTTTCTTTTTTGAAATTTGAAAGAGTTAACAAAAAGTTTTCAGAAGTGTGAATTCTGTTGTATTTGTATTTTAACAACTCATCTAAATCTTCACATTTCACAGTAAACTTAGTTCACCAGTGGAAACTGCTTCAATTAAAGCTCTCAAACATGCAATTCTTCAACGTTTTTATTTTTTCGAATTTTTTATACGAAAGAATTGCGAAAAAAAGGTGGTCAGATTCGTGAATGCTATTGTATTTGTCAAAACTCCTCATTAAAATTTCATTTACCGTCAAATAAACTTTGTTCATCAGTACAACCCAGGGTTGGCACGATATTTACCATTTAGGATTTTTACCGGTATTTACCATGGTTTTTGCCACTCTTAGTAAAAAACATGTTTTTCCTATGGTTTTTTCCACTCTTATTAGTAAAAACATGTTTTTACCACCTTCTCAAATAAAATTACATTTACTAGCAAAAAAAAAAAAAAAAAAAGAAAGCAGTTAAATTAATAATTTATGTTCTTGCTGCTGCTGATGAATTCTACTTTTCTTTATATTAAATGACATTGATATGTTTAGGAAAAATGCCCATTTATACTCACATGTGTGTCTATATAGATGTGTGTATACATAACGAAATCTAATGTTTTTTTCCGGTAAATACCTGGTTTTTACCGGTACAAACCCAACTCTGGCACAAACTCTATCGAAGTTCTCAAAAATGCATTTCTTCATCGTCAGCCATTTTATTTCCAGGGACGCTCCAAAGAAGAGGAAAAAAATAATTGTACCAGGTGGGAAGGCAGACTTATACCTGGAGGAGCTCAAAATATCCAGGAATTTTCTATTTTTAGAAGTAGCTCGCCGACCACCCAAGTTCAAGGACATGACCTTTTACATACAGGTATATACCAAGAACCGTCCACTTTTGAAAAAAGAGGGGGTTGGGGAACATACCCAACAATAGGAGGGAGGGGTTGGGTATTCCATTATTCTATTTCTCCTGCTTACCTGTACCCCAAATGCGAACGAGCCCTTTTAGGTTTGGGGTTGTAAAGACGGACGGACAAAAGGTAAGGGGCTAGACGCCAGGTGCGATAGCGTGCATTTTGGTACTTGTTCGCCTCTCGTTTGCAGCTCTGCCATCTGCTGCTCGGAGGTATGTATTTGCTTCGAATTATTTGTAAGGTAAGTTTATTTTAGAATAGAAACAATCTTCTCTGGATTTCAAGTATTTTTTGAATATTTTACTGGTTTTGTGCTTTCCTTAAAAAAAAAAGCCTTTATTAAAAAAAAAAGGGTTTCGTGTACTATGTTTTGCCGTAATTGCTTGAACTATTTTTTGCCGTAATTATTAACTATTTTACTTAGTGTAGAATCGTATATAATTTGTAGCGTAAAAGCTTACGTATTTAAGTATTCAAATAAAATCCTAATTGTTTTTTAAACTTTATTCTCTATAACTAACTTTATTCGTAACTGACTTCAACGGCTAGATTTAAGTCGCGCGCTATCGCTGTTAAAATTATCATTCGCGAACTCTGCTTTTGTAGTTTATTTTTAATTTTCATTTTAAACAGTTTCCGAGAATACCATGCGCAACAATTTCTACTTATCATGTAGGATGAGTAAGGTTTAGACCTCATTTTTTTCTGTCTTTCAATCAAATATCAATCCTTGTAGGTACTTGTGACCAACAATGGCCGCGCTCTAATATGTCTTCCAAAAAATTAAAGTTATTTACCAATTTAGTTAGGTTAAGTTTGAATTATCGTCGCACTAGAGTTATACGAGGGCTATTATTAGGTTAGGTTGAAACGTTTCTGACATATTTTTGACTGCTTATTGCTGGCTGTGTGTTTCTATCCTCTCTGCAGAGTTTTTTCACAGCAATTTAACGCCGTATCATTTTAAACCTTGCTCAAGTAACTAGGAAACGTCAACACCTGAGCTAATTAAATATCCAACTAAAAACGAGGCACATCTTACGCTAACGCCATCGAGACTTCGATTCGTCCGTAAATTTAGCGAGCTCTTCTGTCCCGGAATTCTCGGAGACTCTTGCGATTGAGTGAATGTTTTTAATTTTTTTTTTCGGATCCTGGATTGAGAGGTGCAGTGTTAAACCGACTCGCTCACAGATACAAAAATAGATTATATGTTAAAATTTTAAGCTACGATTAAGTACCGAGTGCAACATCACCACACAATACCTTAGCGAATTTACTTATTGCTAATTTTTATTCCGTAACACTCTCTCTAATAATTAACTTTCACAAAACGCATACTTTCAAGTAAATAGGTTCCGGCCTACTTTCCATACCTCTCTCTAACAAAAGTGAATCCCGGTGACCAACAATGGCCGCTCTAATGAGTCCGTCCCCAAATGAAAGTGAGGCAACTGGTTGGTCCAAGGTCCGACTTCGCAATGTGGGTCAGGGATGCCGTTTCCGCGACCGTGGCACTCCGGGCCAAGTGGGGCAAGCGCCCAGGTGTGACGCCTGTCTGCTGAGAGGGTATTTGGTAACGCTTCCGGATTTTGTCGCTTTTTTTACGGGCTGCTTAACGCGTCTGATGTGGGCCGCGTAATGATAAGATTCGCTTTTTGTTTCCTTGATTGTAGTGGAAATAGAGTTTTTACGGGAGTTACGGAAGGGCTATTTTCGATCGGCCTCGTAATCTTGAACTGTGATCAAAATAACAGACCGAAACTCTTGATGACATCGTACGCATTATTGGTAAACGTTTAATAAATACGGCATTTCAGTATTTTTGAAAACTCTCCACTCCAGCACTAATAGAGCCAATCCACCAATAAATTACTCAGTTGCCTCGTCACTATACTACGGTCTAAATTTGCGAAGCCATCACCAGTGTGTAGAAATAATTGATCAACATTTAAGAAATACTAGTTTTGTAGACAATAGGCGCGTTAACATGAGCCATGATATGCCGAAATCCTCATTTGGGGAAAAAGAGGTCGAGTAGGATTTCTAACCCAAATGATAGTCTGTGGCAGAATCCATGGTATGAAACATCGAACCCTCCTTCATTGGAAGGTTTTGCGAAACTCCCCCAATGAACCTTGCAATTCCGGTCTGTCTGCGAGAAAATCCCCAAGAGGGAAAAATTGCTGAGTTTGCTTTTCAATCCATGGATTTGATAGCTCATGTAAACGCGCCTTCTAATTAATAACAAATCAAGCCTGAAGTTGAAGCAGTCTTAGGGCGATCCCATATCTCAACCCAGTCAATAAAGTAGCCTCTAAAGTAAGCATAGTTTTTGGATTATGCTAATATAGAAATTGGTTCTTATTGCTATAAAAGCTGTGCACGATTGGTACTTGGAAGTTCTGAGTGAGTATTTTGCAACATCATTTAGCGAGTTCTAGACTAAGTATCTTTATTGTATGTAAGTAAATCTTGGAATATATTTCGAAACGTTACTTGCTTTGCTTGCACTAATTGAATATTTATTTCAATTGTGAAGCGTTACCAGTCGTTCTGCTATTTCGTATTGCAGTTTAGTGTTTTATTTAACTATTTTATCTACAGCAAATGTTCTACGTGTCTTATTTTTAACTTTTGATACTAATATTTGACGTAAATAAATGTGATTTATGAAAAATCATTATCCCTAAATTTTTTTTTCTTTTTGTAGATTTGACTACACCGGTTCGTCGTAAAAAGACCCAAGACAGCTCAAGTTATGTTGCAATGTATTTGGCCGTGCCAAGGACATTAGCGTGTTATCAACAGCTATTGCACTTGTCCCGGTCAGCTATTTGTGACTGAAAAGCATCTATCCGGCATCTGGGCTGCCTGCACAGGAATCTCGGTACGTACATCAATTAGATTTTTATATACAGCTATTGTGCTGAAATGCATCGTATATATACAGCTATTTGTGACTGAAATGCATCTATCCGGCATCTGGGCTGCCTGCACAGGAATCGCAGTACGTACATCAATTTTATTTAATGCAGGGTTAGTCAAAATGAATAGGACAACAAGAAGACTAATTTTGAACGAAGGTATGTTTATTGAAACCAAACTACTACAGCTACGTATGGACGGATGAACTATTGTACTATTCACTTAGACTAACCCTGTATAATGTATTGCTAACTGTTTTTATAATAAATAACTATTTAAAACGAGTTTTGGTTTGTTCCTAAAAGATTTCTTGAAATGCATTGATGATTTACCATAACGATAACCTTCAAATCATTCGGGTGTTATAACTGCCCTTTGCAGTTAAATTGCAGTAACCTTTATGACAGATTGCATGCTACAACTATGCATTAGACCTGTTTTTCTCTGAAATTATCAGTGTTTTAGTATACTTTCCTATGGTTTAGAGTGATTATTTCAACAAATGTTTATGTCGTATGTCTGGATGCTGCAGTTTACCTGTCCACGGCAGAGAAGTTCGATTGAGTCGCATTTTGTTGAAAGTGGGTAAGTCTGGCGTGACCAGATTTGTTTCAGTGAATAACTTTTCGGTGATGAAATCATCGTAACACTTACCTAAATCGTATTTTATTTACGTCGTTTTTGTTAGTTTAAACTATACCAAAACCGACCTTAAGTTTGCAGTATACAAATGTTCTGCGAGAAAAAGGGTAAATAGTTCTCATTTTTGTAGTGCGAGAATCGATTACAAAAAGGTATTTCACATTCAATTAACAAATTGATTTGTTATTTCAAGACACAAATTTATTATTTTTATTAGTTAAGCTTCAGTTAGAGTGTTATTTTAATTATTTTTTTCCTTCGATTTTGACGTAACAGGGCGCACGAATATCAGGATCGAAAGGAGCAGACAATCAGGGTACGCTAAATTGCGGCGCCAGCCGGGTTGTTTACCCAGTTTCCTCCGCTCAGTACATTTCTCTGCTGCAAACCTAAGCTCGGTTTTGGTATATAAAATAGACCAATCGCGCACAATTTCTATTGGATATGCAAAAAGTTGAAACTAAGCCTGGTGCTGCGAAATGCAGTACGTTTGATCATGACATCAAATCACAACCTTGGTTGTAAAATCCACAATTTTTTTATAGTGTTGTACAAGATATTGATGAATTTTTAGCAATTTTGTCTGTTTAATGTTAATATCTCTATACTATGTATTTGATTTTATATCGAAACTCGCTCGTTTGTGTTGTAGCCTGATCAGATTTCTTTCAGTGCTTATAAATTCAACTGGGAATGAAGTCCATTTTTCATAAATCCTGTTAAATTGATGTTTTCGTTCAGAAAGACTAAGAATAAAATGTCTATTTTCGATCGTTTTTATAGGTAGATGTGTAACAAACTAATCTGTACTGCGAAATGCAGTACGTCTGGCCACCCTACTATATCGAAATAATTTTCTTCTAAATTTTGTTTTTCGTAACTCTAAAACTGGAGTAACTAAAACAAACTTCCCTCATTTTTTTAAAGAGTCATTCATTAGTTATCAGATTTGTTTTAAATATAATTTAATATGGCATGTATATACAGATTAAAATTAAATAACATTTAAGCTTTTTTTTCTATGTATGCATTTTATAGGAACTAATATAACTAAGTTTTTAGTTGGTTTGCTAGTCGTTACGCCGATAGTGCAAAAAAAAAGATTAATTCAGTATTCAGCCTTTTTGATTAGTTCATCGCGGCTTTCATGCTTGTTTTTTACTGTTTTAAACCTGTCTCTAAGCTTTAAACTTGTCATATTTCCAATACTATATCCGTTATGAAAGCAATCGATAACGATGAGCGCTCAACACGTGTTTCGTGTTGACCCATTCCCCTTGGTAGACAATATCTTCAAACAACATAATACTAGGAAAGAACCATTTTCTAGACCTTTTTAGAGTAGAATATGGAGTTTATGTGATTTTTAGCTGTCAACATATGGATGTCTTATCTTGTGTATTTGTGCTTATGCTTGGAGGAAAGAATAATAGAAAGGAGATGGTTGGCACGAAAAGTGAAACTGTTCTGAATGTCGCCAAATTTCGATGACTCAAATAAATCGTAATCTGCACTCTTAAAACGAGTGAAATCCACTCCAATAGAAGTGCATTTTCGACACTGGAAAGGAGTGAAAATTAACTCAGACTGAGTTAAAATAGCTCGTTCGTTTTAAGAGTGTATGGGATTTTATTTCGCTAAGTTTTTAATTTCAACCAAAAACTTTTCGCTTAGTAATAACTTCACAATCTCATTTAAATTTTTTTAAATATGTAGTTACCTTTTATTTATAAGCTAGAATGTCAGTCTTTCAAAAATACCGATACTGATGCAGCTTATTTATTAATTTCATCGAAAACTGTTGTACCAAGAAGATCAAATGGATTTCGGAGGTTTTGCCAAAGAAAGTCTTGTTTTTAGAAGTTAATTTATCAATTATTAACGTTAATTTATCGCCCAAAATATGAGAAAACTACACCGCGTATTTTTACCCCATATTTTGTGTAACAAAAATATCCCTCAAACTCCATAAGATTGACGTGACCCTCGGCAAATGTTGATTTTTTTTTTCAAAATCGCAAAACCAAACTGCTAAATATATAACAGTTAGAAAAAATACACTCTAAAAACAAAGCAGTGAAATCCACTCCTGTAGGAGAAGTGCATTTTCGACACTGGAAAGGAGTGAATTTAACTCGGACTGAGTTAAAATCGCTCGTTTGTTTTAAAAGTGTATGTTTATAGATAGAATACATGCATGCTCAAAGCAAGGGGTTAAGTTAATGTTACTAAAATTGAAACAAAATGACACTAGTACAATTTTAAGGCAGAAATATTATTTCAAATATTGACTTCTACACACACACTTAAAAGAGTGAAATCCACTCCAGTAGAAGTGCATTTTCGACACTGGAAAGGAGTGAATATTAACTCAGACTGAGTTAAAATCACTCGTTTGGAGTGATCCTGTCGGAGGTTTAACACACTAAGGATGCACTCCTCTAGGAGAAGTGCATTTTCTTGACTGGAGGAGTGAAAATTAACTCGGACCGAGTTAAAATCGCTCGTTCGTTTTAAGATTGCACACTTAAAAAAATCATAAGTCAAAGTCTTCACTTGGTACACTAGTTTTACATAATATTGTGACCTGGCAGCATTTTCCGTTTATTCCTACCTCCGTGAATTTACCTTCCTGAGTAATGATAGGTCTTGGTACTTTAGATACAAATTTTTTCGTTGTATACAAATGTTTGGATACTTTGTTCTTCCGAGGTGTGCATTTGTAGTATTTATATTTTGTAGCAGAGTGAACAAAATTTAGTTTGCAATAGGGATGCACCGAATACCAAATTTTGCCGAGTAACGAATATTCGGCCTAAGTCTTAGCCGAATATTCGGCCTAAGTCTTAGCCGAATATTCGGCCTGCATAAAACAATTTTTTTTTTGTCGGATCTAAGTAAGTTGTATTTATTATTCATTAATTTTTATTCAACATAAACATACAAGTACACAAGCGCAAATAATTTTACTACACTAGAGCTTTTAAAATTGTTATTAAAGAAAAATAAAGTAGTACTCGTTTGTTAGTAAAACAAGCCTTTAAGAAAGTGTTTGAAACTTGGTAAAATCACAACACGAAAACGAAAGTATGAAAACCAAAACCGAAGAATTTAGATCCGATGTAGAATGAAAATTAGAAGAAAAAAATAAAGCCATGGCTTACAATATTGTTATGCAATAAGAAAATGAATTTTTAAAAATCTTTTATTGAAAAAAAATACATTTCTGATATATAATATACTAATTATAGTAATTATTGGTTCGTTTAGAGCTTTAAAGAGACTTTAATGAAACACGAGTAAAGCTTGATTTACCATTATAAATAACAAAAACGTCAACGAATTAAGTCTATCAAAAAAGAAAACATGTCCTGTTTGGAAAACTTTCAATGTTTTAGAAGATGGATAACATGAATAAATTTTTTTAAAAAAAATTCACTATTCGGCAGAATAGTAAAGCTATTCGGCTAAAGTGGCCGAATAGGCCGAATACCAAATAGTAACCGAATATTCGGTGCATCCCTAGTTTACAAACAAACACATTTACGTCGATTGGCAAAGAATTTTAAAATCATTAATCTTAGTTAAGAGAAATGCAAGACAAATGAAATGGCAGAATAATTTATGAGGGACAAATTAAGTTGCTTGAAAAACGAATTTAAAAAGATTATTCGGAAGAAGTTTTATTCGGAAAAGATGGTGTTAATTGTTAATGGTATTAACAAAAACGTTGCTAGTGGGTTAAAGTACTTCTACACTAAACCTCAACTATTGGTTTGGCTATTTGGTTAGGTTCGCTTTGTAACTGAAACACGGTCTATTAATAAGGCCGAGCTCTGAGATAGCAAACCATTCGGTTAGGCATTCGCCTAGCATGCGAAAGTTCCCGGGTTCGGGCATCGGCAACATTACCGACCTATAAACGGACCGTCCAGCCCGAAATGCCCGACGAATAATACCCCGTGTAGAAGGAGTGCAAGTGAAATATCCTTTTAAGTCCTAACGCTGCTTACGATGTCGTCCTTACGGTTGCGTTGGGTCAGGGCCACCATCATTCCCTATTCAAGATGGCCCTGGTTGGGTGCCTATTCAGGTGTTGGCTCGTCACTTGACTGTGGTTCTAAAATACGACGCCCGTTACCAATAGTCCTCGTGTAGCTCTAGTACGACGATCATTAAAACCTAGCCTAAAATAACCAAGTAAAAAAAATAGCCCACCTATGAAACTAGTAGTTTGTTATTTCAACTAAATCAACACTTAGATAAACCTAATTCCATAAAACATTACGTAATATAAAAAAAGTAAGATTTATTTATTTTAAAAGAAAAAAAATCACCGAGTAATTATTCACGAGAGAGAGAAAATCCAAACTGATGCGGCTAAGTGAAAATTCTTTCGTGGTTTGCGCATGGTCTAACTGACAAATTGCTGCAAGTTTTTTGTTTTATCTGCTGCTATTGTTTGATAGTGACCATTTGTAGACTCGGCATCTTCTAGAAATGATATCAATTTGATAATTGTGGCGCCATCTAGTAGCTTCTTTCGCTACCAATTTCGGCTTTCATATTGCAATTTCATTGCAATATGAGTTCGTAGCAAGTGCTTTTTTTTAAAGGAATGTTTGTTTTTCGTTTGGGTGTGATTTGAATTATCGTCGCACAAGAGCTACACGAGGGCTATTGGCGACGGGCGTCGTATTTTAGAACCGCATACCACAGTCAAGTGACAAGCCGACACCAAGGGGTCATTTTTAAAACATTTGGTATAGGGTCATATGGGGGAATTATGGATCAAAAAATCACAACATCCAATTTTTTTCTAAAGTATGAAAGATAGAAAGATTTAATTTTGCATGCAGTAAGCTTAAATAATTTAGAATTTATTTAAATAATCACTTTACCTAAAACTTAATTATTATTAGTTTTATTTTAATTATTGAGTGATCAGGAATTACCCCGGGTTTGGGCAATTATGGATCACACATGGGGTAATTATGGATCACCCTTTTTTTTTTTTATAGTAATGCATATTAAAAGTAAATTAATTTTTGGTTGCAGTTAAAATATAATTCAAAGCAAACTTTTAAACGCCTAAATTAACTTTTTATCAATCTTCTTTCTCAGAAAAAAATTAGACTTTATCGTTTGCTAATTTTTTTTAACTCGAAGAATAATATGATGATCTTTTTTAATAAATTATGCCGCAATTTCCCATTTACATTCTTTCGAAAATTCGGTTATTTGTCGTTTGTTAAATGAATTTACAGTTCGAAGTATCTCGAAAGTTTCTCGTAAGTTTAAAGAAATGAAAACAGTCAAAATATTGAATAAAAATGGAATTTGCATGCTATTTCAATGCAGATTAAATTTTTTGTTATTTAAATTTTAAATAAACTTTTAATTCGAATTTTTTAATGAAATTTGAAATGCAGCCTAATATGATTTTTTGCTTCAAAATGACGTATACCGCTAAGATAAAAACACATGAAAAATTAAAAAATATCACTGATCCAGAATTACCCCAGTAAACTGTTGGATAAATCGATATACCTTCAAAATCATTAAAAAAAAAATAATGAAAAAATTTATATCGGAATGAAAAGCTTAGACCTTTTCCTATTGAAAAATAGCACCAACAAAATAGTTAGCTCAAATATGTTTCTCCAGTATGGATCTTAAAAAAAAATCATGTTTTTCAAAGACAATCTTTTTTTAAGATGTTTTTATAGTAGTGTAAAAATGATTTTTTTTCTATTATTTGCTGCAGAGTTACATTGTTTTGAACTTGATATAAGAAAATAGAATGTATAAGGATGATTTGGCATAATTTTTTCTTTCTAAAAACCATTTTTAATCCTTAAAACTTAGTGATCATTATTTACAACGGAAAGCGAGTGATCCATAATTCCCCCATGTGACCCTACAGCATGCATGTCTGCGACGTTCGGCTCTGAGAAAATTCATCCATTCTATCTGGCTGGAAAACTGTTGCGATTTAAAATGTAAACTATGTATAGATGAATCATTGGAGGTTGATAGTATGTATCATGTTACTTTGTTTTCAGTTTTTCTTTTTATTCAGTTTTACTTTTTATTATTCATTGAATAAGTTGAGGGAGACTGTCATTTCTATAAAGCTATGTATCGGTAAAAAATTAAAATTTTTGCAAAGGAATTGTTTTGCCATGTTCACCAGGTATGGGAATCATCATAACATCAATTTAAAACAAATTGAAAAAGAAAATGAAAGAGATTATTTATTTATTGATAAAGTTTGAAATAGTGTTGCCATCTGCTGTAATTTTTTGCATTTTAAAATTCAAAATTATCGATTTAAGTAACTAGATAACCTTTTCGTTTCAAATTTGTTTCATTTCAATGTTATGTTGATTCCCATTCCTGGGGGGAGGAGGCTAACATGGCAAAGCAATACTTTTGCGGAAGTTGTGATTCCAAAACAAATGCATGAGCTCTATTGGGCTGACAATCACTCTTAATAAAATGCTAACTCCCCGGCTCTACAGTCCATGCTGGACCATGGCCTCTCTTACAATACGACTCCAAAGCCGCCTGTCTTTGGTCTTCGCTTTCCAGTTCTTAATTTTCATGTCTTTTAGATCTTTTTCCACATCATCTATCCATCTTTGCCTCGGTCTTCTTCTCTCTCCCTGACAATGCCCCTTGAAAATGTTCTTAGTAAAATACACTAACAACAAAATACAAGTTGCCATTATTTCAAATCAACGTGCATCGAAACATGGCGAAATGCACCAACAAACGGAAATTGATTTTTAAAAGGGGAAAAGCAGTGGAAATGCGCTTCCAAATGGAAATGCCATTAGAGAGCTAATCTGGCGGGGGGCTTGGAGAATTCAGATTTTTGGGGTTTATGATTCGGCTTCACCGGCACAACTTTAAACTAATCGGAGGACATTAGTCCAGGAACAAAGGGATGCATCTCCCCTTTGAGATGGAAATTAACTCCTCGTGACTCAGTGGAAAAAGGGTGCATGTCCATTGAGGTAAGAATGAAACACAGGTGCTGTTAATCAACATCAACCACGGTAACTACTAAGGCAAAAGAAGCTCTCCCAAACAGGAAGGGCTGGGGAGCCCAGTCGGTTAGGCACTCGCCTAGCATGCGAAAGGTCCCAGGTTCGGGTCCGGGCATAGCCAAAATAGCTGCCGACCTATATAAACGGCCCGTGCAGCCAAAAATGCCCGACGAATAATACCCCTTGTAAGGGAGTGCACGTTAAATATCCTTCAAAGTACTAACGTTGCGCACGATGTCGCCCTTAACGGTTGTGTTGGGTGCCTATTCAGGTGCGGCTCGTCACTTGAATGTGGTTCCAAAATGCGACGCCCGTCGCCAATTGCCCTGGTGTTGCTCTAGCGTGACGACACTTCAAAACCTAACCTAACCAAATCTCCCAAACAGGCTCGGAGATGGAAATTTTGACGTCACAATTCCGAGTGGCGTTGTTCCGAAGATGAAGATAAGCTGTCTCGAAACCTGTTCGGCACCACTAATTTTCGGTTGACCATATTTTTAGGGTTCCGAATGCGTCCGAACTAGTTTCTCGATATAGACACTCGGAACAGTGACGTCAAACATTCCGCCCACGCTCATGTTTGAGAAAGCTTTTCCGGCCTTGTTATTGAAGTTGGCCGTGCATCAACTCGTACAACCTAGTGGCTGGGGAGCCATATGATTGGGTTAGATATGCTTTTGACAAATACAACAGGAATACAAATAGCTTAGTTCACATGTACTTTAATATAATTCAAAGCAATACAATGGTTAAACAGAAAAACACGAAAAGGGCGAGTAACTTGCTATTATTATTATTATTATTATTATTATTATTATTATTATTATTATTATTATTATTTATATAATGGGGTTGGGGTTGGGGGCAATATTGGCAGTCAAGGCTTTGCAGACTCGGCATATTCCCCAGAACTGAGAGCCATTCTTTTGTGGCACCATCTAGGCGACTCTCGCTACCAATTTTGACGCCCAGATTACAATGAATCTGAGCTCTCTGTGGATGTTGAAGTATGCCGAGATTTAAATTTGCCGAGAGAATCCAATCCAAATGGACCCTCCCAGGATCTTTCACATGCCACATAATCATATGACATGCGCGCCCAGGATTTTCCCATCCAGAAAATCCGACGACTCAGCCGGGGCTCGAACCCGCAATCTTGGGCTTATGAGGCCACTTGCTATTATTACAAAGGTAAAGTCGAGAGCCAAGTAGGATATTCACCTTGGATATAATTCTTACCTCCTTCATTATAGAACTGGACATCGGCTGTTTTTCTATTTAGATACAGGACTGGAGAAATAGGAAAATGAAATATTTTGTTTGAATTATTTTCCCCATAATTCTTTGTTTAACGTATTTTTCATGGCAAAGTTTTGGTTGGCTCATGATATCGATGTATGATAAAGTTGGTGTTCCATTTTTTGGCATTATTACGGATCGAAAGTTTACACAAAGCCAATAGACGTCTATTTGTAGCATTTATTGCATTACGTCAGGTGTTGACTGTTCAGTACAACTTAATGAAGCCGACCCGGTGGGGCAACGGTTAGGGAGGAAACTTCTGGGTCCGGGTTCGAATCCCGATGATTCATGGATGTTTGTGTTTGTCGATTATATGTGGAGTACGTGCTAGTTAAATCTGTTGGGTCTGAAAGTCCTGTGGGCGATCATTGCGCAGTTTCCCACGGGTACAGGTTCCTGTAGACGATTTCCCTCTTCAGGGACATGTCTAAATTGTGGAAGTGGGGTGCGATAGATGGCAGCATCTGTCACGTATGTGTGTTGTGTCTGTCTTACTTGACAAAGGGTTATAAGCGGATCTCTGACCAAGCACACAAGCCTGAAGCCGGTTTGGTTTGTCAAGTTTTGGATTATAGGCCTATACTATACAGACCCAACTACACGATTTAAATCTAAGTCTATTAGAATTAAAGTCACTCTACATCGACATATATTTGGATGCAACGACACAAGTCACGAAGCAAGTCGTAATTTTTGCGGTTTGACGAACACATTCCACCAAAACCCGAGGCAATTACAAATAAGTAAATAATTTCTATACTATCTACTATCGTGGTTTAAATTTTCTGAAAATGGGTATAGATTACAATTTAAAGTATAGATTACCCTTTTTTAAATTCCACAGAGGCATTAATTCATGACCCATGAAACTTCGATTATTCCTAACACTTTTCAAGGGCTGGGGAGCCCAGTCGGTTAAGCACTCGCCTATTATGCGAAAGGTCCCAAGTTCGGGTCCGGGCATCGCCCAATTAACTGCCGACCTATAAACAGCCCGTGCAGCCAAAAATGTCCGACGAATAATACCCCGTGTAAGATAGTGCAAATATCCTTCAAAGGCCTAACGCTGCGTACGATGTCGCCATTAACAGTTGCGTTGGGTGCCTATTCAGGTGTCGGCTCGTCACTTGATTGTGGTTCTAAAATACGACGCCCGTCGCCAATAGCCCTCGTGTAGCTCTAGTCTAGTGCGACGGTATTCAAACCTAACTTAAGCTAACACTTTTCAATTGGTTTTGTTTCAAGTGACGTATTTCTAACAGTTTTCATTCCTGCCTTTCCCATTGTCTGATGCTTTGTCCTCATGTGACTTTAGTTTACCAAATGAGACCTCGAGGAAGAATTTAATTTTTTTCAGATTATGTTGCCACTCAAGAATTGATATGTGCCCAGCCCTGTGATTACGAGCAAAGAGTTCTATAGTAGGGTAGAGACTGAACATACCAACAGCACCATGAACCAACCCGGAGACAATATAGGGTCCCGATGACCGAATGCGAGTATTTTGGATCGCAGAACATAACGCTAGCAGTCCGCGCTGCAACGGGTGAGGGTTCGATTCCCGCCTTTGCCCTAGGTGTACTTCCTTTCTCAGTATCAAAATTATAAATTAATTAGCACTTTTGCCACTCTATTCGGGCTCCGTAGTGAGCCATGTCTGCCGATGGCAGCTCAGTACGAGTCTTCCTCTACCCGACTATAGATTTCTTTGATTACGTGTCTTTTTGCACTTCCAGCGGACGTTGTTACATTACACATTTTAAACTTCGTTGTTACATTACAAATGGGATTCAAGATTACGAGGCTTGAACTAGCTGCGTCAAAGTTTTTACTTTTGTCTGAAAAAGGCACTACGTAATATTATTAAACATCTCGACACGTTTTACGCATACGATGTGTTGTAAATTGAAATTTACGTTATTTGTTACTTTGCAGTGTTAAAAATAAACTTTTCTGCTCCCCAAGTACAAATTTGAATTGACATATTTAATACCTTGACCATTAATATTTGGAAATTAGGTTAAAGCACAGAAGCTTGTACAGGTAAGTGTGAATATTATTTTAGTTTTTCGACCACATTATTGTAATATTTAAAACTTTTTGTCATTATCTTATCTAATCTTTAACAAATTATAACAACAGCCAATTCAAAATACAGTAAATTAACTGGTATATGCAAGTTAATTTACTGTACTTTGAATTAACTCTGAAAATGTTTTAATTAGATCACTAAATTGATTCCGATCTGGTTTCACTTTACATAGCATTTATAATATACAAGTATACTTTTCGCATGCTTCAGTAAATTTCTCTTTATTATTATTGATTCAATCATAAAAAAACTCCCATTAGTAATTAATTGCACGACAACTATTTTGGGGACATGGAAATTGCAATTAAGCTTTTAATTGAAATTTGACGATTGTTTACATTCGACGCAACGAAGCAGTTTGTTATTTCTATTTAAACCCCTAAATGGCAAAGCGGGTTCAAATCTTTTGAAAAATTTCCCTCTACGTATTTACCTTCATTATTTTTGTGTAAAAAGAATCCTGTACGGAAATAGTCTGTGGACTTTATGTATTTTTGCGTATAGTGAGTAATTTGAAAGGGATTCTTTGTATTTACCTCATTACTTTTCTCTCAATCTCCGAATGCTAATTTTAAAGCAATAAAGATAAAACAGAGAATGTTATTTTAAGACAAATCAGTTCGAGTTTTCGAGTTCTTTATTATTATGTAAATGACTAGGTTATCATCAATGCGTCTTTTTAACCATCAAATTTGTTATTGCTTAAGGGGGAAATTGCGCGCTGGACCGGGGGTCTCCAAGGCAAAGTGCATCAGTGTTAATCCTATGGAGAAAAAACTATTTTCTCTGCCACATTTCTCCGGCTGTATTGAATATTTTTCCAAACAGTTTTCTTTTAAATAATAAATGTAGATAACTTACAGGTCTCTATAATCCCGCTTTTTTTATTTTGCTTCGAATACTTTTTGTGAAATTAATTATTCAAAGTTTTTAAAAAAAAAATCGGACCAATTTTTTTAAAAAAGGGATTGTAGGGACATGCAAGTCAGCTACATTTATTACATAAAAAATCCGTTTGTAAAAATATTCAATACAGCCGGAGAAATGTGGCAGAGAAAATAGTTTTTTTTTCTCCATTGGATTAACACTGAGGCACTTTGCTTTGCTTCGTCCAGCGCGCCCATTCCCCCTTAAGAAATATATATTGATTGTTTTTATTTGGTGTGCTACAAGAACTTTCTTTTCTGAGTCGACTTGATTGTTACATTCATTGCTATAGTTATAGTATTACTTCGCGGGTTCTGGGGTTGAGAAGCCCGATCGTTAAGACGCTTGCCTTGCATGCGAAATGTCCCAGGTTCGATCCCTGGCATTGCCGAAACGACTGCCGATCTAGAAACGTTCGATACAGACAAAAACTCCGACGAATAATACCTCGTGTCAATGGATTGCGAATTAAATATGCTCTAAAAATCACGACCCTTTACTACAATTGTGTTGTGTGTCGCCTCGTTACTTGACCGTGCTCTATATTACGACATCAGTCGCCAATAGCCATCGCGTAGCTCTAGTGTCACGAAAATTCAACCCTACCTATTAGCGTAGTTTTCGCTATATGCCTATATTATTCCATGGGTAGCCTAGTGGTCAAGGCCTCCTTCTCGGAATCGGTAGGTCCCGCGATCGAGTCCCGATGCCACTGAAGACCTACCGAGTAAATGCGGAGTACGTGCTCGTTAAATCTGTGGGTTCGAAAGTCCTGTGGGCGGTCATGGCGTAGTTTCCCAAGGGTACAGATATGTGTTCCCTCTCCTTCAGGGACATGTTTAAAATGCGGAGGTGACGATAGATGGCAGCATTTGCAACTTATGTGTGGTACGTGTTGTGTCTGTCTTACTTGACGAAAGTTTATTTGCGGGTCTCTGACCAAGCACATAAACCCGTATGTATATCTACCAGCCAACCTCCTGTTATTTCTAATTTAATGTTAAACCATTAACTAATTATATTATTCTCGTTCTTTGACATTATTAAAACTGATCAAAATCGAAATGCAATTACTAACCAGAGAAAAGCATTGTGCTGCACTAAACTAAAATTTGTACGTCTAAAACTAATTTTCATGGTTGTTCAAAGGATAGATTAAACTCATCAATTACCAATTTCATTATTTTCTTATTTGGTATTGTCTTTTAGATTAATTGCTTTCCTTGAAGGAATTTATATTAAACACAGAACTTATTTTTAGGTGAATTTTATTTCTCTTATAAAAACCGTAATTCAGAATCTCAGATTGAAAATAGTTTTCCAACGGTGTGTTGAGTTTGTAGTAGGAACCACAAATTCATTGTCAAAAATGAACCTTTTGATAAGAGAAGGTGTAATTTTTTTTTTATTTTACTTTTATTTACCTAATATGAAATAAATTCACAAACTTTAACAGAAATCATCTATAAGTAAACTGCTAAATTATCTTTCATTTTAAAACTTGATATAAAAGTTTCATTAAAAAAGTTCATGTCATTGTTTTCATTTTCTTGAAGTCAATAAAAGCTCCCAAATACAAAACAATTCTTTAAGAGAGACTGTCAATCCAATAGAGCTAATGCATTATTTTTGAAATCCCAACTTTTGCAAAAGAATCTTATATTTCCATGGAATCCCATTTTCACCAAGGGGCTGGGAGCCCAGTCGGCATGCGAAAGGTCCCAGTTTCGGGTCCGGGCATCGCCAAAATAGCTGCCGACCTATAAACGGCACGTGCAGCCCCAAATGCCCGACGAATAATGTGTAAAGGGAGTGCACGTTACATATCCTTCAAAGTCCTAACGCTGCGTACGATGTCGCCCTTAACAGTTGCGTTGAGTGCCCATTCAGGTGTCGGCTCGTCATTTGACTGTGGCTCTAAAATACGACGCCCGTCGCCAATAGCCCTCGTGTTGCTCTAGTGCGACGATAATTCAAAACCTAACCTAACCCTTTTCACTAGTTATGGGAATCATCATAATCTCAATTAAAGCAAAATTGAAAAGAAAACCACATCCGATTATTTAAATATAAATTGACGAAGTTTTAAAATAAAGGGCAATCGTGACAAAGCAATACTTCTGCGGAAGTTGCGATTCCAAAACTGATGCATTAGCTCTAAGGGACTGCCTGTCCCTCTTAAAGAATTGTTTTGTATTTGGGATCTTTTATTGACTTCAAGAAAAAGAAAACAATGACAGTAACTTTTTTATTGAAACTTTCTTATTTCAAGTTTTAAAATGGAAAATAATTTATCAGTTTACTCTCTTTTGAAAAAAAAGTCCCTTCTAAAGAAATCTCCTACACTAATTGATCTTACGCTCGCTCTCCCTGATCGCTTCTCACAACGTAAACTCTTTAAAACCTTCGATGTTTTATCTTTTAGAGGTGCTGCGAAAAGGGAGTGCTAGCTTTTCAATAGAAATTCCTCAAGAATAAAACGCATTGGTCACCTGAATAATAAAGACGGCGGTGTCCTCCAATGGAGGTTGGATGAGATGGAAGTGTTGGCGCGAATATAAATAATGCAAAAACTGGTTTGCCATGTGAGGCCATTTAGCGCTTTTTATGCCGCCCAAAATAAGCTGATTGGCGAGTGATTTGGCACTTTTCTGGATGAACATCATCCTTACGTTAGAAACGTTTTTAAATAAAAATATCAAACATATTTTTGAGTGTTTTATCAGTTTATGTCTACAGTTGCTCAAATCGTCATTAATTTTTTGAATAAGCGATTCCTACAATTAAAATATTTCTTTGGAAGTCACTACCTCTTAAAACAATATTTTATATTTCTAGATATAACTTTCACCACTTTATTTTAAAGCACAGATCATAATAGAAAAGGTTACATTCTTACCTTTTCAAGCAAAATAGTTGTAAATAAAGGATTACAATTTTTAACACATCATTTACATTTGAATAAAAATATAAATGTAATTATAGTACAATATTAATTGTTTACGCTATCTTTATTAAAGCTCTGGAAATATGATTTTCTCTCACTGTGTTTGTTTTTAACTTCCATTAGTTCATTTTCCATCCCTTTTACAGTGGTATTTTGTTTTTCTTGATTTGTTAGAATGCTTTTGGCTGAAGACTTGGTGGCTGCTTCACAACAATTGAATGCGGTGAGTGCAGAAACAACGTCAGTCACAAATTTCAAATTTTTCAGGAGGGAGAAAAAACGTAATAACTCCTCCTCTATTTCTGCACTAAACCCTCGAAACAAACGTCCTGTATTTACGGAACAACTCAACAGACTAACGTAGCTTTTGAACCCAACACGCATCTTGCCTTTTCTACGCTTATTTTCATTGAAAACGAATTTTCGGATTTTTTTTTTTTACTGAAGTGGCTTCTGCACTCACCGATTCAATTTCTCTCGACACACGACATAACATCGCTTTGATGTGGGAGTGCATAAAATCAGTTTGGCGACTTCCAAGACATCCTCACTCGTTTCTTGCCAAAGCATCCCAAACCCAATTCAGCCCTCCAACGCGGTGGTCCTCAATGGGCCGATCCCGAAATTCCTGCTCCTGAACACAAAGGAACCCTCCTCCATTATTACTAGGTAAATCGATCAAGCCAGCCTTCCAAACAGTTGCTCAAGGCATCAGCAGAAGAGGTGCGCTTGCCATTCATGGCGAAGCCTTTATTTATTTCCTCAGGGTCCCCCCCTCGCGTAATATTTTGTGTCAGGTGTCGCTGCTAGTTACGCATTGTCCGACCGGTAATTTATTGCGAGGCGGTCTCCCCCAATGGACTAAAGTGTTTCGTCCGCAGGTTTTGAAAGTCAGGAGAAAATAGATTGTAAATGTTTCTCTATTGATCTGTTTATGGGCTCCTAGAAGGCTTTGGTACACTTCAATGTTTCAATGTGGCGTCAGTTTATAGTTAAACGTCATTCAGGACAGATTTCATGTAAAATCTTAGTTTCAATGCAGCAATTACTGCAGTTAGTCTTCCGAATTTGTTACCGATCCCATTGACAATGGACTGATAAACTATTTTTCCAAATTTGATGGATGGCCACTTTATAGGGTTTAATTACTATCTGTTGATAGAAAAGTTGGATTTTTCAAGAATTAAAGAAGCTTAATTTGAAATTGTACTTTATTTATTTCCTCAGGGTCCCCCCCTCCGCGTAATATTTTGTGTCAGGTGTCGCTGCTAGTTACGCATTGTCCAACCGGTAATTTATTGCGAGGCGGTTTCCCCCAATGGACTAAAGTGTTTCGTCCGCGGTTTTGAAAGTCAAGAGAAAATAGATTGTAAATGTTTCTCTATTGATCTGTTAGTGGGCTACTGAACGGCTTCGGCAAATCCTGTTGAGGCTTCAATGTTTCATCAGTTTGAACGTCAGTCAAAATAGATTTCAAGTTAAATCTTCAATTCATAAATTACTGCTATTAGTCTTCAGAATTTGCAGCTTTATCATAAAGACAATGGATTGATAAACTAGTTTTACATAATTTAGTAGATGGTCACTTCACTTTCTAGGTTTCAATAACTATCTGTTGATATAAAGTTGGATTTTTCAAGAATTACAGAAGCTTAATTTGAAATTGTGCTTTATTTGTTTATTAGTCAATTGTCGCTGCTAGTTATGCATTGTCCGACCGGTAATTTATTGCGAGGCGGTCTCCCCCAATGGACTAAAGTGTTTCGTCCGCGCTTTTGAAAGTCAGAAGAAAATAGATTGTAAATGTTTTTCGCTATTGATCTGTTAGTGGGCTACTGAACGGCTTCGGCAAATCCTGTGGAGGCTTCAATGTTTCATCAGTTTAAACGTCAGTCAAAATAGATTTCAAGTTAAATCTTCAATTCATAAGTTACTGCTATTGGTCTTCAGAATTTGTAGCTTATCGTAAAGACAATGGACTGAGAAACTATTTTCCAAATGTGATAAATGTACACTTTATAGGTTTCTATTACTATATGTCGATAGAAAAGGTGGAATTTTCATGAATCCAAAAAGCCTCATTTGAATTTGTCCTTTATTTATTTCCTCAAGGTCCCCCCCTCCGCGTAATATTTTGTGTCAGGTGTCGCTGCTAGTTACGCATTGTCCGACCGGTAATTTATTGCGAGGCGGTCTCCCCAATGGACTAAAGTGTTTCGTCCGCGGTTTTGAAAGTCAGGAGAAAATAGATTGTAAATGTTTCTCTATTGATCTGTTAGTGGGCTACTGAACGGCTTCGGCAAATCCTGTGGAGGCTTCAATGTTTCATCAGTTTGAACGTCAGTCAAAATAGATTTCAAGTTAAATCTTCAATTCAGGAATTTCTGCGATTAGTCTTCAGAATTTGCAGCTTTATCGTAAAGACAATGGATTGATAAACTAGTTTTACATAATTTAGTAGATGGTCACTTCACTTTCTAGGTTTCAATAACTATCTGTTGATAGAAAAGTTGGATTTTTCAAGAATTACAGAAGCTTGATTTGAAATTGTACTTTATTTCCTCAGGGTCCCCCCTTCGCTTAATATTTTGTGTCAGGTGTCGCTGCTAGTTATGCATTGTCCGACCGGTAATTTATTGCGAGGCGGTTTCCCCAATGGACTAAAGTGTTTCGTCCGCGGTTTTGAAAGTCAAGTGAAAATAGATTGTAAATGTTTCTCTATTGATCTGTTTATGGGCTCCTAGAAGGCTTTGGTACACTTCAATGTTTCAATGTGGCGTCAGTTTATAGTTAAACGTCATTCAGGACAGATTTCAAGTAAAATCTTGGTTTCAATGCAGCAATTATTGCAGTTAGTCTACCGAATTTGTTACTGATCCCATCGACAATGGACAGATAAACTATTTTTCAAATTTGATGAATGGACACTTTATAGGTTTCAATTACTATTCGTTGATAGAATAGATGGAAATTTCAGGAATCCAAGGAACTTAATTAAAATTCCTCTTTCAATGAATTTTAACTTTCATTAAACTACTTCAATCGTAGTTGGCTTAATTTATAAGGCCAGAGAATGCCCGGAACAGTTCATCCTACTTTTACGACTGCGATCTAAAATTTTTACCTTTTGAAAATAAAGAAGAGTTCATTTTCATTTTAACGAGCTGGCATAGATTTAGAAAGTAGCAGATCTACCCCTAGGGGGAAAGGTGAAGCCACTTTTGAACCAGTATCCTATAAGGCAGTTCGCAAGCCCTCGCACATGGCTGCCATACGTCACCAGATGGCACCATGAGATAATTCGAATAATTAAATATATATATTTAATATTAACTAATTAAAACTTTTTTACCAGTTTTGCTAGCATAAGTTTATGGTTGGATGTGTATTAATAATTTCTGGCCGACATGAGGTATATATTCGTAAAAGAAGCATATTAAAAATGCAGTTTTTATTGCATGTAACAGGTAACTCTTCGGCAAAAGCATTTTTTTTTACGAACCAGTATCCCGTGATGCATTGCGAAAAGGCGAAATGTGGCTTCTACACACAATCCCGCGGTTTGTATTACGTTGTACGTGATTGCGCAATCGATGAGCATATATGCTACTTTCTATATCTATGCTAGCTGGTTTAAAATCGTCATGTTTTTCTTCTTCTCACCTTCTCTCGATGAGATTTTCATATTGATAGCTGAGCAGCCAATGTGTTTGATGAAATCGATATGCGAGCGACGGAATGCAAGTAGCTCAGCGAATCAGCTTTCGTGAGTTTATAAATTCTCTGAATTCCTCTATATGGATATATATATATATATATGATGCGTATATATTCGCATATATATTTTCGCGTATAGTATAGAACAAGATTGAAATTCTATCTGTATTGCTTTCCTCGCCCTTGTGATATGTAAAAATATTTCTTTTTGATAAGACTTTCACACGAACTGATTCTGTTGGTCTCTTGAATATTTATTGAACATGGTTTGAATACTTATTTCCGTACGCCAAAACTGAAAAAATTACATAAATTTACTTTCTCATATTTAAATGGAAATTTTACTTAACCACCGAACCTACAACCACCGAACAGAACTGGACCATTAACAAGCAGAGGACTAATTATAAATCTTATACTATAATACGAGGAATTGGACCCAAATCGAAAATCGCCCCAGAATTAATAAACTCCGGTAAACTTAGGGGTCTGGGGTTTTTGACCACGACGAATCGATTGGCACAGGTTTTGAAGCGCTACGGTCAAGCAGTTCGGAGTTACAGATAGGATATTTTCAAACTTCATTAGTTCGCCATAATGGCTACTTTCGTGATGCCATCTGCTAAAGCTATAAGCCTCTGCTTAAGCTAGAAATGTTTAGTTAAGATTTTAATTTTTCAAATTTAAATAAATTCAACCTTGCTTTAAACTTTATTGAGTTTTACAGAAATGGTAACATGAATATTTTTTTAGTTCCAATCAGCAGACGATTTTAGTTCTATTCTGTTCATTGGCGATTTTTGGCGATCTTGAAAATTTAACATATGGTTGATATATCTATTGAGTTGAATGAAGTATGAAATGGAATGTTTACCACATTTCGACATTTTCGTTGCTTTTCAGCGAAACGCCAATTATCAATTACATTTCATGATTTCATTTCCTATGACTTTTAAAACTTTACCTTTGTATAGAATAGTTCCCTTTCCAAACTCTAACTATACTATAATACGAGGAATTGGTGCCAAGTCGAAAATCGCCCCAGAATTAATAAACTCCGGTAAACTTAGGGGTCTGGGGGTTTTGGCCACGACGAATCGATTGGCACAGATTTTGAAGCGCTACGGTCAAGCAGTTCAGAGTTACAGATAGGATACTTTCAAACTTAGTTCGCCATAATGGCTACTTTCCTGATGCCATCTGCTAAAGCTATAAGCCTCTGCTTAAGCTACAAATGTTTAGTTAACATTTTAATTTTTCAAATTTAAATAAATTCAACCTTGCTTTAAACTTTATTGAGCTCTACAGAAATGGTAACATGAATATTTTTTTAGTTCCAATCAGCAGACGATTTCAGTTCTATTCTGTTCATTGGCGATTTTTGGCGATCTTGAAAATTTAACGTATGGTTGCTATACCTATCGAGTTGAATGAAGTATGAAATGGAATGTTTACCACATTTCGACATTTTCGTTGCTTTTCGACGAAACGCCAATTATCAATTACATTGCATTTCCTATGACTTTTAAAACTTTACCTTTGTATAGAATAGTTCCCTTTCCAAACTCTAACTTTGTTTACAATGGTGCACTTTAACTAATGTGACCAGACGTCCCGCTTTTGGCTGGACAGTCCCGCTTTTGGCTGGACAGTCCCGCTTTTTTGTAAAAGTCCCGCAAAGTCCCGAAAAACGAGGAAATTGTAAATAAAATAGACTTTTTTTTTATGAATAATCGTTGAAAACGCTATGACGTCTTTAGAAATTGTTAAATGAAGCTAAAGTCATCAACAAATTGGTGGAGTATGGTTTCTGTTTGCCTGGAGCCACTGCTGCTGTTGAACGCGCCTTCCTTATCTTTCTTATAACAAGTGTGTCATTGTGTGAAGGGACTATTATGTGCTTAAAAAAATACTTAAAAAATACACCGGGGGGGGGGGGGGTGATGGAGTGTCCCACTTTTTGATTTTGAAAATCTGGTCACATTAACTTTAACCGGTTATCTTTTCACCAATGGTTTCACAAATTTTCTTATGGTATGATTGTTTTGATAAATCACAATTGAAAATTTAAATCTTCGAGTTAGCTTCGATACCTATTTTCTCCGAGCAGAGCTCGGTCACCCGCTGGTATAAAAAATACAAAAATTACAAGGAAACACCAAAAGAGAAACAAGATTAAAAGTACAAGCGCCAATATGATCATTAAAACAATGCCCTTAAAATATAGATAAAACAACGAAGCCAGCAAACTGTACCTAAGAAAAAAATCAGTAGGACAAAATATTTGATAAACATATTTTCTTAAACTCAGTATAAGGCATAAAAAATATATCAACATCGTCTTGACCACAATTAAAACTTTCATAAAATTTAAAAAGACAAAAGTTATCAACATAACTATATTTATGGGGAAAAGCCCACTTTGCTACTTAATAGTTATTTTATTAGCTAAGAATTCCTATTATGACCTTCACATCTTTCTCTCGCCTGACTAGAAAATTCAAATCTGTGTGAAAACCTCAACAATTCACGCGCGAAGGTGCTAAGTTATTCAAGTGGTCAATCAGAGAGAGTGGGGAAATGAATTTCAATCAGTGCATGACGCGAGCGAAGAATGCACATGATTAAAAGTACAAACGCCAATATGATCATTAAAACAAAGCTTTAAAATATAGATAAAACAACGAAGCCAGCAAACTGTACCTAAGAAAAAAAATCAGTAGGACAAAATCTTTTCTTAAACTCAGTATAAGACATAAAAAATATATCAACATCGTCTTGAACACGATTAAAAATTACCAAAAATTTAAAAAGACAAAAGTTATTAACATAATTATATTTATGGGGAAAAGCCCATTTTACTACTTAATAGTTCTTTTATTAGCTAAGAATCTCTATTATGACCTTCACATATTTCTCTCGCCTGACTAGAAAATTCAAATCTGTGTGAAAACCTCAGCAATTCACGCGCGAAGGTGCTAAGTTATTCAAGTGGTCAATCAGAGAGAGTGGGGAAATGAATTTCAATCAGAGTATGACGTGAGCGAAGAATGCACATGATTAAAAGTACAAACGCCAATATGATCATTAAAACAAAGCTTTAAAATATAGATAAAACAACGAAACCAGCAAACTGTACCCAAGAAAAAAAATCAGTAGGGCAAAATCTTTTCTTAAACTCAGTATAAGACATAAAAAATATATCAACATCGTCTTGAACACGATTAAAAATTACATAAAATTTAAAAATTCAAAAGTTATTAATTCAATTAGGGTCATATGGGGGAATTATGGATAAAAAAATCACAACATCCAATTTTTTTCTAAAGTATGAAAGATAGAAAGATTTAATTTTGCATGGAGTAAGCTGAAATAATTTAGAATTTATTTAAACAATCACTTTACCGAAAACTTAATTATTATTAGTTTTATTTTAATTATTGAGTGATCAGGAATTACCCCGGGTTTGGGCAATTATGGATCACACATGGGGTAATTATGGATCACCCTTTTTTTTTTTATAGTAATGCATATTAAAAGTAAATTAATTTTTGGTTTCAGTTAAAATATAATTCAAAGCAAACTTTTAAACGCTTAATTAACTTTTTATTAATCTTCTTTCACAGAAAAAAATTAGATTTTATCGTTTGCTAATTTTTTTTTGAACTCGAAGAATAATGATGATCTTTTTTAATAAATTATGCCGCAATTTCCCATTTACATTTTCGAAAATTCGGTTATTTATCGTTTGTTAAATTAATTTACAGTTCGAAGTATCTCGAAAGTTTCTCGTAAGTTTAACGAAATGAAAACAGTCAAAATATTGAATAAAAATGGAATTTGCATGTTATTTCAATGTAGATTAAATTTTTTTGTTATTTAAATTTTAAATAAACTTTTAATTCGAATTTTTTAATGAAATTTGGAATGCAGCCTAATCTGATTTTTTGCTTCAAAATGACGTATACCGCTTAGCTAAAAACACATGAAAAATTAAAAAATATCACTGATCCAGAATTACCCCAGTGATCCAGAATTACCCCAGTAAACTGGGGGATAAATCGATATACCTTCAAAATCATTAAAAAAAATAATTATGAAAAAATTTATATCGGAATGAAAAGCTTAGACCTTTTCCTATTGAAAAATAGCACCAACAGAATAGTTAGTTCAAATATGTTTCTCCAGTATGGATCTTAAAAAAAATCATGTTTTTCAAAGACAATCTTTTTTGAAGATGTTTTTATAGTAGTGTAAAAAGTATTTTTTTTCTATTATTTGCTGCAGAGTTGCACTGTTTTTGAACTTGACATAAGAAAATAGAATGTATAAGGATGACTTGGCATAATTTTTTTTTTTTCTAAAAACCATTTTTAATCCTTAAAACTTAGTGATCATTATTTACCCCGGAAAGCGAGTGATCCATAATTCCCCCATGTGACCCTATATTTATGGAGAAAAGCCCATTTTACTTCTTAATAGTTCTTTTATTAGCTAAGAATCTCTATTATGACCTTCACATATTTCTCTCGCCTGACTAGAAAATTCAAATCTGTGTGAAAACCTCAACAATTCACGCGCGAAGGTGCTAAGTTATTCAACTGGTCAATCAGAGAGAGTGGGGAAATGAATTTCAATCAGAGTATGACGCGAGCGAAGAATGCACATGCTGCTCAATTTTGAATATACACGTCGCCTCGAGGTGTAATTTGCAAGCTGGAAGTTTTCTCGCTAAAGTTCGACGTGACGAACTTGTAATGATCAGGCGAGATTTCGCTTTCTGTGTCCAGGGGCTACGGATGATATGCAAATCCCTAGTGGATTTTTAAAGATCTAAATTTGAATTGAGATATTGTTGACATGGATATTTTCGTGGTAACTAAAAGTAGTATCTCACGTCGTTAAATTCAAACATTTTAATTGAATTTTTTATTTCTTAATTAAAATATATATATATGCGTCTGTATCAGAGGCGAAACTAAAGGGTATCTCGTTGCTTTATATTTTAAGTTAAGTAAAAATTATGAAATGTAACAAAAATACGGGTGTTGCTGAGAAACTTAACTGTCATTTGACCGTCTGTATCCGTCAGGGGGGATGTTTCACTCAAATATCATTACGAGTTAAGCCCCATCGAAATTTTTTCCATTCAATCAATGCTTTTTAAATAAATAAAATGAAGTGCAATTTTTTTCATTTGAATTAATATGAATCAATTCCACTCCTTAAATTGATTAATGAACCAATTCCACTCATTAAATTGATTAATGAACCAATTCCAGTTTCCACTCATTAAATTGATTAATGAATCAATGCCACTTATTAAATTGATTATTGAATCAATTCCACTTACTAAATTGATTAATGAATCGATTCCACTTATTAAATTGATTAATAAAAATATTAGAAATTTTTTTTCTGCCAGGTGAGTCCTGAAATGGGGTATTGTCCTTATTTTCATTAGTAGAAAAGTCAGTAATTTTAATAGTGAATATTCAGTTGTCAAAGTAACTTAATTTTGTTTAACGTTGAATAAATGTAAGGTAATTTTCATGTAGATAACTAAGGTCTCACCAAAGCTACAAAATTTGAAGATCTGTCTTTCCCCTCTCTATTTATTAAACAATAAAAACTCTAAGTTAACCCTTTATAAGCCTGTGGGAAGTATACTTCCCAACCTCATCAACTTTGAATAGTGCTGCCATCTCCTGATAACTTCAGATAACATAAACAAATATTAATGCAGGATTTCTATGGACGATACGTTTGAATGGCTTCTACGTTTTAATAGCTCCCAGCGGGCGATGGGAAACATACTTCCCACTGAAATCAAATGGTCTTAATAATCAAAATTAATTTTAGGAAATGAGTTAAATGAATTTCTTTTTATAAATCAATCTCAATCCCAGAAATAATTTAACGTAACAAGTACTAGAAAAAAATGGCCTTAAAAAGGGTTAAAAAGAATATTGTCTCTTAAAACTATACCTTTAAACTTTAAGATGTCATTTTCTATTAAACTACTGATAAAATAATATACTATACATAAAATACAATTCATACATAAAATTATCTCTAGTATGTAAATAATTAAATCAGATTCAAGAATTGAAAATTTTCCATACATAATCTTTATCCAAACCTATTACCAATCCCTAACAACCTATAACTAATATGGAATATTTAAAGGATAGCAGGGAACACAGTGTCGGAAATCAGCGCCATCTGGCGGATGATAGGTTGTGGCAAATCTGCCGATTATCATTATTGGGATGAATAGCCGGCAGATTTAATGTGGCAAGACGAAAGTATTTTGGATGGCATCTCAGCCATAACTCTGTTAGATGGGCTCCGTTCAAAGTGTAGGGCAATTTGTTTAAGGCTGTGATGACCAGATAATAATAAAATGAATTTGGGAGGGATTTGTGACTGAAGAAAGTGTCTTTATTCTCAGCGTAATTTAGACTACAGGCGGCGTGCGGCGTTAAGACATCATCGGAGAATAATATGCAAGGAAAATTTGCAAAGTTTCATTTTAAAATTAGCTTTTTCGGTTGCTACATAGTAGTGATGAGGTCGAAATGGAAATTTTTTGTTTTCTACACGTTTTCGAAAGTGCAAATTATGAAAAAGTGGTTTTTGAACATCGGTTTGTCTGCTTGTCTGAAACCACTTTACAGCTTTATCTAAAAAGGTGTACGGGTTACAAATTTAGTTCTAGAGTTACTAGTACCTGTCAGACGGCATAATAAGGTTTTTGAGATAATCGCACGGGAGGGTAGTTGCCTTATAACTGTTTAGGTTATACATTTATTGAATAGATTCTTCTCTGATTGGTGCTTTTTTTTTCTCTCTATTGCAGCATGACATGAAAGGGCCAATTATTGGGATTAAAAATATGTATGTGCCTGACCGAATCCGTACGTGTATCAGTATGCTTAGCTTATAATTTATTAGTATGAATTTGCAGAAATAAGTTCTGAAAACATCCGTTTGCCACCATACCGGCAAAAATAGAATTAAAATGTCGCCTGCACCAACGTTCGAATTCAATCTATTGAAAAAACAAAAACAAGTGAAAAATTTTTATGTTTATCTTTCCCCCTCACTTTAAATACGCATGTTAGTGAGAAAAATAAAACTCTGTTGTAATTTATTAAAATTAAAAAAAAAAAAAAACATTGACAACATTCCAAGACCTTATTGGCAGTCGAAAAATAAGAAATTATGTGTCATAACAAAAGACCAAACATTAAACACATTTCATTTAGATGGAGGGGGAAAAAAAATGCTTTCTACCTCTTAAGAAATGAGCAAATTATTTCTACCTATCAGAAAAAAAATAAACCCCTTTGATCTTCGCCGAACCAATAACAGGCGCTGTCTTGTGCGGGTGTTAAGTTTGATTGGTTACCAAGAGTATCGGGAAGGCGCCAAAGATTTACCGTTGCCAAAAGACAAAAGAAGAACTCGTAACGAGTTTTTGCTCTTAGAACAAAGACAAAAAAAAATCAATTTTGATTCTTTGAAATATGGCTTCCATTACTATGTTCCGATAATAAGAATTTGGTGCCTTATTTTCGTTTTCGTTCTTTTGTTTTTTCCGTTAATAATTGGGCTCGTATAAAAGCACCTGAGATCTCACTATTATGAGCTAATTGATTTGACAAACATGTTACTTACGCTTGACATATTTTGAAGAGTTTGTTCGAAAATAAAGAATTATGATTTTACTTTTTTCACAATAGTTTATTGCATTAAAAATCAATTTTTTTCGTTTCTTCATACTTCTGTTCGCCCACATTTATTGGGAAAACTGCTTGTTTCAAATATAGTCTATTTTGAACAATATTTTTTCTTCTGGAAACAAAACCGCTCGTTAACGCTCTAGAATTTAAGATTTCCAATCGGTAAGTCTATAATTTATAGATGTTTCCATAGTAACTGTTGTATAAATAAGTCGTAAGTTTTTTTTTCATTGTTTTGACTATCAATATTTGTCTCCCTTTTCAAGATATCCATTAGTTTTTTTTACAAAGAGTTCTATAATAGAGTGGCCATCGGCAGCCCTTGCTCACTACGGAGCCCTAATAGAGGGGCAGTTAAGCCCAATAAGTGCCAGTTAATTTGTAATTTCGATAATATGAAAGGAAGTACACCCAGGGCAAAGGCGAAAACCGAACCCGCACCCCATTACAACGCCATGACTTCTAGCGTTATGGCCTGCGAAACCACTCGGCTATCGGGCCCTACATGCCCCCCCCCCCCCCATGTTGTCTCCTTGTTGGTCCATGGTGCGGTTGGTAGGTTCAGTTTTTACCCTACTATAGAACTCTTTGGTTTTTAGTCCAGCAGACAAACAGGTTTAGCTTTGTACTTAAAAATATTTAAATTTCCTTTTAGTTATTAATTTTTAAAATTTAATTGAGATTTTGAAAAAAATATTCTCATCCCAATTTATAAAAAAAATTTATAAAATGTAATATTTATTTTTGATATCAAATCTAAGCAGTTTTGTTGAAATTAATTTATGAATGTGTCACCATACGATTTATTAAAAATTTCAAATCTTTACCTCGTACGATTTTTTAAAAAAAGATAATTTTTATTGTTTTAAAAATTTTAAGCTGACATCTTTTTGCCCAAAACAAAAATGAAATCAAAACCAATTTTATTTTATTGTAAAACTAACTCATTAAAAATTATTTTACATACGACTTTCAATGATATACACATCATTTTTTTTAATAAAACAAATACTAATTGGTATTTAATTTTTAGTTGGAATAATAAAATATTTAATCGTATTTACAAGTAAAACAAGTATACTTATACTATGTTACTGCATTTTACATTTAACAATGCATTTTTTCTGCAAACAAAAAAAACTTTGTAAAAATGAAACGAACTAAAAAAAACTTACTTTAGACAGAAAAAATACACATTGTGACATTTCTGAAATTGCTTTATCCTGTTCAATAATACTTCTCTCTCCATATTTGAAGAAGGACAGTCCCAAATACACCCACACACCATATTGCAAATCAATCTTAAAATAAAAATACATCGGAAGATTTTCCTACACGCTTCTAACTTTATTAAAACGTAAAAAGAAAAAAAGTGGTGGGAAGTTTTCCTGTTTCACTTGACCCTTTTTTGTGTATCAAATGCCTTTTTGTGTATTGACGAAAAAAAATAGGAAGATTTTCCTGCAAGGCTTCTAGCTTTATTAAAACGTTAGAAGAGAAAGCGTGGAGGGAAGTTTTCCTATTTGACTTGACTCTTTTTGTGTACCAAATGCTTTTTTTGTGTATTGAAGAAGGAAAAATGTATAAAATAAAATTTAATTTCACGATCTCCCTGCTGTGTACTTACCTTTGAGCATAAAAACTTTCTCGAGTAAGTCTTCGAAACGAAAAAAATAAAAAACTTTCAATATATGAAAAAAAATGTCATAAAAAAATTGAGAATATTTTTCTCATACAATACTCGAAGTCGACTAAAACCGGGGGAGTTATTAAAGAAGGAATAAGTAAAAAGTATTCACCTTTTTGAATGGGGGGGAATGTATACAAGTGCGAGAGGGGAAAAAAAATTAAATAATACATTGTGAGGCAAACAAAAGTGGCCCCCAAGTGGAGATAAGAATACGACAGAAATGTTGGAAAGTCAAAAACCAATACAAAAAACATGTTTGCTAACTGAAGCTATTGATCGCTTCAATATTAAGCCCAAACAAACGCTTGGCGACTTATTTGCCGGCAACTACGCTATGGTTTGAGAAGCAGTCGAAATGAAATATAAAGTAAGGTTTGTAGAGCTGATCAAGAAAAGTTCCCACTAGTGATTATTTTGGTCGTTATTTATCCTAGGGAATCGGACCTTTTTTGCTTTTGTTAATAAAAAAACATTCTAAATTGATTGCAAAACACAAAATTTGCATTATGGGACGTCTTCATACAATACGAACTAAGATCTGAACTCGTAACTAGTCTATGAGTAGCTCTAATGTGAAGCTAATCCGATCCAACCAATGCAAAAACAGGTTTCAGTCGGCTTCAAGAGTTTTTCTCGCCAAGCATTTCAGCGTATTCCTATCTCTAGACCGGGGCCACTTTTGTTTGCCTCACCCTGCACAAGTGCGAGAGAAAAAAATTAAATAATATCATTAAAATCGCCAGTTTTGCAGCAAGCGACGCGTCAAATTTTCTTCTCTCTTTTCACTGGTAAGCTCAAAATTACTTTCCCTTTAACTTTTCTTTCTGTTGGAGGGATGAACTTTTTGAAGAATTTAATTTTTAAAACTGCTTTTTTTAACAATTTTTTTTTTGTAGGATGCTTATCGAATGTAATTATATCTAGAGCCGTCTCGGAAAGTTAGGAAGGGAAAAAAACGTTTATATATTTATAAAAATAATAATAATAAATATGTAAATTGTGTTCACATTCATGCGAACTGAAAAATACCAACTAAAAGAAAATATTAACTGGTTTTAGTTTTACTTGTTTTATATTTAGACATTGCTGGTTGATTTGCGAAATAATTATTTAAATGGCTTTGGCTAATAAACCTCGAATTTACTATACTACATAATTAGGCAATATATTGAAATATTTGCATGGCAAATTATCTTGTTGATATTAGTATTAGTACTATTTTTTTTGTCGTATCTTTGGATATCCCATGGAAGATGGTTGCCAGAACCATGAGGTTGGACTTCTTTTTACTTAAATAAAGACGAATACTAACACATAGCAAGTAACACTTTATTGACAAAACAAAACATATACGAGTAGGATTTTGCTCGGGTCTTACGAGGTTAATAAACTAAGGACAAAATTATGTAACCACTATCATAAATATTAAAAAAAAAAAAAACTAAAAGAAAATTTCCCTGTGTATTGCGAAAAATACAGTTAAGTTAAATGTAAAATGTCCTTTATCAGTGCCAATTTTACTATAGCAATTTGCTTGTTAAAAGACAAATTAATCGTTAAATATTTCAAATTCCAATGCGCCCTTTCTTGTTGTAAAACACAAACCATAAAAGCTGCTAACGAAGCAAAATCCCTCTCTCTCAAAGAGCCAAAAACAAAACCGAGCGAGCAATAAACACAAATCACGCCGAAATACTTCTCCAAAAAGTAAATAAGCGATTTCCAACGAATACACCATTAGCTCCTCTCTAAGAACCCGATAGGCGCTACTGAACACTTGTCAATTGCGCCCCGATCTATATCAACACGTTGGCCTAATGGGATGGATCAAAGCAAAAGTGAACTGAAGCAGTTATTAGGCTGTAGACTAATGTTAACTGAAACTAATAACAGGATATTAGTAAACATAAACTACGAGCTTACTATTCTCACGCTATAGGCATTACAGGGAAATATGGCTGATACTAAATCAGTAAAAAATATTTTTGAAAGCATTCAGTTTTTGTATTAAATGTTAAATTTTAATTTCTTTAGGCTGTATATTTCATTCAAATTTAGTAATTATTTATTATTCCCAACAGGAAGTTTTTCATGAATTAAAAAAAAATGTCATTTTTTTTTCAGTTTTTGGAGAATCATGGTCTATAGACGGTGGTTTTTGGTAAAAGGTAATACTAGTAGTTACCAGTAATTGGGTTCGGTATTCCGTACATTTTGATATAACAATTATCTTGTTAAAAGTTCAGCAAGACCTGTAAACAATTTGTCAAACAATTGAAATTCCATTAAAAATACGTTGCAATACACGAAAAAAACCCCATTAAAACAAAAGTTGCTAACGAAACTAAATATCGCGCTCTCAGAGCAGTCAAGAACAAACCAGGAGAGCAATAAACACAAATCACGCCGAAATACTTCTCCAAAAAGTAAATAAGCGATTTCCAACGAATACACCATTAGCTCCTCTCTTAGAACCCGATGGGCGCTACTGAACACTTGTCAATTGCGCCCCGATCTATATCAACACGTTGGCCTAATGGGATGGCTTGCAAAAGTGAACTAAAGCAGTTATTAGACTGTAGTCTGATGTTGACTTAAATTAATAACAGGATATTAGTAAACATGAACTACGAACTTGCTATTCTCACGCTTTAGACAATACAGGGAAATATGGCTGATACTAAATCAGTAAAAAATATTTTTGAATACATTCAGTTTTTGTATTAAATGTTAAATTTTAATTTCTTTAGGCTGTATATTTCATTCAAATTTAATATTTATTATTTCCAACAGCAAGTTTTTCATGAATTAAAAAAATATATGTTAATTTTTTTCAGTTTTTGGAGAATCATAGTCTATAGACGTTGGTTTTTGGTAAGCGGTAATACTATTAATTACCGGTAATTCGGTTCGGTAATCCGTACATTTTGATATAACAATTATCTTGTTAAAAATTGAGCAAGCACTATAACAATTTGTCAAATAGTTTAAATTCCAATACCAATTACGTTGCAATACACAAAAAAAAACTTGCTAACGAAGCAAAATCTCTCTCTCTCTCTCTCAAAGAGCCAAAAACAAAACCGGACGAGCAATAAACGCAAATCACGCCGAAATACTTCTCCAAAAAGTAAATAAGCGTTTTTCACCGAATACTCCATTAGCTCCTCTCTTAGAGAGCCCGATGGGCGCTACTGAACACTTGTCAATTGCGCCCCGATCTATATCAATACTTTGGCCTAATGGGATGGATCAAAGCAAAAGTGATCTAAGCAGTTATTTGGCTGTAGACTAATGTTAACTGAAATTAATAACATGATATTAGTAAACATAAACTACGCACTTACTATTCTCACACTATTGGCAATATAGGGAAATATGGCTGATACTAAATCAGTAAAAAATATTTTTGAATGCATTCAGTTTATGTATTAAATGTTAAATTTTAATTTCGTTGAGCTGTATATTTCATTCAAATTTAGTATTTATTATTCCCAACAGGAAGTTTTTCATGAATTAAAAAAAATACATTAAATTTTTTTTTCAGTTTTTGGAGAATCATAGTCTATAGACGGTGGTTTTTGGTAAACTGTAATACTAGTAATGACCGGTAATTCGGTTCGGTAATCCGTACATTTTGATAAAACAATTATCTTGTTGAAAGTTCAGCAATACCTGTTAACAATTTGTCGAATGATTGAAATTCCAATAAAAATACGTTGCAATACACGAAAAAAAAAAGTTGCTAACGAAACTAAATCTCTCTTTCTCGAAGAGCCAAGAACAAAACCAGGAGAGCAATAAACACAAATCACGCCGAAATGCTTCTCCAAAAAGTAAATAAGCGATTTCCATCGAATACACCATTAGCTCCTCTCTTAGAGCCAGATGGGCGCTACCGAACACTTGTCAATTGCGCCCCGATCTATATCAACACGTTGGCCTAATGGGATGGATCAAAGCAAAAGTGAACTAAGCAGTTATTAGGCTGTAGTCCGATATTAACTGAAATTAATAGCAGTATATCAGTAAACATGGACTACGAGCTTATTATTCTTTCGCAATAGGCAATACAAGGAAATATGGGTGATACTAATGTATTAGAATTTTTTCAATTCATTCGGCTTATGCTTTAAATGTTACATTTTAATTTTTTAGGTTGATATTTCATACAAATTTATTATAACCAACAGCAAGTTCTTCATGGATTTCTTGATGACTGTTTTTGGAGAATTGTATTCTACAAACGCTGGCTTTTATTAAACGTTAAGCCAAAAATTACCAGTAATTCGGTTCAGTTCTTACATTTTGACGCAGCAATATGCTTGTTAAAAATTGAGCAATAACAATTTGTCAAATAATTCATATTCCAAAATAAACACTACTTTGTAGTAATAGACAATAAAAAAAGCTGCTAACGAAGCAAAATATCTCTCTCTCTCAAAGAGCCAAAAACAAAACCGAACGAGCAATAAACACAAATCACGCCGAAATACTTCTCCAAAAAGTAAATAAGCGATTTCCAACGAATACACCATTAGCTCCTCTCTTAGAGCCCGATGGTACACTACATCGGGTGATACTACACTACACTACACTACACTACATCGATGATACTGAACACTTGTCAATTGCGCCCCGATCTATATCAACACGTTGGCCTAATGGGATGGATCAAAGCAAAAGTGATATAAGCAGTTATTTGGGCTGTTGATTGTGGGATGATGTCAATTGAAATGAATAACATGGTAATAGTTAAACTATGTCCTAATATATACACTCTAAAAAATGAATGCTCAAAAACGACGAAATTTTCCTTAATTTTTACGATTCGTTTACTGGCAAATGCTCCGAGTTTTCGTTTCCTCTAAGTGAGGAAATTTGAATCGTCATTTTTATGAGGATTTGGATGTCGTCTAATCTAAAGAAATATTTCGTCATTTTTGAGCATGTTAGTACAACAATGAGATTCAGTTTCCTCAAAATCAAGATACAGAATCGTCAAATCACGATCGTAAAAGTGAGGATTCGCGTTTACTCAAAAGTCACGTGGCAGTTTGACGAAGCAATCCTCAAAATTAATGAAATGAGTCTTGAGGATTCACGAATCGTCAAAAATGAAAGTGTTATTTCTGAGAGTGTACGGATCGATTTTATTATTACTATTGTCTTTTGTAACATTTTAAGTTCGTTAAAATTGCTCATGAACTTTCGCTACGAAGGATTTTTGCTTCCTCATAATATTTGATCGGATTAACATTATCGAATCCTTAGTTGTTTGGGCGTTTTGGGGGCGCTTCAGTAAAGAAAGGATTAAAAAATCGCAAATTATTTTTTCTTCTCTTCTTAACCATTAACGTGAAGCCGATTCAATTAAAGTTTAAAAAGGACCCTTTAGCATGTGCATTTCAAGTATGGAAATCGAAGTTCAATCTCTTAGCTTGTTATAGAAGACCTATTTTTTCTACCTTTCATTTCTATAAAAAAATTATTATACATAAATTGTTCAGAACGAAGGTCGTCATTTTTCTTATATTTTGTTAAGTTAAATAAGCATAACCAGCAAGCTATTTTCGCTTAGCAAATTTTCTTTCCAAGCTATGTTACTGGGTTAAGAAGAGTTGAGAAATATGTAAGAAATCCGCGATGCTAAATAAAGGCAACGAAATGATTGAATGCATATTCAGCACTGTTTTTTGGTTTAATTACGTTTTCTCTTAATAAAACTACTGCTTAAAGTTCCTTTCTAATTAAAATAATTTAAAAAAAAACTTACGGCGTGGATTGGGGCAAGTCTGCCAATTATGTTAACATTTTTCAAACTTAAAAACCACTCTACTAACTTTGCGACTTGATTATTTTTCTTACATTACAAGTCAAAATAGTTTGGCCCCTTCATAAAACGAAACAAAACGAAATAATAAATAAAAATTAATGTATTTCGTGAGAGATATCATAGATCAAAGCTTTGTTAAGTTGCTTACCCTTTGTTAAGCAAAGTTAAACCTGAAATTCCAACGTTATTCCAGTTGACGATATTTCACTTTCGCCCTGAATATCCTAAATGATGTTGGGTAGAAAGGGCGCCCTTTTAAACTTCTGTTTTTGCGCAATGACCCTTTGGTGTGAAAAGAAATCGGAGAAATTCTGTTGTGTTGTTAAGCACCTATTTGCTCCTAAACGAGTGTTGTGTTGGAGCCATTTCTGATTGGTTCTGTTAAAATCGCAGATTGGCGATTTTTGATTGGTGTTGTTGGCATCGGAGTTTTTTGTTGATTGAAAAGTTTTGTTGATGTATACGTTAGAGAAAAGTTTTCGACGTCGAAACTAACTGTTCTAACACATATGAAAAACCTGCTACACAATATGAGGGGGCTGGAGAGCCCAGTCGGTTAGGCACTCGCCTACAATGCTGAAGGTCCCAGGTTCGGGTCCGGGCATCGCCAAAATAGCTGCCGAGCTATAAACGGCCCGTGCAGCCAAAAATGTTTGACGAATAATGAACCTTGTAGAGGGAGTGGACGTTAGATATGCTTCAAAGTCCGAAAACTGAGTTCGATGTTGCCCCTAACTGTGGCGTTGGGTGCCTACTCAGGAGTCGGCTCGTCCCTTGACTGTGGTTCTAAATTACGACGCCCGACGCCTATAGCCCTCGTGTAGATCTAGTGCGACGATAATTCAAAACCTACGTACCTACCTTCTACGCAATATGAAATGTCCTTTCAATATCTAGTTCATATTATTCTGATATAGAATGAAGGTCTTGCGATATCGTTTGTTATTATATTGCATTTACAGTTTACACCTTATAAATATTAATACATTTTATTTTACAATTTATATATTGATTGGTTATAGTTAGTGTTATTATTAATGTTAATGCTACTTACCCCTAAATGGACTTTGTGTTCTGATTGGTCCTGTTGAAATCGCAGATTGGCAATTTTTGGATTGATGGATACTGTAATTTTTGTTGATTTACGATAGAAATTTTTGTGAAGGTATTTTATTAAAAGCTATTTAAAAGAGTAAACATGAATATAATGTAGTTTATTTTTCAATTTTGATATTGGTTGGTTATAGTGGAAGTATTGACCATTGATTGTTTAACCCTTTCTGTCCCAATGATGCCATTTGTCATTACTTTTCTGATCATAATTTAAAAAAAATAATAGGGCTGACGTCTATTGGGATTAATACAAAATATTTTCTAATAAAAAAAAATTGAAAAATCGAATTTTGTGCTTTATGGTATCATAAATAGCTATGGGCAATCAAAAAACATAACTAAAGTGATGCTAAATTGTCATTTGGACTGAAATGGTTAAGGTAGCAAAACTATAATTTTTAAAGCTGAGGATATAACTGTGATTGGTGACCATAACGGAAAATGTCAAACTACCATGCAACTACCATCACAACTTATTTAAAAAAATGTTTTTTGCCATATTCGTAAACCTAAAATTCTTCATCATATTCTCTAAAATATACAACTTAAAAAAATTGTAGTGAAAAAGGCAAAGAGAGATGGCTTTCATTTACATTTTAATGCATGTATCTTTATCTAAAATAAAGATAGAAAAAATTGGGTGGGATGTATTTTTTTTTCAAGAAACATAGGGCACTATCTTTAACCTCTTGCGACCTGAATCGTCGTCCCCATTTGGAGACATTTTTTAAAACCATCCCATAAACAATTAACACGTTTATTAGTTCCAAAATTGACCAGGACCGATAGAAAAAGATCCAAATATCAGTTTTCAACCTTGATTACACGTATCAGTCATTTATTTCTATAATAAAGTTTAACAAAGTTCAATTTGATATTAGAGTTCTTAAAAAAATTATATATTTTTAAAAAACTTTTCAAGAAGTTCTTTTTGTAGTTAATTTTAAAGGCATTTTGCATTAAAAACAATGTTAAAATTATCTGTTAACTACAAACATGTGATACGGCCTTTTTTATTGCATTTATAGCATATACCTCTGTATTCTTCAGACGGTTTAAGCAAAAAACTTTTCTTGATCCATTCTACAGAAATTATAAAGACGTAACCTTTTGGTTTTATTAATACATCCATCACATTTTAATTTCTATGACATCATATTCCTAAAACTAAACCAAATATTTTCTAAAGCACACACCAAACACACAACGTTAAAAAAAGAAAAATCTCAAAGATAAAAAAAAGAGCAAAGAAAGATGGCATCCATTTACATTTTCAATACATGTATCACTATCGAAAACAAAGCCTGAGACAATGAAATGCAGTGTTTTTCACAAAAATATGGCACTTTATAAGAAAACTCGGAAAAATGTATGCTTGTCTTCCCCGAATGAATTTTAAATTGATTTTTAAAATAACGTTTTAATTTGAAAACTCTGAATATAAAAAAACCTGGTGCTTAAATTAAAGAAAAGCCTTTATATAAAGCTCAAGTTAAAATCAAAAAAGTCAATGCTTCTTTCTAAAAGGTCAATGCTTCTTTGCTACTTTTAATTTCTACGACATACATCCTAAAACTCCACCCAATATTTTCTAAAACACACAACGTTAAAAAAAGAAAAATATCCGAGAACTGCAACATAAAAAAGAGCAAAGAAAGAAGGCATCAATTTACATTTTCAATACATGTATCTCTATCGAAAACACGGCCGGAGACAATGGAGTGCAGTATTTTTCACCAATGAAATTAAAATTTTTATTTAATTATTCATTTAGTAAAATTTTAAATTTCTTAAATTTATGTGTGTTGCTGAAAGCCTAGTAGTGAGGTGACGGGCTTATACCTCTATATTCTTAAGACGTTTTAAGCAAAAAAGTTTTTCTTGGTCCATTCTAATGAAATTATAAAGACATAACCTTTTGGTTTTAATTATACATCCATCACATTTTAATTTCTGTGACATCGCATCTCTAAAACTCCACCAAATATTTTATAAAGCACACAACAAACACACAACGTTAAAAAAAAAAAGAAATCTCAAAGAGAAAGAAAAAAGAGCAAAGAAAGATGGCATCCATTTACATTTTCAATGCATGTATCTCTATCGAAAACAAAGCCTGAGACAATGAAATGCAATGTTTTTCACAAAAATATGGCGCTTTATAAGAAAATTCGGTAAAATGTATGCTTGTCTTCGCTGAATGAATTTTAAATTGATTTTTAAAATAACGCAATAATTTGAAAACGAATTAGGTTTACTTTTGAAGAAATGATCTTAAAATCCTTTAAAGCTGGAAATAAATAGAATATTAATAAAAATTTATTACACATAAAATTTTAAAATTCATTATTATTGCTGGAAAAAACTGGTCGTTTAGTCGTTTAGCCCTAGAGGGAAGTAAATTCAAATAAGTTTAACTAACCTAAAAAAATAAATAAATCTGGTGCTTAAATTAGAAAGGCCTTTAAATAACGCTAGGAAGGTTGAAGCTAAAAGGTCAATGCTTCTTTGCTACTTTTAATTTCTATGACATACATCCGAAAACTCCACCAAATATTTTCCAAAACACACAACGTAAAAAAAAAGAAAAATCTCAAAGAGAAAAAAAAAAGAGCAAAGAAAGATGGCATCCATTTACATTTTCAATACATGTATCTCTATCGAAAACAAGGCCGGAGACAATGGAGTGCCGTATTTTTCACAAAAATATGGCACTTTATAAGAAAACTCGGTAGAATGTATGCTTGTCTTCCCTGAATGAATTTTAAATTGATTTTTAAAATAACGTATTAATTTGAAAACTCAGAATATTAAAAAAACCTGGTGCGTAAATTAAAGAAAAGCCTTTATATATAAAGCTCAAGTTAAAATCTAAAAGGTCAATGCTTCTTTCTAAAAGGTCAATGCTTCTTTGCTACTTTTAATTTCTGACATACATCCTAAAACTAAACCAAATATTTTCCAAAACACACAACGTTAAAAAAGGAAAAATATCTGAGAACTACAACATAAAAAAAGAGCAAAGAAAGATGGCATCCATTTACATTTTCAATACATGTATCTCTATCGAAAACAAGGCCGGAGACAATGGAGTGCAGTATTTTTCACCAGACGCAACATTAGCTTCCTTTGTAAAACCATGCTGCGATGGGCTGATTCATCATGTCCATTGTGTGCTTGCTGCTTTTTATTTTTTTTTTTAAAAAAAGGAGTGAGACTTTGGGTATAGTGAAATAAGGAAGTCGTCTTGTGTATGGGATGGTGAAGATATGAAGGGTTGTTGTTTTTTAACGGTTATTTTCAGCGCTTTTAGGAATTGAGTCGTCTATTATTCTTCTAAAAATTAAATGTGACAAATTTTCGCAAATCATATTTGAAGAGTACAGGAGAAGAACCATTTGATTTCGTCAAGGCTTTCTTCAATAGGCCTCTTTGGCGATAACGGCAAGAAATCGCCTAAACTGGTGTGAAGAAACCGGTTATTCACTTTGTTTTTATTTCGCGGCAACCCTGATTCACGCCAGATATCAGTGGTAACGAGTCACACGTTTGTACCGCGAATGAAGAACCGAAAGAAAAACCGGTTTCCTGTCGCCAATGTCCTCCAAGAAGACACAATTACGGGAAGACTCCTAAAAAAATCAAGTGGTTCTTCTCTTGTACTCTTCAAGTGTGACACAGTTTCGCAAATCACATTTGTCGTGGCTTATAGGGCCACTGTTCCTTCCCGGTCGTCTGATAACCACGCGACGGCCCTGCTTGGATGTTTAGTGCATGTCGAGATCTCCAGGGTCAGAAAAGACTTATGTAATTGCAGAAAAATCCAATTAATCAAAGGGTTTCACCGTGTACACTGTACATTGTATGTGGTATACTCAGGTGTCTAGTTTGTTACTTGATCCATTAAAAAATGGCGGACTTACACTCTTAAAACAAAAGAGTGAAATCCACTCCTGAAGGAGAAGCGCGTTTTCGAAAATTTGAAAGTGAAAATTAACTCAGCCAGAGAGTTAAAATCACTCATTTGTTTTAAGAGTGTATTTTGTTAGGTCAATGTTCTACTTGGGTGGCTTGAAGACATACAAAAACGCTCAAACCAATTAAAAAATACAGTCCAAACTCCCTTATCTAACCACCGAAAAGCACCCAATTGCTCAGAAGAATACCTGATAAAATTAGTCATTAAACGTTTATCTTTTTTTCAACGCTTAATTTTGTTGAAGAGAGATGCTGTTATGTGTAAAATGTGAAGAAAGTACTAATTGCGTAGAAAATTTTTCTTGAATAATAAATAACAATGATAATAATGATAGTAATAGTTATAACATCAATCTCAATAATAGTAATGGCTGCATTGACAAATGACAGTGAGTGCGCCCTCTAGAAGGGAAGGACGTAGGCTATATAGCCCATTACCCCGCTCGCCAGAAGAGACAGTCACAAGAGACACACAAAGAAGGACGCCACAAACACATAGACAAATAACAACATTTATTGACAAACACAAACATCCATGTCTTTACCGGGATTCGAACCCGAGCCCAGCAGCTCCAAAGGCTAGTACACTAACCATTGCGCCAGTGGTCCGGCAATGGCTGCATTAATAGTAATAATATAATGGTAACTAAAAAAATAGAAATAGTGTAAGTAATAATAATAATGATAATACTAATAATAATATTTAATAATAATTAATAATAATTACTAATAATTAATAATAATATTATTATTTATTGTAATATTTAATAATAAATAATATTTAATAATGATAACCATAATTGATCAAAGCTATTCCGAAAGAATACTACCTCAAACTGTGCATCCCGCGTGTTTTGGGGGTGTTTTTATAAATTCATTTCCCTTTTGTGTTCTTGCGAGATCGATGGATTTCTCTAGTCGATACTCGAAGCCTCTTCCTCGTAATTCCAAGCAGCTGTTTGGGGTCCCACTCACAACTCAACTGCGTTAGATTGACTTCATTGTAACCAACGTTATACTGGGTGGTTATAAAATAACGCTCCCTATTCGGAGTGGTCTGTAGCTTGAATGAATAATCCAAATGCAACAAAAATTTGAGACACTTACTAATCAAGAAGGGGGGAAAAGAATGGAATCATAAACAACAAACTCGTCTCTTGACCAGGGTTCTAAATTACGAGGCGTAATTGGATGTGTTGGCCGTAATTAGCCATAGTTGGCTACTCCTCGTAATTATAACCTTGGTCAAGTTTCTGTGTTATAATTCCATTCTTTTTCGTAATAAAGAAACTCGTTTCTTGACCAGGGTTCTAAATTGCGAGGCGTAATTAGCTGTGTTGGCAGTAATTGGCCATAATTGACGACGCCTCGTAATTTAGATTCTGGTCAAAAGACGAGGTTTTTTTTATGATTATTCTTTTTAATGATTATTCTATAGGATTATATCTTTTTTATGATTCCATTCTTTTTCCCCCTTCTTGAATAGCAAGTGTCTCAATATTTGATGCATTTTGATTATTCATTCCACTCCGAATAGGGAGCGTTATTTTATAACCACCCTGTATTTATCATTCCTGAAGGTTGCGTTGGGTGCCTGTTCAGGTGTCTGCTCGTAACTTGACTGTTGTTCTAAAACACGACGCCCGTGGCCAGTATACCTCGTGCAGCTCTGGTGCGACGATAAGTTAAACCTAACCTTATTCCTGGAAAAAAAGATCCGGGACTGGGGAGCCCAGTCAGTTAAGGTGTTTAGCCTTGTATGAGAAAAGTCTCTGGTTCGGGTCCGAGCATTGCCTTGATAAATGCCGACATGTAAACGGCCCCTGCAACTAAAAAAAAAAATTCCTAAATATTCCTGTAGAATAGTCATCAATAGTTGATTGCAAGACATCATATGTTACGAAGGTATATTTTAATCACCAAATGTTTAAAAGGATAATTTCAATAGAAGATTTTTTACCATCGTATTTTCTTTCAACATGTTTGTATTAAATGGTTAGTTTGAATTATCGTCGCACACGAGCTACACTAGGGTTATTGGCTGAAGGGCGTCATATTTTGGAAAGACAGTCAGGAATGACTAGCCGTCACAGTTTAGTAAATGGAGAAGCTTAAGCCGAAATATTCATTATGAAAATGACTTTTGCAAAGTAGCGATTCATTTAAGGGGGTTCAATATGTTGTATATAGGTAATGTTAAATTGGGCCAATTGCAATGTACCTTTTCACAATAACTACTGATCAGATCACCCAATAATTTTCTGTGTGTGTTATACCAACCTTATATATTAATCTGAGGTTAAAAGTGTTTTTTTTTAAATAACGTTAGATTTTTTTTTAAATAAAGCAAGTTTTAAAGTACCCAAAAAATAATGAAAATTTTCACTTTTTTGCCCCATAGAACTTTTTTCACTTTAGTTTTATTAGAATTTATTACCTCAGATTAATCTATACTATGTACTACATCATATAAAAAAATTAACGAGAAAACATAGCATAGTTTTTGAGAAAAGGTACATCGAAGTTCAAAAAATCAAGTTCTGAGAAAAACGCGTTTAAAGTTTTTATTGTTAGCCCATTTCCTTACGAAGGATTTTTGCTCCCTCGCAATATTTGATAGGAATAACATTATCGAATCCTTAGTCGTTTAGCCGTTCTGAGACGTTTCAGTAAGGAAAGGGTTAAATAAAATGGCTTTTAATGTCAAAAATATTTTTCCAATCGTCTTGATACTTCGTGGCATTATTAATAAAGATTGCGATAGTATTTTAAGCCAATAATTTTTTTTTCCGATTTTTTCACCCATTTTGGGGTACTGAACCCCCTTAAATGTCCTTTAAAAACAAGTTTAGCTATCATCTGTAACATGTAAACAATTTTTTTTTGTCTTATAGACATGCTTTATCTTGGATGGCCTTGCTGTGGGAGCGCCAGGGAAACGGCACCATGCCAGCAATTATGGAGTGATGTTTTCGTGACCTCATCCACTACTTAAGTGTAAAAAGTTTTGTCAAGTAAGTCATAAATCTATCATATAATTTTGAATATGCTTTTTTCAAAAATTCCTTTACGAATATTTGAAAGAAAGACTTCGTTTGTGATTTAACACAGTGCGTTCCGTAAATAATAACATACTAAACAACAATAGAAAATAGTTTTTAAAAATACTACTTGTTTTCACATTAATTATTTAATATTATTGCAACTAAAAAATATAGATATTAATACCGTTAAACCGGATTGATCTAATTTCTTTACTGTGCATTGTGAAGTTTAGTGAACGAGTCATTTTTTTGAGCCAAAGTCGCTTATCATCGAATGGAGTAACTTGGGCTCTAGCAATAAAACTCAGGGCTGATATTCTTCTCTAGTATATTTTGATTCGTAGGTCAAGGCAGATTTGACACTAATGGACAAAGACATACACATCTTTAACCTTTTGCGAACTGCCGTCCCCATTTGGGGACATTTTTTAAAACTTTTCCACAAACAATTAACATGTTAATTAGTCCCGAAATTGACTTTGTCCGATAGAAGAAGGTAAAAATATCAGTTTTCGGCGTTTGATTACGGGTATCAGTCATTTATTTCTATAAAAATGAACTTGAACAAGGGTCAATACGATATTAGTTCTTAAAAAAATTAAATTAAATTTTTTTTCAATTTTTTAAAAAGTTCTTTTAGTAGTTTGTTTTAAAATCATTTTACATTAAAAACAATATTAAAAGTCACTGTTATATAACTACATATGAGTGATACGGCCTCTTTTTTTGGAATTTCACAAATATTGTGTTTCTTTAGATCTTAAGGCGTGTCTCTCAGTTACTATTAAACACAATTTTTTGAAAAACATACTGCATATATTTTGTATGAAAAGTATGTTTATATTAAAAATATAAGTGTAGGATTTTGCTCGGGTCTTAAGAGGTTAAAGAATATTCAGTTACAACCCCATCATCCCAAACGTTGTAGACCGATCGCTGAAACTTTTAAACACCACATTTAACTTCAAGCTGCTTCTTCTTTTTCTTTCTTTTAAAAAAAAGAAAAGACTCCTTTGTAGAGATCGATGTACATCGAAACTAAATATCTGTCCGTTTTTTGAGAGGAGAAAGAAGAGCAGGATGGATTATGTTCTGTTGATGCTTTAGTAGTTTGGGACATCGGGTATTAAAGGGATTTGTCGTTTTATGTCCGTCGTGTCTAGTCTAAGTTTAAAGCTCTTAAGATTTTGTATAATATTGTCCGTCCTGTTCATTGTATAATTTTAGTAAGATGGATGTTTAGTCCCACACACTGTAGAACGATTCCGTACACTCTTAAAACAAAAGAGTGAATCCACTCCAGTTGGAGAAGTGCATTTTCGACACCGTAAAGGCATGCATATTTACTCAGACTGAGTTAAAATCACTCGTTTGGAGTGATCCTATCGGAGGTTTAACACACAAAGGATCCACTCCAAAAGGAGAAGTGCATTTTCCAGTCTGGAGGAGTGAAATCCACTCAGACTGAGTTAAATTAGGAGTGTTTGTTTTAAGAGTGTAATGTTGCTTTTATGTATCGGGGATGGGGAGCCCAGTCGGTCAAGGCGCTCGACTTGCATGCGAAGGATCCCAGGCTCGAGTCCGGGCATCGCCAAAATTACTGCCAACCTATAAACTGCCTTAAAATGCCCGACGAATAATATCCTTTTTAGAAGGAGTTCACGTTAAATATGCTTCAAAGTTTCGATGCCATATCAGATGTCGCCCTTGAAGTATGCGTTAGGTGGCTGCTCAGGTGTCGGCTCGTCACTTGACTGTGGTTCTAAATTACGACGTCTGTCTCCTATAGCCCTAGTGTAGCTCTACACTCTCAGAAATAACACTTTCAGTTTTGACGATTCATGAATCCTCAAGCCTCATTTCGTTAATTTTGAGGATTGTGTCGTCAAACTATCATGTGACTTTTGAGTAAACGCGAATCCTCACTTATACGATCGTGATTTAACAATTCTGTATCTTGATTGTGAGGAAACTGAATCTCATTGTTGTACTCACATGCTCAAAAATGACGAAATATTTCTTTAGATTAGACGACATTCAAATCCTCATAAAAATGACGGTTCAAATTTCCTCACTTTGAGGAAACGAAAACTCGGAGCATTTGCCAGTAAACGGATCGTCAAAATTAAGGAAAATTTCGTCGTTTTTGAGCATTCATTTTTAAGAGTGTAGTACGACGATAACTCAAAGTTACCTTACCGGGACTAATTTTTTTTATTATTAGACCTATGTAGACATTTATGAACTAGAATATTTAAGCTTTCCAAAAATACCAATACCAAAGAGACTGATTTATTAACTTTATTTATAAATGGTGTATACCAAGAGGGTCAAGCAAATTTTGGAAGTTTCTGAAAAAAAAAATCTGTGGTTTATTTATCGGAAATTTTGGATTTTAACAAAAGTTAGAATCTGCTATTCATAAAAAAATTTGACAAAGCCCTTTTGTTTATTCAAAACACACTAAAAATGTGCATTTTAACCCTTAAAACTTCAAACGTTACTAAATTGCCGTGATCCTCCGCAAATTTTACACGCAGAATTACTTTCAAAACATACTCCTAAATACATTTTTGTTTGCTTTTATGCTGAGTTAAATGTGCTTAGAGTTAATTCCGGCAGCGTCTAAAAAAATATAACTTTAATTTCAATACTTAATAATTTCTAAACCATTAACCGTGCAGACAAATAAAGACATTTTTAGAATCATAAGAGTGGTTTTTTTTATTTTAAGATATAATAAAAAAAATGGTTGTTTTCCACCCTGAAAATTAAGATTTCAACATAGTCGATTATTTTTTTTAATTCTCAACTTCAGTTGCAGTATCGCTTTTGCTATGTTCAAAATAAAACAAATTAGAAGGAAAACTGTAGTCTGGCTATTTAATTATCAAATTTGAGAAATTTTGAAAATATCAGAATTATTCGGTGGCACTTAGTAAAAGATTTATCAGTTAATAATAACATAACCGGCTGATATTTACCTTGCAAACTTATTTTACTTTTGATATCATGACGACCCTCATACCAGGTGAAAAACGTGCTTATATAGCAAAGCAACATTATCATTTGAATTTTAAAAGCATTAACACTATTGGATTAAAAAAAAAAAACTAGTTGAGATGCAAAAATATTCGAAAGAAAATAAATAAATTATATTTTAAATGAATATAGACTTAAATATGACATACATAAAATTAATATATAAGGGATGCAGACGTTATAGGTTCGCCAAGGGACTGCCATTTCCTCCTTATAACTTAAAATTCGTATATTTTATAATATGTTAAAATATTTTTTTTAATCAAAATGTTTTTAAGTCTCTTACAGATACTCGTTATAGAAAACTGTAATACTATTTTTGTTACACTCCAAGGGATCAGAAAATTGGCTAAAATATAAACATGCTTTCACTGAATGTGAATAAGATGTAAATTTGTAACGAGAATACTTAATTTATTTAAATTTTGAAATTTATATTTCTGTAGCTGATGCTATAAAATAGTCCTTCTACATCAAATTTTATAATTAGTGAACTTATAAAATTTATATATAGATATTTCTTTAAATTATGTGTGTATGCTGGAAAACCTGAAAGTAATGTAACGGGTTCATACGTCTGTATCCCTCGGTGGGTTAAATTTAAAACCTTAAATTCATATCTAAGAAATAAAGACTAGACACTGCAAAACTTTGCACATTTTCTTTTCATTAAAAATGCAATATTTTTTTCAAAGTAAAAAAACCATCTTCAATATTTTGCTCTTAATATATTTGATTTTTTTTTAATTTTTGGTATTAGTTCTTCAAATATCCCAATTTGTGATTCATATTGAAATTTGTACAACCATTGTACACCTAGAATTAACAAAAACGATTCAAGTTCCTAGGAAATTTACCATTTGCCTTTTGATTAACGAAGCCTAACCTGATTTATTTACCCTTAAACCCTTTAAATTAGAGGATAACTTGAGAATATCTCCGTAGTTAAAATTCTCCTTCTCAAAGATTGCGAGCTCTGGTGAGTTTCCTCGAGTGATTTATCTCTTCAGAAAATCTATCTCAACCATAGTGAATGATCTTTTCTGTTGAAGCTCTTAGCTCAAGTAATCGCTTGTAATGCTTTGTAAACTCTTCACAAACAATGGCGTAATGATGTGTGGTTGTCAGAAAACACCGATTGACGGTTTAACCGGTTGTTTTTTCCGTTGTTAACCCGAAAGTCCCAGGTTCAGGTCCGGGCGTAATAATTAAAATAACTTTCGACCCAATAAATGGCTCGGGCAGGCAAAAACGACGAGATTGATTGAAACGACGAAAACGATTGTAGATGCAGTGCATGTTAAATATGCTGCAAAGCCCCACCGCTCCGTACGGTATCGCCCTTAAAAGTTGCGTTGAGTGCCTATTCAGGTGTCGTCCCGTCACTTTAGTGTGGCTCTAAATAGCGAAGCTCGTTGCTAACAGTCCTCGTTTAGCTCTAGTGCAACGATAATTTAAATTAAAAACAAAAATAAAGTTTTGCCTTTTGATTAACGAACCTTAGACTGATTTATTTACCCTTAATACCTTTTAAATTAGATGATCCCTTGAGAATATCTTCGTAGTTAACATTCTCCTTCTCAAAGATTGCGAGCGAGCTCCGGTGGTTCCCTCAAGTGATTTATCTCTTATGAAAATCTATCTCAACCATAGTGAATGATCTTTTCTGTTGAAGCTCTTAGCTCAAGTTATCGCTTGTAATGCTTTGTAAACTCTTCACACACAATGGCGTAGGGATGGGTGGTTGTTGGAAAACACCGATTGACGGCTTAACCGGTTGTTTTTTCCGTTGTTAACCCGAAGGTCCTAGGTTCAGGTCCGGGCATATATAATAACCAAAATATCTTCCGACCTACAAACGGCTCGAGCAGACAAAAACGATAAGATTGATTGGAACGACGAAAACGACTGTAGGGGAAGTGCACGTTAAATATGCTGCAAAGCCCAACCGCTCCGTACGGTGTCGCCCTTAAAAGTTGCGTTGTCGTCCCGTCCCTTTAGTGTGGTTCTAAATTGCGAAGCTCGTTGCCAATAGTCCTCGTTTAGTTCTAGTGCAACAGTAATTCAAACTAAAAACTAAACTAAAACTTTGCCTTTTGATTAACAAACCTTAGCCTGATTTATTTACCCTTAATACCCTTTAAATTAAATGATCCCTTGAGAATATCTTCGTAGTTAAAATTCTCCTTTCTCAAAGATTGCGAGCGAGCTTTGTTAGTTCCCTCGAGTGATTTATCTCTCAAGAAGATCTATCTCAACCATAGTGAATGATCTTTTCTGTTGAAGCTCTTAGCTCAAGTTATCGCTTGTGAAGTAAACTTAAAATGCTTGTAAACTCTTCACACACGATGGCGTAGGGATGTGTGGTTGTTGGAAAACACCGATTGACGGATTTAACCGGTTCTTTTTATGTGTGAACCGTTTATTTGGGCACTAAAAACAGGTGACGATAGTTCAAATTTAGTTATAATTGAAAGTGTTATAAAAAAAATTAAGTTAGGGGAACGAGGGATGTACTTGACCCAATTTTCAGTTTTGTTTTGAACTTGTTTAGTGCATTTGAGTAATTCCATGCAAAATGATCCTGTCTGTAGTGTAAGTTACATTTGTAAAAAATGATTACACGTTTGAAAAGTATTAAAGCTTTTAACATTAAATAAAAAAATTGTGGATTAGTTAATCTACACTAAATGATGCAATGACTTTATTTAATTAGATTTATTTTTTAAATTTAAAAACAATTAACTTCCCCTTAAAACGTGACTTACAGTACAGTTACATGGAATTAGCCATTTATATAAAAATCTTATTCTTGGGTCAAGTAACTCTAGTAGCAGTTACGGCTTTATTTTACAGTTACGTAGCACATTTTTTAAAATAGCACTCAATACAAATTGAGGAAGAAAAAAATCTTCTAACATAAAAAAAATTATATCAAAATTTACTTGACAAAAAAATCTGTTTTTGGAGCATGCCAATGTGCTTTTAATATTTAAAAAATTTATGTAATGCTTAGATTGTTACTTTCATCATATGATTAATTAACTATAAGGAATGAAATGATGCCATTTCCGACTTGCGAAACATTCTTTAATCATTTTAAAAAAGCATTTGGTTAGGTTTTTAAGGTCAAATATATATGCCTCTGCCCCCCTAGGTTTTTACGGTCAACCTATAGCCAGTTTCAATGTTTTAATGGAGATATTCCACATTATTTCATTAAGCTTTTGTTTTCCCACTTTCACAGGACCGGATGAAAAGATTTGCCGCCTGTAGGCTACGATTGAATTTATTTGTGCTTTTTTTTTGTTCGGTGTCTGAATGGTGTTTTTCCTTCCCCCTCTTCCGTTGTAAGATATCCCAGATATACGTTTCTTGACTATTTTTTTCTGTTTACATATTAGAATCATCAATGTAACTTTACACACTAAAATTGAAAGCGAAATAATAGTCGATTTTTTTTTTAAACTGTTTAAAAAATTTTCTTTCTACTTCCAAATCCGGGGGGGAAAGGGTGCATTAGCTTTCGCAGCAGCCAAGCATGTTCGCTATTAAATATTAGTATATACTATATATACGTTTATGGTTTACGCATTACTGAAAGTTATTTGTGTTTTTTAAAAATATCAACATCTTCATAATATTTTTTTTATGCTGAAGTTGCTTTAATTGCTCAGAAAATTTGCCATCCCCAAAAATTCTTTGTTCTAGGCTACAGCCTACTTAGCCGAATTAGAAATCCGGCCCTGCACTTTCACTGCTTTTTTTTATTAAGTTCATGTTTTTCGAGGAACTTGTGTATCAAAATTGAAGTCTTTACTTAATTTTTTACGCAATGCTTTTTAAACCAAAAGTATTAACACAAACTGACAAAAGTCACCTTTTTAGAATGAGCTACCTCTTAAACGTGCAAGGACATATCTTTTTTTCAGCTTTTCAATCTCATCACAATATTATATGATACATAACTCTTAAAACGTGTAGGAAACACAAAGCCTCTCCTTCGGATTATTGACCCTATCGCAATACTTTCTTCATATTAGGTAATTAAATGTAAAAATATCTTCTTTAGTTATATCAAAGGTTCATTAAAACATCCGGTTTATGTCGGTGTAATCGAATAAAAACCGATTTTAAAGGTTCTGGTTTTCCATCCCTATGCCGCGGTTCATTATGCTTCAAACTAATTAAATTAGGTTTGAGATTTCGGGTAATTTAGTTATGTGTTCGTGATTTCACTTAACTCAATCACGTTTGAACCCAACCATACGTTGATTAAGAAATAATATTACACTAGTAGTGGATGATATTGAGTTAATTATTGCGGATTGCTCGTTATATTCATGGCAAGCCAATTCCCCATTTCAAAATTAAATATCTCGCAAATAAATATCGATCGAGGGGGATAAAACTAATTTTCTTATTATGTGAGAAGATGTGAATTTCTTCAAGGAAAGTTGAAAAATTAGTACAATAAGTAAACAACAGGGGTCTTGTATAGGTAGTTAAAATAACCACTTCGGCTCTACAGCCCTTTAATGGGCCAAGGTCTGCCATGCCAGTTCCATCTTACGTGCAAAAAGGCTCTTTTTTGCTAGGTTATATGTCACGGTTAAGTGGCCAACCTCACGTTGAAATCTCGTTGTTTAGTTCCCAAGCATGCTTGGTCCTCATTTCATCGAACCACTTAAGAAATAAATGTATGATTCAACCTCTGCCAATCCGGGTCCCTCTCCAATCCGTTCACAGGACCGGAACTCGATCCCCGGACCTGTGTCAAGGCAATGTGAAGCACTACCACTAAGCCACTGGGCCTTCTTGTAGGTAATAGTTTTTAAATGAAAACAATCCTAACTTAAGAATTAAAAAAAATACAATCATATTAAAATCAGTTCAAATATACTTTATTAATCTAGTATCATCTTGAGAAATGTCATCCATTCAAAGGTATATTATGCTTTATGTTACCCGGTTGCCCCGTATTCTAATTTAATCATTAAGAACTGTCATGGTTGAATAGAAAATGATATAAAATCACTCATGAGTCTGTTGTTTAGATATCAGTCGTGTATTTATGTAAAAACAACGTTAGCATACGGGCAAAGCAAGATTTAAAAATCTTTAAAAAAAGCTCAGCAGTAAACTTAAAGGTATTTTGCATACAAATGTTGAATTGGCTATTAATTGCAACAAAAAATAGCAAAGCTTGCTTGTTCATTAATATTTTTTTTAGGGATTATGACTTTGACATCCATTAGAATTGATGCAACTCTCAGCAAATATCAAACGTATTTTTTTTAATTCATCACAAAACATATTTTTATACTTTTATTTGCTCGAAAAATATGTGTAAACAAAAAGAATATGTGTAACATTTTGTTATGGTCTCAGGAGCATTAACTCAATTCCATTCTGTAGTGTCCCTGTGGAAGTAACACTAGAAACAAGTTAGACTTGATATTTGTGTGTGGCGTTGGTACTACTATTTTCTGTTTTTGAAACATTTCAATATTTCGAAAAAAAGTCATTAGAGATATAAAAATGCATGGATGCAAGAATTACAAGAAAAGTTTTCAGTTAAAAGTATTAATGGATTTTTATCTTAGAAATATATATTTTTTTACGATGAAGAGATTTTCTAGAATTTTTATTTTTAAAAAAGAGTATCTAAAGAATTAAATTCAAAAGGTACATGAATAATTCATAAAACATATTTATTGACGTTTTTATTCAATAATGAGCTAGAAAAACTACATTGGATTTAATCGGGAGAAAAATATGTATAACAATCACATTTATTTACTAAAAAGAAAAGTTTGGAGTCCCTTTGTTGAGCCAAACTCCATTAAAAAATATCGCCAAATGCAAAAAAAGCCAAGTCCATAGAAATATTTCCGTATACACTTTTTCTTTCACAAAGTCATTGAATATAACGAGCGTGAGAGAAATTCTCAATTGGGCTTACCACATTCTTACATTTTACGACTAAATTGTAACTTTTCTTATTTTTAATCTTCCAAAAAAGATTAGGAGAACCTTATATTTCGTTGCGAAATGTCTTTGGCTTCTTATCTTCTCTCTTACAGCGAAGTTTTCTTACATAAGATCAGCTAAAAAGCTTTTCCATTCAATATAACAAGCAGGAAGGTGAGAGTGACATTGGAGTGGCATCTCAACCACAGTAACGGTAAAAAAGGGTTTACCAATTGAATCCAGTGATTGCTTTCATATAATAAACCCAAACAATGGCTTGGGCACACATTTGAAATTCGTTGCATAAGTCTAAATTAATAAATAATAATCAAAATCTTTCGTAGGAAGGTAAGGTTTGAATTAGAGTTGCACTATAGCTACACGAGGACTATTGGCGACGGGTGTCGTATTTTAGAACCACCGTCAAGTGACGACACGTTTATAGAAGGGCTGAAACTAGGACCAAACATAATAAAAAAAATTGGCGTGCCATGATGCTGTAAGTAACAGGATGACTGCGGCTTTCCAATCGATTTGGCCCGTCCGTGGCCGAGTGGTTAAGGCATCCGCCTAGAGATTCAACCTTCTCAGGAGAGCAGGGGGTTCGAATCTCAACTACTGCCAGTTTTCCTATAAACTGGATCTGTGCTGGAAATAAGTAGAAAAATCCTCAATCACGGATGGGCCCGAGTACACTGGGACATACTTGCTCATTAATAATTCATTGTGGAGTCCAAATTCCCGACGACGTTACCGTACAATGTCGCTCGAAGTTCCGTTGGGTGCCCGCTCACGTGTCGACCTCATCACTTGACCAGAGTTATAAATTACGGGGCGTTATTGGCTTTGTTAAAGCCCCGAAAAGGGGCTAGAAGTAGGCAGCCGGAGACCATTACCTTCCAAACGATTTGGCGATTTCGAGTCGTCTTCACTTTTTCTTTCGCGCACTGCATTGTTATCTTATTCTACAACAGAAAACAACCCAGATTAATCCGACTAATCCCAAGCACTCTATTCTGCAAAAAAAAAAACTCCATTCTTTCTTTCTCGTATCGAGTTCCGAGCAGAGAGTTGAGAATAAGATAGAAGTGCTGCCGGAAAAAAACACAATACAATATCCAGTTTGCCAAGTGAAGCCATCTATCGCTTTGTAGTAAGCCCAAAACAACCCTCATGGCGAACTATTTGGTGCTATTCTACAGTGGAGTTTGCATAGGCTTACTTTAACGTTTAGGCAATATCTGACTCCAATAAAAACTATACAGTCCGCCATAAGTAGGTCAATAAGTGGACACATAAGGTGTTTATCTTTCGAAAGTGGGCAAAATACCTATACTTAACGTTAACAAAGTTTGTAACTCTAGCATAGGCTTCTCCCGAACACATTTTACACTGTCTTGGTCTCGAAAAAATTGACCTTTATTCTATTCTTTGATTTCTTGAAGGCTTTTGAACTCATGTGAGGCTGGAAAAAGAAACATATGTCAATAACGATAATAAAAACTATAATTTCAATGAATTTTGCTTACATGCGAAGGGAATTACTTTCATCTTGTGTAATTTCAGACCTTGTGTGTGCTTCATCTTACAACTGCACAGTCTTTTTTTGTACTTTATGAACGTTTTTCAAAGAATGATGCATTATACATTGAACTTCGTTGAATGAGCTGTTTGTTTGGGCTTACCTGGCAACTTTCTAACGGTTTCACTTTATTTCCCGCCAAGCCTCTCCATATGATTCTCAACTCTATGCTTGCAAGCGACGAAATCGGCATGAATGTTCATTACGTGCTACGATTTTTCTCGTAGCCGAGTTAACTCGGGGAGGATTAACTGTTAAGCGGATTAAGACTGTTTTGCAACTGTTTGACGAATAGCTCGAGCGCACTGATCGTGAAGTAGATGGTATATTATTCAATGCGTTGCTTTTGCTTACAGAAGGATTACAAGCATATTCTACGCCGAAAGGGAATTATGCTTTTAGAGTGTCTTTTAATCAAAAGACATGCAAGTGTGGAGAAAGGTAATGCAAATTGCAAATACGTTTTAGTGTTAGGTGAATAAGGATTGTTGAATACTTTGGTATTTAATGCAAATAATATCGGAATTAATGCAAATAATTTAAGTACTTTCATTCCTGTAAACACTATTTATTAGTTAAACCAACCACATATGCATAAATAAATTCCATATTTTGAGTTTTAGATACGTTAAAATTATTTAAAAAATGTAGAATTTATTAGGAATTCGTTTTTGTTTATTTCATGTTATCAAAACTAATAGCTATTTTAAACGAATAACGAACTCACTAAATGCTAATTTGTCTGTGAATCATTTTGAAATTGTTGAATTTTGAATACTTAACTATTGAGTTTAATCAATATTTTTTTTGTTTTTATTGCATTTATACTTACTACAGAAAAAATTATCATAACGCTTTTAAAAAAATGAATTAAAAACAATAGCGAAGCTTTGCGATAATAAATACAAAGCATTACCGCTGCCACTTGCTGAAAACAAAGATAATATTTAAAAAAAAAGTTATATCAATTGTTTACGAGAAATATTACGGTAGAAAAATATGCTTATATAAAGAATACATGCGTAGAATTCCTTTCGGGAGTGACTAGTATAAATATAGCATAGGTTATTTTATAGATATTTTGATTATCACACTAAATTTAAATTTCAATGTATACAGACTAAACAAACAAACAAAATGGTTTTATATTTTAAAAAGATACACTTTTTCTTAAAATGTATTCACTAAAAAAATATAATACTAAACCAAATCTCAATTAAAACTATTTTTTAAAGTGATTGTTATATACATAGAATTGTGGTTAACTTCCGCATTGTTTTATGAATAACAAAAATATTAATGAAATTAAACTAAAAAAACCCCATTAATTTGAAAAATCCATTAAAATGCATTAACAGCAAACTAATATGAATGAAACTTCTTAATGAATCTAAGAAAAGGCGAAAAATTTATTTAAAAAAACACAAAAAAACCAAGCACATTATTACAAAAAAAAAAAATCCTATTAACATTTGAAGATAAATTGCTATCTAATGATATTTTCTTCGTCGCGCATTGTTAGTTGGACAAAACAAGGGACTTTTTGTTTTAATTAGAGGGTGAAAACAATTTTATTTCTTCAATCCTTTTGGGGCCAGTAAAAAAAAATTGAGCCGAAGGCTACGTTAAATTCCGATGGGACACAAGAAAAAAAAATGGAGACCTAGGTTAGAATAGACAGCGTATTTGCAACCCTAAAATGGGACCGTCACTAGTCATGTGATTTGGTCTCAAGTCACTTGGGTTTAATAATGGCCATAGAAGCTCTAGGTGACGACACTCTATCCGTTCGGTTCTAGTTGAAGGCTGTTCCGAAAAAGATTAACGAAACTTTTTTGGAACCTGAAAAGTAAAGTCGTTCGTGTGATAATAGGTTTCGTACTTTTTTTATTGGAAAAGCCGACAATCTGAACAGGGCGGATAACGTGACGTAACGAAGAGCTTCTGAGGCCTTAAAGTTAGTAGAAGATGGTTTTAACAATGGAAAATGGTAGATTGCTAGATAATCATAATAAAAATTTACTCCTAAATGTTGTGCAACGGATGTAACAGTTTTGTAATAATGCAGGGTAATTGATAGTAAATGAATATACGTCAAGTGACTTGAAAGTCACGTGACTCCAAGTCAGTCACGTGACTATGCAGGAAGCCGGGGTCCTTTTAGGTCCAAGAAGCTCAGTTTATTTTATTTAATGTCTCTGTTCCGGGAATACAGAATGGGCTACGCAAATGGCAAATCTAATATAGCCAAGCCAATGCATGCTGCACAGTCATAGGAATTAGGACCAAATGAGGTAACAGGTATTTGTTTTTTTCGATCGCTCTTTATAACATCTCCATAACAAATATACTTGGCGGAATTACATCAAAAATTCGATTTTTAAATAAAACTATCCGCTTAGCTATTTTGGCATTGGAGCAACCATTCTCGCCAAAAAAGTGATTTGGAGAACATTATCACGACCCCTTACCCATTCGGCCGTTTTACTATCGGAATCTCAGTGTATTTTTTTATGTAGCTGAGGAAAAAAAAATCTGAAGTTTAGTTTTAAGCGATTACGATAGGGTAGTAATGTTAAATCGATAGGTAAGTATCGTTTTTTTTTTTCAGGTTCTTTGAATAAGTGGCAGAAGATTTAATTAAACTTTACATTTCTGCTTTTTGGGTAATCTTTTTTTTTTCATTTTGATATCTTAATTTTATTCGGTCGGTTCATTTTTTGCATGGAATCCTAACTGCAAGAAATAGTTTAAGGTAGGCGAATACCCAAAATTCCCCCAAATTCTAAATTTTTTACTATTACTTTAATCTTTTCCAAATTTGGCATGGTGATTTCAAATATAATGAATAATGCTATTTAGGTAGTTTTTTAAATTTAAATATAATTTATTTATTTTAAACGGTGTTTTTCAACTAAAAAAAGAGGTTCACGCCAACAAGCCTACCACATTGAATTTTCCTCCGATAAACATGAATTATGTGTTAAATTCTTCGTTTTGAACTGATCCGTGCAATGACCCTCTAGAGTTGCAAACAAATCACAAGAATGTGTTTTACGACAAATTTTATGAATTAACTTGAAACAAACACAATGTGGCTAATCTAACGGCAGTGCCGGAAATCTGCGCAAGCGGATATCTAGACTTGAGAGCGAAACGTTTTTGTGAGCAGCCAAGTAAAATATCGCCCAGTTGTTAGTTAGGGTTGTAGTGAAGGTTTAGGTTGTTATTGAATATCAAGCGTTTACCCTCGCCGAACGCGTGCGTTTATGGATTATAATAGAATTATTGGATTATGACACTGTCCAATTCTAAGCCTATTTTATTCTGGGATCAATTGATGTAAGACTTTACATAATCAGACCCGCTTATAAACCTTCGTCAAGCAAGAGAGATACAACACACACACTTAAATGGATCCATCTAATTTTTAGAGACAGGCCAACTAGAGGATCCCCAGAATTGACTTGTCACATGTATTGATTTGGTATGGTAACTTGGAGGGCTTAGTGACCACGACGGATTTAACGTACACCAGTCATTTAGCATAGCTTTAGAAATTATGGTTTTCAGTTAAAAAAACAACTTCCAGATCCTTAATACATTTTAAATTATACAGGGTGGTTATAAAATAATGATCGCTATTTACAGTGGTCTGTAGCTGTTATGAATATTCCAAATGCAAAAAACTTTGTGATACTTACTAATCAAGAAGGGGGGGGGGGAAGAATGGTATCATAAAAAACCAACTCGTCTCTTGACCAGGGTTCTAAATTACGAGGCGTAATTGGATGTGTTGGCCGTAATTAGCCATACCTCGTAATTTAGAACCTTTGTCAAGAGACGAGTTTCTTATTTATGATTTCAATCTTTTTCGAAAAAAAAACCTCGTCCCTTGACCAGATTTCTAAATTACGAGGCGTAATTGTTGGCCGTAATTGGCCATAATTGACGATGCCTCGTAATTTAGAACCCTGGTCAAGAGACGAGTTTGTTTTTTATGATTATTTTTTAATGTTTATTTTTTAGGATTCTATCTTTTTTTTATTCAATTCTTCCGCAACGAGGATCGATTTCATCTCAATCAACATGTTAATTTTTATTCCCAAAACCTTATCAACTTTGGGCGATAATAAGCCAACGTGACAAACTATCTTTCCCTTTCAGTATCCGTCTGCGCACGCGCAGTGGTTTTCCGTACGAGAGCTGGATTTCCGGCAGATGCTGAGCATGCGCAGATGGTGCCGTAAGTGCAATGGGTTTAAGGAAAAACCGTACTCGCAGCTACCAATCAACAATTTTTTTTTTCGATAAACTTACACTTTAACATTTTTTTAAACAAAAACTACTATATTTACACCAGATGTTAGAGGTTCATGGCACAGATGTATATTAAAATAGCATCTGTAAAAAATTTCAGGTAAATTAGTGTAAAACTTTTTATGCTAGAAGTGTTAGCGTAAACCCCCTTTTTTAGTAGAAAAACACCGTTTAAAATAAATCAATTATATTTAAATAAAAAAAATTGCCAAAAAAGCATTGTAAATTATATTTGAAATCACTATGGCAAATTTGGAAAAGATTAAAGTAATAGTAAAAATTTTAAAATTTTAGGTATTCGCCTACCTTAAATAATTAGTTTTTTGGAAAGTAAAACTATTCTAACTGTCCGTACGCTTTTGCTAATTTACTGAAATCTAATAGTTAAGTTTATTTGACTTATCATGGATAATAAAAAAAAATCTTTTCCAGGGAAATTTTTAAAGGGAATAAATTTACAGCACAGAGGAAATAAGTATAGGAGCAACTAAACTCAATTATTTTTTTAAAATTAAAGTGTGTTAAATTTAATTTTTCATTAATACATACTTACTTACTTACTTAGCCCTCTGTCACTCCATCACTGGAGCATAGGGCCTCCGTCAATTTCCTCCATCTCACTCTGTTGGTGGCCAGATGTTTCGCCTCCCGCCATGTTGTCCCCACATCCTTCAGTTCTTTCTCGATCGTCCGTCTCCAAGTGTTTCTTGGTCTTCCCCTCTTTCGGTGCCCCTGGGGATTCCAGTCAAACGCCTGTCTTATCTTGAATTTTTCATTTTTTCGCAATACGTGACCAATCCACTGCCACTTTCGTTTCTTAATTTCAAATTCAATTGGTATCTGATTTGCTCTCCTTAGAACTTCTTCGTTATTAATTTTATGGTACCACTTAATGCCAAGAATCCTTCTAAGGCACTTGTTAATGAAAACCTGAAGCTTTCTCAAGTTAGTTTTATTGCAGTGCCATGTTTCAGATCCATAGAGAAGGACAGACTTCACATTAGTGTTAAAAACTCTGATCTTAGTTGCGATAGAGATGGCCCTGTTTTTAAAAAACTTGATTAACATTGCAAAGCTACCTCGTGCCTTATTTAGTCTGATAGTGATATCCTCGTCTGTTCCACCTTTATTGTTGATAGTGCTACCAAGATATGTGTGTAAAGCTGGTCACTTCTTCTAGTTTTTGATTCTCAAGGAGGATGTCATTTGCCATTAATACATAACTTTTCAATTATCTTTCTTGAAACTCTAGAGCTAAAAAATGATAAGCTAGGTCCCTCAATACCTTAGGACTTTTATGAATGAACTGTGAAAATTAGGATTTGAAAATGAAACCAAACGAGGAAAGTCCGAAATAATCCTAAATTAAGCAACCAAACCAAACAATAAAATTTAATTAAATAACCCAAATAATCATCAAAAAGATTAGAAATATTAACATACAATAACATTAGCCAACTTATATAACAATGTTACAATTTCGGGCTTTTCGTTTCTTTTGACAAATTATTTACAGTGTATGGATACAAATTTATAAATGTTTATATAGTCAAATAACAGGTTCATTCATTCAAATGGATAATAATAAATCGGTAGATACATTAATAAGATCATCAGTCATCTCTGCAATAAATCATTTTCTGAATGCAATTTGTTGTAAAAGGAACGTTTTCACACTAGATTTAAACGTATACAGAATTAGTTACATGAAAACTATTCAATATGAATTATTTATGTATTTTAGAGAAGGATTCGACGCATTAAATTCTTCGAAGTTAATGTCATAACCTCTTCACTCCTGAAAGTATCATTTGCTCATGCTCTTTATATAAACATACTTTTAAAACAATTATATAACTTAAAAGCATGTTTTTCAAGGAATTTTGACAAAATTAACGTTTAACATTTGATTTAGGACCGTTAATTTTAGTGAAATGTGTTGTTTGAAGCGATAAAAATATTTTTTTACTGTTCTATGTCTAAAAAAAAGCTCTCTCAGATTATTGCTATTAATAATCTATTCTGGTATTTGTTTTTATGCAAAATGCTTCATAAATTTACCATAGATTGAAATTTTTTCATTTAACAATTTTGGGCACGGCTTTTGAAATATGATTGTTCTTCTTGCTCATAACTTATTCAATACAATTATTGAATAAGCTGCTTTGGTATCGGCATTTTCGAGACGTTTGTACATTTTAGTTTTAATGATATTCTTGTAAAGTTTATATGGTTTTGATTACCACAATTAAAACCAGATAAATTTTACTATCACACAAATCCAGGAACTGATCTCATGAATTGACCGTGGTTTAGCTTTAGCTTGCACAGTTATTGAACCTAAACATTTTAGAAATTCACCAAGCAATTTAATTGCATACACTAAAACAAAGAACGACATTTTACATTAACGTTTAGAAACACTTAGTATACATTTAGTCAAGAAATAAATACTATTTAATTGCAAGGCATAGCATTCATGGATAAATTAAAAAAAACATAAAAACTTCTTAGTTTAATTTTAATTATGCAATGTTACGGCGTCAAATCAAACACAATTAAAACCAGATAAACTTTACTAACACACAAAAACTTCCTACACAATCAGCTAACAACTTATAAAACTATCCAACACTTAGTAAATGGATCCTCATAAAAGTCGTGAATCCGTGCTTTTATTTTTTGGCATCCTTGATTGGCGCACCTACCTTAATTGGCGAGCTCCAAGCATAAAAGTTGGCGTATGGGGCCGTCTATAAATCACATGTGATTTTGTATATTTCTACCCCCCCCCACCCACCCACATGTTAATATTTCGTGATAATTGGCTCAACCACCGGGCATATGTCAACTGCACTGCTCATAAAGTGGACAAAAATCTTCCAGTTCTTTTTAGAATACTGTTATTTTACAATTCAATTTACAGAATTTCTTGTTACAAAATTATTTACAGGAATTTTTAACAAAAAGTAATTGTAATTCATGGAATTTAGGTTTGATAAAACCATTATGATTTCTAGGAAATGTTAATTAATTTGAAGACGTCCGTTTTTATGACGTAATGAATCATCCTGCACTTGCCTCCTCCTTGATTGGATTAAAAGTGACGAATCATGTGAGATCTTGTGGTTTTCTCCAAAGTTAAAAAACGTTCGGTGCCGTTTTTCTTAATGTTTTGTTTTATTTGTTCTTCGAAACTTTGAATAATAATAAAAAAAAAGAATATGGTCCAATTCTAAATTTTTGTTTCTTTCGTCATCTTAAAATGGAGCTTAAAAACATGCGGATACTGTTTAAGCGAACAACTAATTAAAGGAACGATCTGTTCTTTTCTTCAGGCCAGTGGAATTGATCAGTGCAGTCGACTAAATGCCCAACCACCCTCTCAAATGACGTTATCCGAAATTCGTATTTTTACTTGAAAATTTTGATTTGGATGTTTGATTCTCAGAAAAATTCACAACACATACTAATTGATGTTCGACCCCTAACAGGGATTGTCTAAACAGCAGCAGCATCGTATCTTATGGTGATGGGAAAGTGCTTAAAAATCACATGCAGTGCATATTTTGTCTATACCTTTTCTTTGTGGGTGTGTGAAAATACATTGCACATCGTGTCCTTCCAGTCCGAGTTAAAACTAAAAAAGAAAACGGAAATAAAAGATTTACCTACTCTAGAACATCCAACATACCGCTGACCATTGGAGAAGCACGTGTTTGTTTGACGGTACAGATATGGTTTGATGGTAGGTTTGTTCAGTGGCGATATTTGGCGCGCTTGAACATTTAAAGTTCGGTTGCTGTACCTATTGAGTTGTATGAACTATGATAAGGAATGTTTGCCATAATTTACATTTTTGTTTTTCGGCAATGTAACTCATAACGCCAAATAGAAAACGGCCATTACATCATATGTTTCCATATACTATGCCCAGGCATCCACACTACGAAGTCATTTGAAATAATGAATTGGAACTGCGAATTTTGTTTCAAAAATGTGAGGTCATTTTGGAATACTCAAAATCAATTTCATGTTAGTACAAAAATCATAGATTAAACAATAACAACTGAAATTTTTAAAGCAATATTTAAAGAATTTTTTTTAAAATTGAAATTTCGTGACATTCGGCACAACTCCCTTCCCCTCTGAACTCATCATGTAATTAATGGAGGCCCCCCTAAGCGTATAAAAGTTGGTATAACGAAGCTTTATTTTTTCGCCAAAAGTTTCCATCGCGTAATTGGTCCTGGATATTAACATAAAGCAAACTCGCTTAGCAATTAACTCCATGTTAACGATAGGGAGGAAAATTAGAAGTTCGTTCTTATTCATTAAAGGGCTTTTATCAGCGACTTTAACGAACAATTTGATGCGAAGCCCTTCTCAAGATAACACACTGTGAGTAAAGAAGTGGTGTACTTCAAATTGGATGTCACTCCTAAAAGTTATGTGGGGCTGGGGTGCCCAGTCAGTTAGACACTCGCCTAGCATGCGAAAGGTCCCAGGTTCGGGTCCGGGCATCGCCAAAATAGCTGCCGACCTATAAACGGCCCGTGCAGCCAAAAAATGTCCGACGAATAATACCTCGTGTAAGGGAGTGCACGTTAAATATCCTTCAAAGTCCTAACGCTGCGTACGATGTCGCCCTTAACGGTTGCGTTGGGTGCCTATTCAGGTGTTGGCTCGTCACCTGACTGTGATTCTAAAATACGAAGCCCGTCGCCAATAGTCCTCGTGTAGCTCTAGTGCGACGATAATTAAAACCTAACCTAAAATCTAATTGGATGTGACACCTAAAAGTTATGTTTGTTCCTATTGTAGTGTCGGCTTTGACTAGTTTTAAGCTATGTCGCCAATAGCCGTTCTGTAGCCCTAGTGTGACGTTATTGCAACTTTCTTGGAGCTTTCGAATTGAGTCAATTCAACTTACTCAACACATTTCAACTCAAGGCATTTCAATTCACTACACAGTGTTTCATATGTGACATATACTTTATTTACAATAAAAGTAATGGATTTACAATTGAAGGTTCTAATTGCAAAGCTCGCTATGGCCAATGTTCAACTGATATATAGGGGGCCTACTAGACTCTTCTTTTCTTTTAATATTTAATGTTGTTATTTAGAAATGTCATTTGGTACTACAAAAAAATAATAAATTGAAACATTCTATTAATGAAAAAAAACCCCACTTAACCGCAAATACAGACACTTATTGGGTAACTTTTCTGCGAAAATATATAAAACTTTTGTATAATAGTCGTAAACCATCAGTGCATTAAAAAATATGAAATAGTATTTTTCACTTTGCTACATTTTCGGTTTAAAACTGTTCTAACAAACACAATTTTTGAATAAAAATTTCCCAAATAATCTAGCCAACTGAAAACACTAAATTCCAATATCTAAAGCCTCGGTTTCATCGGAGTCCATCAACAGATTTAACCGGTCGGACAAGTGCGGTGAGTGACGTTATACTATTGACGTTGATTACGCCAGAGTGGTTTCCTCGGGAGCGTTGCCTTACAACTCAACACGACCGCCAGATTGAGTTGCTGTTGAGTGCGTTGGGGAAATCCTGATGACAACGTTTTTTGCTGTTGTCTGTCGTGTGGTGTGCTTGAAAAAATTCAAAATTTGAGGAAATGATGGAAGACGAGAGTTGTTTTACGCTTGCCGAGGAAGAAATGCTAGTTGACTTTGTGAGAAATCACGAAGAACCTAAATTTTCCATATTTGACATGCAAAGACGAAAATCAAAATAACAACAGAGTTAGTTGAGTGAGTTCGCTACGTTTCCAGTTCCGTGTCAACGTAACGTTCCGATGAAGCGGTGGCCGGTAGGGTGACGTCATCCACGTATAATAGCGGTCGCATTTTTCTGGCGACGGACTCCGAGGAAACCAAGGCTTAAGAAACACACACGCACACAATCTCAAACAGCACACACGCCACTTTTCTATGTACGTTTCTCTATCCTCTCCTTGGGGATATGACATTGAAAGCGTCCAGGGCGGGATAATAGTTTAATAAAACGATGTCAGCTTGTTTAAAAAAAATGTTTGTAAAAATGCCTATTAAAAACATTCTCACATCGTTAAATTTTTAGCTTTAATTTAATTAATCCTCTTGGCAGTGTTGAAATAGACTGATTGGTTTTAGATTGGGTGTAAGTGTTTATGGGATTTAATAGAGAAAAGCTAAGTTGTATTTTTAAGTTTGTATCACAATTTAATTAAAAATAAAATAGTATTTGAGGTGGCTACAACTTTTAATCTCTCTTGCAACATTTTTTTTCACTAATAGCATTATATTATAAATTACTCAGGGGTGATGGAACTATTTCAAATCTGTTTTAATAAGGTAATTAAAACTTGTTTTGTAACACTTTTTTTTTTTACTTTTATTAATTTATATTTCCTTAAAAAAATGGAGAAGTTTGAAATGCAATTATGACTATTTAAGCTTAAGTTCAGAAATTAATTTTTTTTATCAAATATTTCTTACAAAAAAATATCATGCCAAATAAAAATATTTAATTTTAAGTAAAAGAAAGCTGGCTTAGAAAATGAACTTTTAATAACAAACATTAATTTTATTTTTCAAAAACGCATTCAACTTGTATTTTAATTTACATTAACTAAGGTTTTAGCTCTCGTTGTTATGCATTGTTAAGAAAATTGCAATAAGCCTATCGGTCAGATTTCAAACGTTTTTTTTTGTTATTTAGGTATTAAATCAGAGTTATGCAATTTATATTTTTTGATTGGTGGGCGTATTTTTTTCTTATAATATAGATTTGGTAGTAATTTGATGTTGATTTTCTCGCTTAATTATAAAAAAGTAATGGTTCACAACAATTTTTAACAACAAGCTCTTTATATATTATATCTAAAATAATCATTCTTATTCGAAAAATGGTGAATACGTATTTCTAGTGTCGGGAAATACATATTTTACATAGAAATTTCAAAATAGAGACTGGATTGAGATGGCACAGATGCCAAGAGTTTCCCATGCTTTATCCGTTGAAAAATATTCCTGACAATAAATCCGTTTTTATGGGAATGGTGAACATTAAATTTAAGCTGGTCTTAAGTTCTGCAATGAGGTATGATAACGTTATTTGGTTGAGTCGGTGCCAACTAAGTACAGTCAAATTAAACTTGTTTATAACGCCATAAATGCTCGGTCGCTTGAATTTTCTTGGCTCTCTTGACCCGGTCCCTTGAATACTTGGTACCTAGTATGCTTGGGAACTAAACATTGAGGATTGCGCGTGAGGCTGACCACCTTACCGGGACATATGCCTGGCACCCCAGAGCCCTAGGCCATGAAAGCTGAAATGGGCAAGGCAGGCCTTGGCCCAGTAAGTGTTGTTGCTTCGAGGAGTTAAGTTTTTCTAGAGAGATCCCTTGAATTAAAAACAAAATTCTGTTAATTTTACCTAAAAATACAAGATCTATACAGAAAAGTCTGTTATTTTATTTTAACAGTTTTTATCTGCAAAAGAAAACTGCTTTTAAGCAAAAATATCTATTTGCTTTCTGTTTTTAATCACGAAAAGTGTGTTAGACTGCAACACGAAGAGTCATTTTAACTGATTGTGGCTTCTCTGCCTGACGAACTAGCTTAGCTGGGAGAACACTGGACTGGAGATCTAAAGTTTCCTGGTTCTAATATGGGGTATGCACCTTATTAATCCTCGTTAGTATTGTGGTTAGCATCTCCGCTTGTCACTGGGTGTTAGGAATGTAAAGCATAATGATTTCTTTATAATTTGTATGTTAAAAAAACACTCTTAAAACAAACGAGCGATTTTAACTCAGTCTGATTTAATTTTCAATCCTTTTGGTGTCGAAAATGCATTTATAGGAGTGGATTTCATTATTTTATTTTGTTAAACCTCCAACAATCTTAACAAAAACGAGCGAACGATTTAAAACGATTAGGAGCGTTTTAGGGCGATTACGAGCGATTTCGGAGTTAATTTTCACTTTTTTCTAGTGTTGAAAATGCACTTCTCCTATAGAAGCGGATTTCACTCTTTTGTTTCAAGAGTTCAGATGTTACGTTAAAATATCAATTTATTTCTATAAATTAAGCAAATTACCTCTACGATGTTTGGTGGTACATCAGTTGAAATTTTTTGTTTCTGTTAAAACAACATACATTTTGTTTCAGTGTAGACCCCTTTATCATGCCACGTACACTCTTAAAACGAACGAGCGATTTCAACTCCGTCTGATTGATTTTCACTCCTCCAGTCTGGAAAATGCACTTCTCCTTTTGGAGTGGATCCTTTGTGTGTTAAACCTCCTACAGGATCACTCCAAACGAGTGATTTTAACTCAGTCTGAGTTAAAATTCACTCCTTTCCAGTGTCGAAAATGCACTTCTCCTTTTGGAATGGATCCTTTGTGTGTTAAACCTCCGACAGGATCACTCCAAACGAGTGATTTTAACTCAGTCTGAGTTAATATTCACTCCTTTCCAGGGTCGAAAATGCACTTCTCCAACTGGAGTGGATTTCACTCTTTTGTTTTAAGAGTGTAACGTCATAACCAAACCATAAAATAAACACTCGCCAAACAAAAACCTCAAATAAAGTTAATCAAGAAAATTCACCATAAAAAAGAAACGCGAATTTACTTTTTATTTAAAAGAAGAGTAAAAATACTTTCTAAAATAATAAACAAAGGCCCCCCTGGCGTAATTTCCTCCGCATCCATCAGTGTCAGGTTGATACAATGCATAATTTAGTTTGCCGGCCGCGAAATAAGCTCGCTTTTCTTCCCCCACGATCAACTTAAAAATATTTTTCTCACTCTTGTTCCATTTTCCGCAAATGAAATCTTGTTGAAAATTAATTTAAAATAGAAATGGAATGTTTTGGAAGGGAGGCTGAAGGCGAGAATGAGTTGCTTATTTTCCCTATGTAAATGAATTGTCTTGTGTTATGCCACGAACCTACTTAGTTTTTGAGTTTTCTCATTTCGGTAAGTACTTCATCGCTACTTGTGTTAAATGAGTTTGATGGTACGGTGACGAGGTTTTCAGATAATGTTGAAGTGGTTCAAAGTGGAACGAACCGGGACACCAGTATTAAAAGGAAATGACGATTTTTATCTTATGAATATTCGAATCAAAACATTGTTATATGATTAAAATATAACCAAAGGTAATAATATTCTCATAATAGAAAAGTGTACAGAAGGATATCATCACATGAAATGCCCTTTTCTGCCTTATATCCTTGTGTCAATAAAAGGGTTGTGTACCTAACAACTGCTTTCAAATTCATTTTAATGCGTATATCAATTTACTATCGAATATTTTGGTGTTTCCTGGCTTGGGGACTAACTAACATATTTTCATTTCTGACATTGTATCTATTGCATCCCGTATGGCTGTTCGTCATATTTCTTCGAAGGAATAAAAGATTAAACGAAGCCAATACTTGATTCGTATTTTTCAAGAAGTTGTATCTTTAACAAGGCACGATGGGGTTTAAAAATGTAATGGTTAAATTAAGGTTATGGATTACAAAACAATAATTTCTCATATCAATTATTGCAAAGAACATATTGATTAGAAACATACTAAATCCAAGCTTGAAGTGTCAATAATGGCCTCTGAAAAAAGCTACGATCTTTTAATTTGAAATAATATCAAAACAAATTGTCAAACAATACTTTTATTTTAAGAAAAAGCATTATAAATAACGATGACTTTATGATATATAATATCGTTTAAAAGCTGTTTTTAATGTATTACATATATTACAGTTAAATATACTCGTAATTGATTGCTTACAATTCAGTACAATAATGCTAAATAAGGAAAAAATAGATTAAATAAATGAATTCGTATTATTTCGAATGCCTACTACAAATCTTGGTAGAAAACGCTATTATGCATCAAAACCATCCTTTAACTTTGTTAAAGTGACTTTAAATTGCATTGCATATTTCACTTTCACAAACCTCGTATTCTAATAAAATAAGGATATCTCCCAAATCCAAGCTCACAGAGAGAAAAAAAAAAAACATTTAACCAAAAGCGTTCTCTGGATATATTGGATTTAAGCCTAAAACGTTTGTCCGTTAATTCAAAGTGTTTTGATCTGTTTGATATTCAGAGAACGTAGCTTTTGGACTAGCGTTTGTGGTGGTAGAGCATCATCTGTTTTTGTATCACGTTACACTGTTTGCTTGGTGCTGAAATGCAATTACAACAGGGGGGTCACATGTCTTGTTAAGGGGAACAAGAAAAATTTCGATGGTTTTTTTTGTTCTATTGTTGGATTCTATTACGTTTTGTCCCAGATTGAGGCTGAGTTTCGAATTGTGTTTATGCACTTTGTTTCTCGTTTAGTTTTAATTTTTTTTTTGTGGTGTTCTGTTTTTAGGGTTTTTAATCTATTTGTAAAATGTATCATTGTTAATAGTGGATTTAAGTAGCAGTACTGACTTTAAAATGTTTCTTTAGGTAATGGAATTAAATAACAGTGTAATCGTAATTTTGCTGTTTTTATATATAGAGGCATGTTATTCGAAATTTTGTTTTATATTTGTCACTTCTTATTGAAAGCTTCTTACATTTTTATAAGTTAATTCTCCTTTTACGATAATCATGCATAAACATAATCACAAAAACTATGTAAAGAAAACAATTTATTAATCAAAAAATATATATGGATACTTAAAACTAAAAATCATAATATGATTAAAATAGTTTATTAACATATTTCTTACATAACTATAATTCGTATATTTTATTAACTATTTTTTCTAATTTTATTTTCATTCCAAAATGCGCATTGTATGTAAATTCTATCTTAGATAAATACATGAAAGATATCAACTGCTTAAAAAATCTTTACTTAATTTAGCAAATGAACACTTCTGTGTGCAAAGATAAATTTTGGCCGTGATAATATTAATATTCTAAGTTGTGTTATTCCTTATTAAACATTGACTTAATATAAATCTTAACTTACCAAACAAAATGCAAAGCAAAATATTTCCTTTTATGCGACGGGATTTTACATTACTCCCCTGAAATGAGTTAGATCCAGATTTTCCAGACGGCGAATTTCACAAATCTCCATTATTAAATTTAGAGTTATTTCTCCTTCCTTAAAAACTCGGTGCTTTATTTCGAATCTAGAGAGAACGAATTCCTCTCCTTTTTTTTCTTGTTCCTATAATAAGAAAAAAAAATAGAATAAAACATTAAAGAGCCTTAGTGCTAGTTTACCGTTGACCAGATGTCGCCGACTCGTAAAAATGTAGAAACCGTGAATTCTAAGTACACGGCTAAAAACGGAGAAAGATTTATTCTGCAAACTACTCCTCTGAAATAGAAGCAGGAATTCCCATTAAAAAACTATTGCCCTTTCTTTGTCCTCGCCTCATTTCTTGCTGCCGAGTAGGAAGGGAACAACTCTACTCCACTCGATTTTTTTTTGGTTTGTTTTTGTTTGTCCTGCGAGCTCCATAGAGTTAAGAGGAACGTGGAGGTGCTTGGCGAGAAATGAATTGAAGCCGTCAGAAAAGTCGTCAAGCAAACCTAGTGAGACCAAACAAAGAGCTCTTGCTACGTCTATTCAATGTTAATTTTTTCTCTCCCTCTAGGAGAGCTGTAATAATTGGTAGTGAAGCCTTCGCAGACTCACCATATTTCCCAGAACTTGAGAGCCATTTTATTGTGGCACCATCTAGGCGATTGTCGCTTACAATTTTGACGCGCAGATTACAATGAATCTGAGCTCTTTGTGGATGTTAAAGTATGCCGAGAGAACCCAAGCCAAATTTGCCCACCAGGGATCTCTTACATGCCACATAATCAGATGACATGCGTGCCCAATTTTTTCCCATCCAGAAAATCAAACAACTTAGCCGGGGCACGAGCCCGCGAGCATTTAGACGGACACGCTAGACCTCTCAGCCACTGAGCCACTTACGTTTGTTTAATGTCAAACATATCATTTAATTCTTTAAATGGCGTTGCTTTTAAACATAAAAAAAAACTGTTTGCCCAATTTTAGTTTGGAGCACCGGATTTGATTCTATACAAGATGGTAGTATTTCCTTCACAGGTAATAAAAATGAGTTGAAATTATAGTTTTTACTAAAGAATCAGAAATCGCCAAGTCGATGTAATAAGCCTATGCAAACTCCACTGTGAAATACCGCCAAATACTTCGCCAATGGCGTTTGTTTGGGCTGACTACAAAGCGATCAATGGCTTCATTTGGCAAACCTATTTTCGTATTGATTCATTGCCCGGCAGCATCTACTCTTCCTTCTTACCTCTATGGCTAGCTATCCATGGAGGCTGCGTTTTGTGGTTCTAATTTAGTGCGCTCTATAAAAAGATTAAATGTCGTTATTTGAGAGTTTTTGAAGGAGGATTTCCAGGAATGTGATGTCACTAAATAAATTTTTAAATAAATTCTCGTGTTAGTGTAAAGCAAAAACTTTTTAAAGAATTTGTTCGTTTGCTAAACTTCAATCATTGTGGTTAGTTTACTTTTTATAACTTAAATTTTTTTTTTATTTGAATGATTTCAACTGGGCTTTGAAATAGTGAAAAACAGTGAAGAACATTTCAGATTGACTTTAGAAATAAAAAATGACGATTTTGTTTTGAAGAAGTGAAAAGCTATGATTTACTAACAAAATAATTATTACGTATTTTTCATGGAAATACGGAAAAATTATTGCTTAAAAAATTTTCTCTTTTTTTTTGTTACAGATATAACTTATACGGATACTTTCGAAGCTTAACCCTCTTGCTACCTGGCGTCCCTATTTGGGGACATTTTTTAAAACCTTCCCACAAGCAATTAACACGTTATTTAGTTCCAAAATTGACCTGGACCAATACAAGAAGATCATAATATCAGTTTTGAGCCATTGATTACAAGTATCTGTCATTTATTTCTATAAAAAATGAATTTGAATAAGGGTCAATACGATATTAGAGTTCTTAAAAAATTATTTAAATTATTTTCAAACGTTTTAAAAAGTTCTTTTAGTAGTGCATTTTAAATTCATTTTGCATGAAAAACAATGTTACAATAATCCGTTAACTACAAATAAGTACTACTGTATTTTTTGTTGTATTTATAGAAAAAAAATTGCATTTTTTGAGTTTAAGGCGTGCCCCAAATTAACCATTAAACATATTTTTTTTAAATTTCTTTGAAAAACATACTTTTTAGCAAATATTTAAAAAGTATGTTTAGATTATAAAAGTATACGTGATTTTGCTCGGGTCTTAAGAGGATAAATGCTAGTTTTTTTTCTTTGATTTCGGACTCCAATCAATGAACAATTTGTAAAAATTGAAATTGGACAATTGATGTTCCTTGCGAATTTGACTTTATTTACAAATATGGTTTAGTTGATTAAATGTTTTTTTTTTCAAATTTTTGGAACAGTCACAAAATGTCCGGCCGTTATCTCGCTATTTAGGCTATTGGCATTTCACGGTGTAAAAAAAAAATGCCCAAATTTTGCAAACGTTCCACTTCATATTTCATGCAAATTGATAGTTATAGGAACTCTTTGTTACATTTTCAAACTCGCCAAATCATTAAGTCATAGCAGTTCCCGTTTTTTAAGTGAGACCTCGTTGATTTATCTACTCACAACATGATTAATCGTTGAAAATAAGTGTATTTAAATTTTCAACGTCAAATGCGTCATTAGGCTTATCAGGCTTTAACATTAACACGTAGTACATGTTTTTTTGTTTTTAAAACACATATCTTTCAATATTTTAAGAATTTTTGCAGTACTAAGATTTTGAAACATATTTTGTAAATAACACCACAAAGTGGGAAAGTAGCGGCTCAGTGGCAGAGAATTTAAACGTGTCAGCCTCGTAAGCCCAAGATTGCGGGTTCGAGTCCCGACTAAAACGTCGGATTTTATGGATGGGAATCTCTTAGTCACGCATTTCATAGGAGAATGCAACACGTAAAAGATCCTTGGAGGGGCTTTTTGGCTTTTGTTCTCTATTCAAAATTAAATCTCGGCATACTTTAACATCCACAGAGAGCTCAGATACATTGTAATCTGCGCGTCAAAGTTGGTAGCGAGATTCACCTAGATGGTGTAATAAAAAATGGCTCTAAGCTCTGAGGGATTTGCAGAGTCTGAAAATGACTTGACCGCCAATGGTGCTGCCCCATTTGAGAAAAAAAAGTGCAAAAGTAGTGTTAAAGTAAAAAAAAAAGCCGAGATTTTCTACAAACTTTTTGTCATAGCTTGGCAAGGAGTTTAGTAGGGCATAATCTAAGTGGGTAAATAGAAATATGCTATGGAGAAGATCCTTACGCGGATGTAAAGAGTTCCATACATTATTTGTGAATCCAACCAGAAAACATGTTTAAAACATTAATTTTGTTTAGGGTCTAACAGATTTGAGAAAATTTGGTAATTTTATCAGAATGAAAAATGTATTTTGGTTAAATCGTATTCAGATCATTTTGTATGTAATGTAAATATTACCTTACAAGGGTTTCCAACTAATGGACCAATCGCGCTTTTCCCTCTGTCTTTTCACTCTTTGTTTTACCCAAGTTAGGTTGGCAGGGACTGTACTTATCCTACTTTCACTACGCTTCCTCCACCAACCAACTTAAAATTCAGTTTCTTGATCAACAAACCTCCAGCAAAGGATGCCTCGATTGATCGAAAGTTAGACAGATCCATAATTCATATTTCTTCGGATTAACGAGCTTTAAATTGGCGGATGCCGGACTAATGAGTTAAGTGCGAATGCGTATGACGATATTTTCGATCGCGATTTTCGATCATACCACGCGATATTACTTCAAGTCATTAGCATACCTATATACTTAATTAGATATAGTGCCCCTTGTGAATAATGACGAGGGTTAGTTATAAGTGATGGTTATAATACGGATTGGAGTTACATAATGGGAGTTAACATCAATTAATTTTGGCTAATGCTGTTGTTTAGATTTCGTTGAGTGTTCAGGATTAGCGTTATACAATAAGTGCGTAATCAATGAAGTGTGTATACAGGGTGGTTATAAAATAACGCTCGCTATTTGGAGTGGTCTGTAGCTTTATTGAATAATCAATGCAAAAAAAAAACTGAACGACGCTTAAACTACTCAAGAAGCAAAGAAATGAATACAGGGTGGTTATAAAAAAAAAAAAAAGGTCACTTGACCAGGGTTCTAATTAAAAGGCTAAAAAAGAAACTTTATAAAAAAAACAAACTCGAAACTTGACCTCTAATTGGATGTGTTTGCCGTAATTAGCCATAATTAGCCATAATTTAGAACCTTGGTCAAGAGACGAGTTTGTTTTTTTATGATTATTAATTCTTTTTTATGATTCCATTCATTTCCCCCTTCTTGATCATTAATTGTCTCCAATTTCGATGCATTTGGATTGTTCATTCAAGCTACAGACCACTCCGAATAGCGAGCGTAATTTTATAACCACCCTGTATTTTATGTTGAATACTCATAGTCAAGTGAATTTAAGCATTCGCTAGTGAAGGGTCCAAAGATTGGTTTCCAAGAAAATAAGAAATATTCTCTAAGCCCGATTGGGTTGTTTCATGCAAATTTCTCGCAATTTCTTGCTTGAAAAAATTTAGGAAAAATTTCTTGCCACTCTGTCCTGAAGCATGCCCATTGGAATTTTTTTTAGATATTCCAGCGGACTTTCGCCGTAACACGTATACGAATTTGTAATTATTTTTTGTAGTTTTTTTAGAAGATACTTTCTTCTATGCCTTAAAGAATCATTTTGCTCAAACTCGAAATACTGAATCACAACAATAAGCACTAGTTTCATTAACAAAATTTCTCGGTCTTTTCTCTTGAAAAAAATTTTCAGTAAATCTGTTCCCTCAAGTCCCTCAAGTCTTTCGTTTCTCTATACAATAAATAAAGAAAAATCGGTGATTCCTTTCTTTAGAAAATGCTTTAATATCGTTACGTGTTATACTTAAATATTATATTTTACGTAAAAGCATCCCTGAAAAGGTTCATTTTTGGGTGCATTTTTGTTTTACCTTTTTTTGTTAAAAATATTTTTACAATTTGCCTTCAGACAAGAACGGGGTTCACTTTATCAAAATATACATCAGAGCTTGGAGCCAAATAATTAACTACTTAGGACTTAAACTTTTTTAGTTGACTGTATCTACAAAGTACATGAAAGAAGATTCGCTTTTGGGAAAGACTTTATGCTTTTTATATGTAAATAGAATATTTATATAAAGAAATGTGGTCGTTTTTGGAAATTGATTTCTCTTTTTGGCCGTTTTGAAACTGTCCAGCCGCAAATTGAGTTGACTTTTCCGTGGCCGTTTTCCGGTCTTTGAGTGTAACATGCTTAAAATATTCAAAGTGTGTCTAACAATGCCACACTGCATAATGGCTTCCTGTAGATAATTTGCATCTCAAAAACCATCAAAAGGTAAACATCCTGTCTTTCGTTGGTGAATATACCTGTGGTAAAAAGACCTATTGAAGTCCGTTGTGGGACCAATGAAAGAGAGGGACTGTAGTTGCGTTAGTTGTAAGTTTAGTTTTTTTTTACCAGTTACAATTTTGCAAGTTCGAAAAACTTGTAACTGGTACTCGGAGAATATTCCATGCTTTGTGGGGGGCCTTGGTTGGGGGTTGAGCAAAGTCGTCTGCCATGGAAGTGACATTTGCAGGTTTTGTTTTTCTCCAGCCATCCTACTAACTAATTTTCTTCTTCTTTATTGACTCTACAGCCCTTTGTGGACCAGGCCCTCCTTTAGAATCTTCTTCCATTCTGATCTTTTTTTGGGAAATGACCTCCAGTTTTGTACTTTTAACGTTCTAAAATCCTTGTCGACACAGTCAATCCATCGAAGTTTGAGCTTCACCTCTTGCCCTGGTGCCGATTGTTTCATAGTGGAAGACTCTTGATATTAAAGAGTCACGGTTCATTCAGCACAGATGTCCAGCGAATTTCACGCGGTTGACTTTTATGTAGTTGATGATATCTTCCTCTCTATATATCTTATGCAGTTCACTGTTATATCTGTGCCTCCATATACCACTAATTAATTTTGCTAAAGTAAATAGAATTTCACTTATAAAATATTTCATATTTGTGAGTCTGGTGAGCTATAAATCTTTCATTGGTAAAACTTTTGATGTCACTTTTTTGATGTATTGGGTGCTCTATCAGATATTGACCTCTTTCCTTGTCCATGGTTTTATATTAAATAGGTGGTTAGTTGTCGATTATGGTCTATATTCTGTTATTGCTATGAATAATTTCAACACCGTATGTTCAGGTATACTTAATATGGAATATCAATTACAGTTTAAAAATTATTAGCATTTACTCGACATAAATATAAGCTGACATACAGTAGAGTCCTGTTTATCCGAATCCCGGTTATCCGAAATTCGGTTTATCCAAAAACAAATCCCGAGCCTTTCGATTAAAATATTTAATGTATACGAATAAATAAATACACACAAAATAAATACGTACTTACAAAGTTGGATTAATTTTCCAAAATATGCAGTAATTTTTTCATATTTTTGCTGCTCAATTTTGGTCCCATACCTTTCGGATAAGCGGGACACTACTGTATTTTCAAAGTGCACGAAAACATAAATATTGTATGATTTTTTTTGTAAAATATGTATGATGGAATTTTCTCAACCCGCAGTGATGGTACGGTAAATACACATCCGAATACTCCTTCAACAATAATAAAAAATACAAGATTTCGTCGTTACAAAAAATACATTTTGTTACCATCTTTACCTCGTTTCTGAACATTATTTAACCAAACATCGCAAGTCTGTAAAAGTCAAGACGGTTTGGGGAAAAAATGAAAAAATGGAGAAATTTCTCTTTTTGTGCAGAGTTGATGGCAATTCCCATAAATTGTGTAGGAAGAAATTGTTCGTGATTTTTCAACTTTTCTTTGGAGATTTTTTCTCTTTAACCCCCTCCCCCCCCGTTCTTTCCTTAGAGTGATGATTGACGTCATTTAGTTTTCTCACAGAGTCATGATGTGTTAAAAGGTTATCAAGTTACTTTTCCCCTGTTTTTAAAAAAAACGATTTTGTACTTCAAATAACCGATGTTTCTTATTAAACTGTTTCAAATAAATGCATGTTGAAATGGCTTTGTATAAATAATATTTTAAGTTTCCTAATAATTATAACCAAATAATTGGAAATTCAAGTCATGACAAGTATTTAAAATTTTGGTTTTAAAAACCTTAATAAGTGTTTAGCTATTAAAATGCTCGCCACATATCCGCGTAGACGTTATTAGTGCATGCTGAACTTGCCATAGTCTAATATGCCTTAACTTTTTTAAAAAATAATATAATTTTTACCATGTTACAGCCCCTTACAGTGAGAACAGAACACGACGCTACACGTGTTTTTTATTCCTATTTACAATGCATTTTAGTGCACATTCAAATTTATGTATCCCTAAAATGAACATCAAAGGACAAAGCGATTTATAGATAGTCTCTGCGTTTAGTACTCATCCAAATAAATGCGAATGGGACAAAGAGTCTTTCAGTGCATCTGCCAATATGTTTCATGCATCTTGGGGAAAAAAACCAGATGGCACTTGTTTGCGCTATTGTTCATTTTAGAATATTCTGTGAAAACATAAGATTAATATGAAGTCATTGACTAAAGGTGGCTTCATTCTAGTTGCGTCAGGCTAGATGTCTTCTCACGTAATAGTCTCGTAACTTGACTGTGGTTCAAAATTGCAAAACCAGTCATTAGTAAAGTCATTATTGTACACTTAATCTAACATGTAAAACAAACCCAGTGGTCAAGATGTAAACCTGGCACCTAGCTGATCATTTTGTCACGTTCGGCACACAAAATGTGTATTTTTAGAGTTTAAGGCGTGTCTCTCAGTAACTTTTAAAATATTTTAAAAATTTCTCTAAAAAACATACTTCTGAGCATATATTTGTATAAAAAGTATGTTTATATTAAGAATATACATGAAGGATTTTGCTCGGGTCTTAAGAGGTTAATGCCTACTATAATTTTATCGGCTAATAAATGTTAATTGCTCCTCCACTGTATTTATTGTTCCTGAACCATTTGCTATACATATCCCTTCAAATCAACCGGGATCACACCATCAAGTTTGCGGCAATCATTTTGTCACTCCCAGAAATAACACTTTCATTTTCGACGATTCATGAATCCTCAAGCCTCATTTCGTTAATTTTGAGGATTGTTTCGTCAAACTATCACCTGACTTTTGCGTAAACGTGAATCCTCACTTTAATGATCGTGATTTGACGATTCTGTATCTTGATTTTGAGGAAACTGAATCTCATTGTTGTACTCACATGCTCAAAAATGAAGAAATATTTCTTTAGATTAGACGACATTCAAATCCCCATAAAAATGACGATTCAAATTTCTTCACTTTGAGGAAACGAAAACTCAGAGCATTTCCCAGTAACGGAATCGTCAAAATTAAGGAAAATTTCGTCGTTTTTGAGCATTCATTTTTTAAAGTGAACTGTTACCCGAAACTAACTAGCTTTTCTGAACCCCTATTAGAGTGTATTCTTGAGGCATCGACCCGTTTTACGGTACTTTTTCACGCGGAGAAGAAAAGTTTGATACCGCGGAGCAGCTCATTTATTTATTGCCCAGTGTGTTCTTTCACGTTACAGCGGAGGTGCTGCATCATGAATGACGGGGCTGGAAACTGTAGTTACAGAAAAGAATATTTCGGTGTAGCCAGAAAGACGTCTAAAAATGGAGGTGAAGGCGGCGTTGATTCAAGCGTTTGCTGCTGTCGCAAAGTTTTTTTTTATTCTTTTGAAAATAGGATAGGATAAATTTTTTTGCATAGAATTTTATCGCTCTAAATATGGCGCCTTTTACACGTAACTAAAAAAATATTAAATGGCGTGTTTTTGTAACGTTTAAATTTGCAATACATGTGTACTTTTGAACCGCATGCGTCCAACGTCTAACGTCTAAAATACTTTAAAAAGTTTGATACATGGTGCAACTCATTTATTTATTGCCCAGTGTGTTCTTTCACGTTACAGCGGAGGTGCTGCATCATGAATGACGTGGCTGGAAACTGTAGTTACAGAAAAGAATATTTTTGGTGTAGCCAGAAAGACGTCTAAAAATGGAGGTAAAGGGGGTGGTGTTTCAACCGTTTGCTGTTGTCGGAAAGTTTTTTTCTTTTGAAAAGATTATAGGAGTAATTTTTTTTGCATAGAATTTTATCGCTCTAAATATGGCGCCTTTTACACGCAGCTAAAAATATATAAAATGACGTGTTTTTGTAAAGTTTATTTTTTGAAATACATGTGTACTTTTGAACCGCATGCGTCCAACGTCTAACGTCTAAAATACTTTAAAAAGTTTGATACATGGTGCAACTCATTTACTTATTGCCCAGTGTGTTCTTTCACGTTACAGCGGAGGTGCTGCATCATGAATGACGGGGCTGGAAACTGTAGTTACAGAAAAGAATATTTCGGTGTAGCCAGAAAGACGTCTAAAAATGGAGGTGAAGGTGGCGGTGTTTCAAGCGTTTGCTGCTGTCGGAAAGTTTTTTTTCTTTTGAAAAGATTATAGGATAAATTTTTTTGCATAGAATTTTATCGCTCTAAATATGGCGCCTTTTACACGCAACTAAAAAAAATATTAAATGACGTGTTTTTGTAAAGTTTAATTTTTGAAATACGCGTGTACTTTTGAACCGTATGGCGTCTAAAAGACTTTAAAAAGTTTGATACCGCGGAGCAGCTCATTTATTTATTGCCCAGTGTGTTCTTTCACGTTACAGCGGAGGTGCTACATCATGAATGACGGGGCTGGGAACTGTAGTTACAGAAAGAATATTTCGGCGTACCCAGAAAGACGTCTAAAAATGAAGGCGTTGATTCAACCGTTTGCTGCTGTCGGAGTTTTTTTTCTTTTGAAAAGATTATAGGAGTAATTTTTTTTGCATAGAATTTTATCGCTCTAAATATGGCGCCTTTTACACGCAACTAAAAAAAAATATTAAATGACATGTTTTTGTAAAGTTCAATTTTTGAAATACATGTGTACTTTTGAACGGTATGGTGTCTAACATTACGACGTCTAAAATACTTCAAAAAGTTTGATACCGCGGAGCAGCTCATTTATTTATTGCCCAGTGTGTTCTTTCACGTTACAGCGGAGGTGCTGCATCATGAATGACGGGCCTGGAAACTGTAGTTACAGAAGGAATATTTCGGTGTAGCCAGAAAGACGTCTAAAAATGAAGGCGTTGATTCAACCGTTTGCTGTTGTCGGAAAGTTTTTTCCTTTTGAAAACATTATAGGATAATTTTTTTCGCATAGAATTTTATCGCTCTAAATATGACGCCTTTTACACGCAACTAAAATTTTCTTTAAATGATGTGTTTTTGTAAAGTTTAATTTTGAAATACATGTGTACTTTTGAACCGTAAGGCGTCTAACATCATAACGTAGAAAATACTTTAAAAAGCTTGATACCGCGGAGCAGCTCATTTATTTATTGCCCAGTGGGTTTTTTCACGTTACAGCGGAGGTGCTGCATCATGAATGACGGGGCTGGAAACTGTAGTTACAGAAAAAATATTTCGGTGTAGCCAGAAAAACGTCTAAAAATGGCGGTGAAGGCTGCGTTGATTCAGCCGTTTGCTGCTGTCGGAAAGTTTTTTTCTTTTGAAAAGATTATAGGATAAGTTTTTTTGCATAGAATTTTATCGCTCTAAATATGGCGCCTTTTACAAACAACTAAAAAAAATATTCAATGACGTGTTTTTGTAAAGTTTAATTTTTGAAATACATGTGTACTATTGAACCGTATGGCGTCTAACATTACGACGTTTAAAAGAATTTAAAGAGCTTGATACGTGGTGCAGCTCATTTATTTATTGCCCAGTGTGTTCTTTCACGTTACAGCGGAGGTGCTGCATCATGAATGACGGGGCTGGAAACTGTAGTTACAGAAAAGAATATTTCGGTGTAGCCAGAAAGACGTCTAAAAATGAAGGCGTTGATTCAACCGTTTGCTGCTGTCGGAAAGTTTTTTTCTTTTGAAAAGAAGATAGGATAAATAATTTTTTTACGTGAAATTTTATCACGAGGGCTATTGGCGACGGGCGTCGTATTTTAGAACCACAGTCAGGTGACGAGCCAACACCTGAATAAGCACCCAACACAACCGTTAAGGGCGACATCGTACGCAGCGTTAGGACTTTGAAGGATATATAACGTGCACTCCCTTACACGGGGTATTATTCGTCGGACAGTTTTGGCTGCATGGGCCGTTTATAGGTCGGCAGCTATTTTGGTGCCCTGACCCGAACCTGGGACCTTCCGCATGCTAATGCGAGTGCTTAACCGACTGGGCTCCCCAGCCCCCCTTTCACGTTATAGTCGAAGTGCTGTATTATGAATGACGGAGCTGGAAACTGTACTTACAGAAAGAATATTTTCGTGTAGTCAGAAAGACGTCTTAAAATGGAGGTGTAGGCGGTGGTAATCAAACCATTTGCTCTTTAAACAAGCACCTAGCTACTGAACCTGTAAATTAGCACCTATTACTGCCATCGAAATTTTTTCTCGACGATAGATAAACTTTTTAGACGATATTTTGTTGCTATAAATAGTGTGTGATTTACACTATAACAAATTCTTTAAACTCCGGAGTAGTCTTATAAAGGCTGAAAATTATGCAAATTATACTTTTTTCCACTAGTTTCATTAATATGGAATTAGAATAAAAGACCACCTACATTTTGAACTCTGCGATTCCATTTGAATTGGGGCCTCTAGTTTGGCTTGATGAAAGTTCTAATTGTATATATCGATGATAATATTCTAACTCTGAGGTATGCTGTTAGAATAAATAGAAATAATATTTTCCAACACGTTTCCTTTATTCGACTCTAACCAAACAAATCTCATTTTATTCTCCTCGCTAATCAAGTACAAAAACGACATCTCACTGAACTACAATACAATTTACATCACAAAATAATAAATCCTAAAAACTCCTGAAGAGCGGAAAACCCCCAAAGGCCTTTCCCCAACTATTTTCCTCCTCAATAACATAATTTCCATAAATCCATTCGGACTGGAATTTGTTATAATAAGCATTATGCTTGAAATCCTTATCTAGATGAATAAGGGAAAGTAGGGGACGGTAAAATTATACAATTGTTAAGAATTTATCCAAATGGAACTACTGTGTCTGTAAAACCGTCTTACGTTAAATTCGTGGAAAAAGTATATACTTAAAAAAATACTGCTGTTTTCTTTAAACAGTTTTTTCTGTGAAAATATGCTGTTTGAGGTGAAGTTTATTTATTTATTTAGAAAATAGGCTCACTTCAGATATAAGAATCCAATTACAGGGGTTGAATGAAAAACATAGACAAGTTAAACATCAAATAAAACTGCAAATACTCTAAAAAATACTATACAGATAATCAGTTATATTCTTTAACACGTGTAGCTTTTAAAAGTTTAAAAGGCATATTATCAAGCTAATTGGAGAACGTGTTGCATTATTTAAAAACAAAAAAAATATTATTTTTAACCCCATTTAGAATAGTAGATTGCAACCGAACTAAGTTTGTAACTGCTTGTTGAAATCCGTAGACACGTTTACATGAGCCATCGAATCCATGGAATGCCAAAATCCCCATTAGGGGAAAAAGAGGTCAAGCAGGATTTATAACCCAAATAATTGTCTGTGGCCGAATACATGGTATGAAACATCAAACCCTCCTTCATTGGTGGGTTTGCGAAACTCCCCCTGAATAAACCCTGCAATTCCGATTCTGTCTGGGGGAAAATCCCCGAGAGGGAAAAATTGCTGAGTTCGCTTTTCAATCCATGGATTTGATGGCTCATGTAAACGCGCGTCGTGTGTGACGAAATAGTTCAGTAGGGTGAGCCTTGGACTGACAACCTAAAAGTTCGTGGTTTGAACCCGCTGCTTAGCATTTTATAAATAATTCATCGGTCGCATTGTAATCATTGCGGGGACCAGGGGTTTAATTTCCTATAGGGAGGGTGGAATTTTTGCTTTAATTTGTCTATTTACCAACTAGTTTTGTATCACAATTACAAATTGTTTGTATAAAATAAACAGATATTCTCTGTTTATTTTACGGTAGCACACCACATCAGAGTTTTTGTTCTGTAAAAACATTTTTTTGCTGGGTTGTTTCAAGGTCCCTGGCCTGAAGCAAAATGCAAGTACTGCAGAAATCTTCGGTGTTCAAATCATCACTGAAAGAACTCGTCTTTGTGTTATAGTTGCCATTAAAGATGTCGTCCGTTGAAAACGTATTAAATGCTTTTTTATTACAACCAAAGCTGTAACTATTCTCGTAATAAGTACAATTCCTACGTTTTATGGGAATTTTTGGAAGTACTCGTGAAAGTAAAAAGCAAAAAAAAAAAAAAAAAATGTTGTTTGATTGTGTAACATTTGATTAGCTAGACTTCGAATCGCAGCAACACAGTACTTACCAAAGTACTTTGTTCTACTTCTCTTTGTGCTAGCATAAGCAATCTCCAGAGTCAGGATCGTCTACAGGGTTGAGCGAAAAGTTGCTTTGTACTTAAAACTAGGGGTGTGAAGCACTACATGGCTTACAATTACTCCTCAATGGATATTTAGAAGCTAGTACTTGGTAAAGCACGGTCAGCTTCAAAAACAAGACCAGAGAAGCTTTCCCAAACAAATAGCGTTGACGGAATTTTTGACGTCACTGTTCCGAGTGCCGAAGATCAAGAAACTAGTTCGGATGCATTCGGAAAAATGTGGTCAGAAGTGAACGAGTGGTTCCGGAGAGGTTCCGAGACAGGTTTCTTTCATTTTCGGAACAGCGTCACTTGGAACTGTGACAACAAAAATTAGTGTTTGAAAGAGCTTCTTTGGCCTTAGTAATTGAGTAGGCCTAAGTTAAAGATGCGTATGAGGTTTTTCGTTTGTCAGCACAATATTTCAATTTTTTTTTGTATAGCAGCAACTCTTTGCACATTCTCGATTTTCTTGGAAGCCTTATTATGACTTCCTACAGGCACTAGGAATTTCAGTTATCAATTTGCAGTTTCCTGCTGCTTTTGTACTAGCTTTATTGTGGTTTCAGACACTCTACCAAATGGGCCAATGTTTTAAAACAATGTTTTCAGAAAAAAACATCTCTACAACCTGTAGAAGAAAAAAAAAAACTCCATTTCGGATTTTCGACCGCATTTTAATACTTTCTTTAACTTTTATTTCTTATTAGAAAATCAAAAATAAAAATAAAAATTCTCGTTTTGTGATATTTTATTCAAATTTGAGTTATTGACAACTACATCCAATGTCTCATTAGATTGGTATTATTCGTTATAAGCCTGACCACAACAGACAATTTCCTTCAATTTAACGTTCCAGTCCCTTTCGAATAAACATCTTCCAATTTTATTTCATCATCTTGGTCGGTCCTGTCCTTTTTTAAAAAATATTGCCCCCCCCCCTCAAGTCTGGGAATAATTCCCAGACAATTCATCTTGTTCCCAGAAATTTTTTCCCTGACTTCATCCCCGGTTTCGCCAACGGAATGTCACACATGATTTATAGAATAAAAAAGATGAAACGTTCTTATAAGAATTTTAAGGGAAATTTATGTATGGTGGGTTGTAGTTAAAGTTTTTATTTAAAATGTTTGGACGATATCGGAATTGCAGTAGAGAAGTATGTAAATATTTTACAGAAATACTCATTGTGCAATGTAGCTAGGGTAAACTGACCAGTGAGTGAACAGGCCCCAGTGAATGGACATTTGGTAAAGATAATTAAAAAATAATTATTGAAAATCATTCTACTAGATGGATTGTCAACACTGACTTCCTCTCATGTAGTAGGAAGCTATCTGACATATGGTTGGTTGTCCTGGTCATTATGTCCTGGTGTTTATTCAGTAGTTTGTTATAGTTAGTTTGTTTTAAATGTAATTCTCTCCCAACATTTTTTATGAAATTTCGTATTTATAAATTAGATTTCTTAAAAATCTTAATATTGCTAAAAACCAACATTTTTTTTAAGTATTACGTGCAGTTGGAATAGTTGGAAACACCGTCAATTGATGACCAGGCTTATTTTATTACGTCTGTATATTTCTGATAGTTAGTCACTGCAGAGCAAATATTCATTCCAAAGTAATAAACTTTTGAAAACGTGTATTTCTTAAGTGCATACTCAGCTATCTTCGAGGATCGTTCATAATGAATTCTAACTCATAAAACAACTTCGACCACAATAGCCAATATCCAACATCTCGTATTGGTGTCCAACGACCAAAATACATTTAAATATAGATACTGGATCTTTAATTGCCCAGTGGTCACGACACGATCCCTTGTAATGGACTCATCGAAATAAAGGACAGCAATAACTCAAGTGAATGACCCATTTAAATTATGAAGTTATTAAAGTTAAAAACAAATGTATTCCAAATTATATTTATAAATTAGATTTCCTAAAAATCGTAATGTTACTAACAATCAGAAACTTTTTTTTATATTACGTACTGTTACAGTAGTTAGAAATACCGACAGTTGATAGCCAGGCTTATACGTCTGCATATTTCTGGTAGTTAGTAACTGCAGAGCAAATATTCATTCCAGAGTAATAAACATTTGAAAACGTGTATTATTTTAAGTGCATATCCTGCTATCTTCGAGGATTGTTCATAATGAATTCTAACTCATAAAACAACTTCGACCACAATAGCCAATATCCAACATTTCGTATTGGTGTCCAACGACCAAAATACATTTAAATATAGATACTGGATCTTTAATTGCCCAATGGTCACGACACGATCCCTTGTAATGGACTCATCGAAATAAAGGACAGCAATAACTCAAGCGAATGGCGCTGCCGTGGCTTTGAATAATTAATTCTAGGGGTTGGATGTTTCTTATGATTGCTTGTCGGGTAGTTTCGGGTTTCGCTATCTGTCTTGTTCCCCGGCACGAAACCATTAAAATCAGATTTTTCATATCGAGCCATTTATTTGAAATGGAGATGCGTGTTCCTGTGTTTGATTGTCAAATGGGGGATAATGGCTGATAAGGGAGGAAAAAGTAGGATTGCGGAATCGCTGAATGGGTCTGGCGTAGGGCGGAAGTTTGCATTATCGTCGCACTAGAGCTTCACGAAGGCTATTGGCATCGTATTTTAGAGCCATAGTCAAGTGATGAGCCGACACCTGAATGGGCACCCAACGCAACCGTTAAGGGCGACATCGTACGCAGCGTTAGGACTGTGAAGGATATTTAACGTGCACTCCCTTGCACGGGGTATTATTCGTTGGACATTTTTGGCTGCACGGGCCGTTTATAGGTCGGCAGCTATTTTGGCGATGCCCGGACCTGAATCTGGGACCTTTCGTATGCAAGGCGAGTGCATAACCGACTGGGTTTCCTGCCTCTTGCGTAGGGCGGTGGGTTAAGACGTCCATCGTGCCGGTGATGACTCCTTTTAAGGCCTTATCACACGAGAGCTCGTTCTCTCAGCGACGTCCGTGCGCTATATCAAAAACTGGTTATTGGAGCAGTTTTTGCTGCCTGAGTTTTTTCAAATTGACCTGTCTTGTCTTGTTCCCCGGCACGAAACCATTAAAATCAGATTTTTCATATCGGGCCATTTATTTCAATGGAGATGCTTGTTCCTGTGTTTGATTGTCGAATGGGGGATAATGGCCGATAACCGAAGAAAAAGTTGAATTGCGGAATCGCTGAATGGGTCTGGCGTAGCGCGATGGGTTAAGGCGTCGTACTGTTGATGATGCCTTCTATGCCTTGTCTATTTACTATGTGAGCCTCGAAAAGACTTTTTTCCCATCCCTTCGCTTGGTTTTTTAGGAAAAGGGAGGAGCATTGCTTTTTTTGACCTAGCGCGTTTGAGGTTCTGTTGTGAAGTGTACCTAAGGACTTAACTAACTTTTGACGAGTCTGACATGGTTCAACTGAACTACAGATAAAAACACCTTACTAAATTTTGATAACCGTTTTCTTCGAGGTGCTTTTGAAACCTTCGTATATTACGAATATCGATTAAAAGAAACATGCCTTTTAGTCACTTTGGTTAGGTTATGTTTGAATTACCGTCGCACTAGAGCTACACGAGGGCTATTGAGGATGAGCGTCGTATTTTAGAACCACAGTCGAGTGACAAGCTGACACCTGAATAGGCACCCAAAGCAGCCGTTAAGGGCGACATCGTACGCAGCGTTAGGACTTTGAAGGATATTTAACGTGTACTCCCTTGCACGGGGTATTTTATTCGTCGGACATTTTTGGCTGCACGGGGGGTTTATAGGTCGGCAGGTATTTTGGCGATGCCCGGACCCGAAAATGGGACCTTTCGTATGCAAGGCGAGTGCCTAACCAACTGGGTTTCCTGCCTCTTGCGTAGGGCGGTGGGTTAAGACGTCCATCGTGCTGGTGATGACTCCTTTTAAGGCCTTATCACACGAGAGTTCGTTCTCTCAGCGACGTCCGTGCGCCATATCAAAAACTGGTTATTGGAGCAGTTTTTACTGGCTGAGTTTTTTCGAGTTGACATGTCTTGTCTTGTTCCCCGGCACGAAACCATTAAAATCAGATTTTTCATATCGGGCCATTTATTTGAATTGGAGATGCGTGTTCCTGTGTTTGATTGTCGAATTGGGGATAATGGCCGATAAGGGAGGAAAAAGTTGGATTGCGGAATCGCTGAATGGGTCTGGGGTAGGGCGGTAGTTTGAATTATCGTCGCTATAGAGCTACATGAGGGCTATTGGGGACGAGCGTCCGATTTTAGAGCCACAGTCAAGTGATGAGCCGACACCTGAATCGGCACCCTATGCTACCATTAAGGGCGACATCGTACGCAGCGTTAGGACTTTGAAGGATATTTAACGTGCACTCCCTTGCACGGGGTATTATTCGTTGGACATTTTTGGCTGCACGGGCCGTTTATAGGTCGGCAGCTATTTTGGCGATGCCCGGACCTGAATCTGGGACCTTTCGTATGCAAGGCGAGTGCATAACTGACTGGGCTCCCTTGCTCTGGCGTAGGGCGGTGGGTTAAGACGTCCATAATGCCGGTGATGACTCCTTTTAAGGCCTTATCACACGAGATCTCGTTCGTTCAGCGACGTCCGTAAGTCATATCAAAAACTGGTTATTGGAGCAGTTTTTGCTGCCTGAGTTTTTTCGAGTTGACCTGTCTTGTCTTGTTCCCCGGCACGAAACCATTAAAATCAGATTTTTCATATCGGGCCATTTATTTCAAATGGAGGTGCGTGTTCCTGTGTTTGATTGTCAAATTTGGGATAATGGCAGATAAGGGAGGAAAAAGTTGGATTGCGGAATCGCTGAATGGGTCGGGCGTAGGGCGGTGGATTAAGGCGTCGTACTGTTGATGATGCCTTCTATACCTTGTCTATTTACTATGTGAGCCTCGAAAAGACTTTTTTTCCCATCTCTTCGCCTGGTTTTCTAGGATACGGGGGGGGGGGGGAGCACGCTCTGGCCGTTTCGAAGAAAACAACATGCGGGGATAGGGGAGGAATATGCTTTTGAGGCTCGCATTCTGGATAGACAAGGTATAGGGTTGGACTCTTAAAACAAACGAGCGATTTTAACTCGGTCTGATTAATGTTCACTCCTCCAGTCTGGAAAATGTACTTCTGCTTTTGGAGTGGATCCTTTGTGTGTTAATCCTCCTTCAGGATCACTCCAAACGAGTGATTTTAACTAGCTCTCCAACTGGAGTGGATTTCACTTTTTTGTTTTAAGAGTGTAGGTAGTCGCTTTAGCCATCGTATGAGCTGCTCGTGCTGGGCAAATAAAATCGCCTATAAATGGTTTCGTGAGTTGAACGTGTGCACGTTAAATCTATCGCTTTCTTAAGTCCTGGATAAAGTATTATAAAGACGCAGCGTATGATGGCACTATAAGGTTTGAATAGGACGCTTGCTTAAGTGTGACTTCGACACTTGCCGAATTGTAAAAACTGGAAGGCTTTTTCTCTAAGTACAGGGTGGTTATAAAATAACGCTCGCTATTCGGAGTGGTCTGTAGCTTGAATGAATAATCCAAATGCATCAAAAATTGAGACACTTACTCATCAAGAAGGGGGGGGGGGAAAGAATGGAATTAAAAAAAATTTAAAGAATCCTGAAAAAAAAAATGGAATCCTGAAAAATAATCATAAAAAAGAATAATCGTAAAAAGCAAACTCGTCTCTTGACCGGGGTTCTAAGTTACGAGGCATCGTCAATTATGGCCAATTACGGCCAACACAGCTAATTACGCCTCGTAACCTAGAACCCTGGTCAAGAGACAAGTTTCTTTTTTTTCGAAAAAGAATGAAAACTTAAAAGAAACTCGTCTCTTGACCAAGGTTCTAAATCATGAGGCATAGCCAATTATGGCTTATTACGGCCAACACATCCAATTACGCCTCGTAATTTAGAACCCTGGTCAAGTGACGAGTTTGTTTTTTATTATTCCATTCCCCCCTCACTTGATTAGTAAGTGTCTCAAAGTTTTTTGCATTTGGATTATTTATTAAAGCTACAGACCACTCCGAATAGCGAGCGTTATTTTATAACCACCCTGTATTTACCAGACATACTTCTTTATGTATGCGTCCTTTTGCGTTTTTATTTTAAAGCTAATTTTAGTTTGGGTTCAAACCTTAGAAAAATGTGCCTTTTTTTTATGCTGAAGTGCCAATTCCAACAATTGGTTGTTTTCGAGTATTACGATCATTTTTCCCCGAACACGGTGGGAGGGGAGCCCAGTCGGTTAGGCACTCGCCTAGCATGCGAAAGGTCAAAGGTTCGGGTCCGACGAATAATACCCCGTGTAGTGCACGTTATATATCCTTCAAAGTCCTAACGCTGCGTACGATGTAGCCCTTAACGGTTGCGTTGGATTCCTACACGGGTGTCGGTTCGTCACTTGACTGTGGTTCTAAATTACGACCCCCCTTTGCCAATAGCCATAGTGAAGGTCTAGATAATTCAATCTCATCCCCATCACTGAATTTAATCGCCTTCTACGTTACAAAGTTAGGATTAGCAAATAGCCGTTCCGCTCTTACCTTGCGTCGTAGTAGAATAAATCAAGTAAATATCTGAATATCGACATTTTTGACGGATGGCTGAATTTTCCTGGTGCTATAGAAATTTTGCTGGGGTTTCGTATGGCTCTGTTTGAATAATTGTATGTCGAAGAATAAGTAGACCAAAATGTAAAGGCGAAGAATAAGTAAATATATTTGCTTTGAACAGGGATTGAATTCAAATTTTATTAAAATAATAATTGAAATTTACATAGCATGTATTTAATGTTCAAGAGTTTGGGGGTAACAATTGAAATGGGTATTTTTTTAAGACCTATAGGACATTTTGAAAAAAAATCATGCTCAGTATGTTTGCTTTTCGTAAGAGTTTCTGATTATTTAGGAGTTTGAGCCTTTTGTAATATAAATTGATAAGTTAGAAAGTCTGTAATTAATGTTGGAATTCAAAACAAAATTTTTTGAAAACCCTCCGTCGTAGTAACTTAAGCCCGCGTGATTATTTCTGCAATGTTTCTTACAACATAAACATGAACTTTTCTAGGCCCAACTCCTAAAAAACCAAAACTAAATTGTGTATTTTCTTTTTACAAAAAAGTAAACACCATTTTATCTAAATTATTTTTAACGTACTATACATTTGATTTAAAAATACAGCTATAATAATTCTTTAGGTGGCTTACGGTTCAGTACTGTATAATAGCATGACGAACGATTAAAACTGGGGATATCGTAATAATTCATAGGATATTGTAAGTCACGAATGAAGTGGTTTCACAAACAGAGGTTTTTGCTTACCATAGGACCATTTATCTTAATTTTTTTTTATCAAAACATCCATATATATATTAACTACATCCTAAAGGCTGTAAGCTAGTAAATTTGTGAACTTTCTATAAGTTTTACAATTTTTATCAATCTTTATTATTTTTAATTTAGCTCCTTATTTCTTTACAGTTTCATTTATTTCAATTGATTTTAATTTGTTTTTAAAAACGCAATTCTTAAGTTTCCTTGACTTTCACTAAATTTTATAAAAAAATAATTTTTAGTTCTGCTTTAGAAAGTTATTGAATGCAATCAAACTCCGGTACAGTTCTTTAATATAAAAGTGCATCATGTATCTCAAATTATGATCAAACCTTTCATTTCCGATATTCACAATAAAAGTTTGCTCATTCAAAATATTAAAAGATTCAAATACTTTCACGAAATATACAGATTTCTATTCAGTTTCTTGGAATTACTTAGTTTTTTACATTTCGATATATTAAGCCTGATATAGTGTTCGACATCCATACATAAGTAAATGTAATCAGTATATCTGCATTCATATTCATGAATGTAGAAGTCCCTTTGAGTTTCAAAGAAATTAAACTCAAACTCTCAAAGGAAATCCGAAATACTTTTCATTGGGGGATTTTTCTTGCTTTTATTCCTTGAGATTGCTTACAAATTCATACTTCTTACCGAGGAATCGCTTTACTTGTTTAATAAGTATTTCTTGATTGCAACCTATCTTAACATGTCAGTAGTTGATTAAGTGGAAATAGATAAATTTATAGTACGTCAAAGATTTTAAATTATACATGAAATATATTAGTGTAACGAAGAGAGAGTATTTTTAAGATGAGGAATTTAACTATTCAGTGAGATTTTTCAAAATTCTTTTGAATATAAAATTGTTAATCCGGATAGCCAAGGTAGATTGTATTATTGCTTTCCTTTTAAAATTTAAAGGAATTTTTTTAATAACGTTTAATGATTTTTTTTATCTAGAATTAACCTTTTTTTCTATCATTATGATTCATTTTTTTATACCACAATGACAATTAGCATTTTCTTGTTACAATAAGTTAAATTTTCTATTTTTTACGCTTTTTTAAAAGTAACTATTAAGCTTATATAGTCTAAATAATAATTCTTTATTATAATACTGTAAATTACAGTTATCAATAACATTACAACCTGTTCGTAGTAGATTAAGTGGTAATAAATAAATTTATAGTATGTCAAAGATTTTCCATCATACTTTAAATAGATTAGTATAAAGGAGATAAAGTATTTTTAAGATGTTGAATTTAACTATTCAGTGATATTTTTCAAAATTCTTTTGAATATAAAATTGTTAATCCCTGGATAACCCTCGTAGATTATATTACTGCTTTCCTTTAATAGTTATCGGAATTTTATAAATTTTGAGTTATACGTTTAATGATTTTTTATCTAGGAATTTATTTTTTTTCTATCATGGTGCTTTATTTTTTAATACCAGAATGATAATTTGCATATTCCTGAAACTCCTGAAACAGCAAGTTAAATTTTCTATTTTCTTACGGTTGTTTTAAAAGTAACTATTATTATATTTTAAATATTGATTCTTTATTATAAAACTCTAAAATATATTCTTCATCATTAAATTCATTAATCTTTTCGTATTTATGCCTTTACACTTGACCAAACGGGGCTAGTGTGGAGCCGAGTCAAGAAGGCACTCTCCTAGCATGCGGAAGGTCCCAGGTTCGTGTCAAGGCATCGCCAAAATAATTGCCGACCTATAAACGGCCCGTGCAGCCAAATTGTCGGACGAATAATACCCCTTGTAGAGAGGGCAAGGTTAAATATTCCTCAAAGTCCTAACGCTGAGTACGCGATGTCACCCTTAACGGTTGTGTTGGTTGCCTACTCGGGTGTCGGCTCGTCACTTGACTGTGGTTCCAAAATACGAAGCCCGTCGCCAATATCCTTCGTGTAGCTCTAGTGTGACTATAATTCAAACTAAACAAATTTTTCAATATAGTCACATACTATAGAAAAATTCATTTAGATTTTTTTTCAATGTCGGCTCGTCACTTGACTGTGGTTCCAAAATACGAAGCCCGTCGCCAATATCCTTCGTGTAGCTCTAGTGTGACTATAATTCAAACTAAACAAATTTTTCAATATAGTCACATACTATAGAAAAATTCATTTAGATTTTTTTTCAAAAATTTCAAACTTCATTTCCACATTTGTAATACACCTGGAACCAAAATTATCATAATAATGCATTGCAGGCCAAGTTTGATTGTTTTAAGATTCATAAATATGGTCTCGAATAGCATATGATTTTAGTTTTCGGAAATAAACATATTTTTATTTCCTTTTTAGTGATGGCAGTAGATATTTTTTAAAAAAAAGTACTCTAAACGTATAATAGATTTGTTAAGCAAACTATTTATTGACTGTTTCCTTAACTATTTATCATATTAAAAAAGAAATAAAACTTGATATTGGCAATCAATAGCTATTAGTGTAAAAGTATTTTGTCCTTCACTTTTTTGAAGCGGTAACTTTCCCCCTAAAAGTATGTTTATCGACTGGAAAATGCATTAGATTTTAAAGTCCAACGAATAAGTTCATACGTTTTCACGAGGAAGACGTTGATGTAAATAGTTATTCGAAATATTTAGATTCTTAAAAACTTTATTGACTTTCAGAGAATAATTCAGAATGTCTTAACTTAATTCTTTTACGATAAATATATACACACTTTTAGCTACTGAATAAGTCCAGATGTTTTAATGGGGAAAGCATTAAAGTAAATATCTACTTTAACTATTTAGTCTTTATTGATTTTTTAAAAGTAGTTTAGAAAGGGTAAAACTAATTCGTATATAACAAGCAATTGTATACTTGCTAGTGTTATTATGGGATTATAATTAGTGTTATTATGGAAACTAAATTTTTTAAATAAAATTTATAATAGTTATATGGTGATGGAATGTTTATCAAACTTTTTATGAAGAATTTCATATAGTGATGTTAGTGAATTTAAAGTCACAAGAGACTATGACTTTGCTTTCCTGTCTTAAAGAGTGAATCTCAAATTGAACCTTATAAACACTTTCGTTTTATAAAAACAGAAACCTATTTGCATTGCGAAGAAACAACATTTAAAGTACTGTCACTTTATAAATCATTTGAAATGTATATTAAACTACACGTTTTAAGTTAACGGTTGCATTGGGTGGCTATTCAGGTGTTGGCTCGTCAACTGACTGTGGTTCTAAAATACGACGCCCGTCGCCAATAGCCCTCGTGTAGCTCTAGTGCGACGATAATTCAAAACCAAACCAAACACGTTTAAAGTTTTATATCAAAAATAAATTGCTTTAAATATTTACTTTTCCTTAGTTTATCCAATTTGCGTTAAAAGAAAGTAAGGGATCCACAAGTGTGTAAGAGGCTTGTTTTACAAGGATTACTCGCAAACTCTGTTTATAAGTCTAATACTTAAAATATTCTAAAATGTATTCAATGGTACTTACCAGAGAGTCGAAACATTTCGTGGTTATTATGGTTCTATTAAATGTATAAAGTAATGATTATTTTTTTAGGATTTCAAGCATAACAAGTGTTTGTTTTGATTGACCGTATTCATATTTGAAAGACATTTTTTGATTCAGGAATTATTCTGAGTTAAATGAATAGTTGAAAGATAGTTAGACGAGACTTAGTTTAGATATTTTTAGCTTTTTTTTAATTCGAAATTTTTTAAAAAAAAAAAACATGAAAAAGTTGGTATTGACATGATAGGCCAATGTAGCCAAACAGAAACAACGGTTTAGAGCCCGGAAATTCCCTACTATCGGAAATTGCCTACTATCCTTTCATGCAAAAGATCCCACGTTCAGGTCCAGGCATTGCCAAGGTAACTGCCGACCTATAAATAGCCAACTGCAGCAAAAAAAAAAAAAAAAAAAAGCCGATTTCGTTACGTGCCTACTCAAGTGTCGGTCACTTAACTGCGTAGAAATCCTTAACAGTTATAGCTAAACAATAATAACTAAATTATTGACTGTGGTTCTAAATTACAAGAATCCTTTTTAAATAGTCTTCGTGTAGCTGTAGCGTGACCCAACCTAAACTTTTTTTTTCTCTAATGAGGCTGCAATATTGGAGGTCAAGTCTTTGCAGACTCGGCATATTCCCTAAAACCGAGATTGTATGAGAGAACCCAAGCCAAATGGGTCCTCAAGGGACATGCTACAAAATCATATGAAATGTTTGACCACGAGTTTCCCATCCAGAAAATCCGACGACTCGACCAGGGCTAGAACTCGCGACATAACCTAAGCTAAAACTGAGAAGTCTATAGTGTTAGCTATAGCCTATTTCGTTTCCGCTCAACCACTATTTAAAATTCCGGATATCTCTTTAAAAACCCTAATAACAGCTCCAAGGCCACATTAAACTAAATCAACAACAACAACCTCACATAAAAGACAATTACAACCTAGCTTTGAATATTAAAATTTTAAATACCAATCCATTAAAAGAAGGACCTAAATTAAAATTGTAGTAATTACTCCCTTTCTTAAAAATTCTTCAAATCTTCAATAAACTCCCCCCTTTTCTAATTCATTTCGTGAAGATAATAAACTTGAAAGGTTCAAATGAGGATTTGTGCTCGTTAAATTGAAATATTATATCCTTTTTTTCCGGAGATTTCACACCATTAATAGAGGACGCATTCCTTTCCATTATATGGAGAGGGACAGGGGGAGGGAAATGAAGAAAGTTTATTATTAAAACCTTGATGCATTTAATGAGAAATTTTGAAAAAATGAATTTTTCATTCATTCAGCGGAAAACTGCGAGTTCCGCTGTTTGTGAACATCCAGGTTCTTTGTAGGGAGTTGTTGCTGACATTTTTTTTTTTTTTGCTATTTCTAGGTAACGCATGGTCTTGCCTGTTGATAAGTCACTTACCTGTGTTGGAAGTTAGACAGATCCGCTTTCCACAACATGTTTCCGGTAATAATATTTTTCTTACTTACATTCTTTGAATGCGAAAAAAACTCAGGCTCAGTTAAGTTATAATATGACATGAATATCAATGAAAAGTATGATGTTTTTTCCCGTTGTGTGTTAAACTCCAAGACTTATTATTGTCACTGTGACCTTACTGTACAGTAAATATGAGAAAAAAAATTAGGAACAGGTGCAGAAATAACTGTTCGTTCTTTTTGTCGCCGGCAGATCTCTGTTTCGCAACACTGGTTGAGGGAGGATAATGAAGACCAATATTTTTTTTTGGTTTTAATGAAAAAAAATTAACTTTTTTTTTGTTTGTGAGTTTTATTTTCTATTTAATATTTCTCTCAATGTGACGCTGACGTATATATTATAATAAAACAGAGGGGAGTTTAATAAACTCGGAACTTACTATTGAAAGACAATTTTAATGCATCACAATCGTAATTGTATTTCGTCACTTAAGTTCCCACATGCGCTATCTAACTTTGCAAAGCGGTAGAAATTTACTGAACAGTAACCCTTGGTGAACTTTCCGAAATTGCGCCAAAAATTTACCGAAAACCCAACCGAAAAGAAAGGTTAGGATTATTGTCGCATTAGACCTACACGAGGGTGAGCCGAAAACCGTGTTTGTTCATTTATCACCGGCTGTTCGGAAAACGTCATCGTTACGTAGTCAAATAATTCGAATCATCAGTCGAAGTTAGATGATTGCCACAAAAATTATTTATCGCCAAATCCAAAAAAAAAAATCGCGCTAAGGGTTACCGTACAGTAAGTCTGATCCTTTCACAACAATTAGATAACACATGTGGGAACTTTGACGATTTTTTGACTAAATATTTAATTTATTAAGTTTATATTTTTAATCAAATCTGCAAATCTTGATTTTTACTTTCAATTACCTAATCCGAAAATTAACCTCTTGCTACCTGGCGTCAAGATTTGTACAAATTTTTTCAAAACCTCCCTACAAACAATTAGCCCAATAATTAGCTCATATATTAACCTGGCCCGATAGACGAATATCCAAATATCAGTTTTCTGCCTTTGAATACAGGTATCAGTCATTGTTTTTTCTGTAAAAAACTGTTGTTGAACTCGGGTCAATACGATATTAGAGTTCTTAAATTTTTTTTTAATTTTTTTTCAAACTTTTCAAAAAGTTGTTTTAGTAGTAGATTTTAAAGGCATTTTGCATTAAAAACAATGTTAAAGCAACCTGTTAACTACAAATGAGTGATACGGCCTTTTTTTGCTGCATTTATAGCAAAAGAATGTGTATTTTTAGAGTTTAAGGAGTGTCCCTAAGTAACTATAAGCATAATAAAAAAAAATCTTTGAAAAACATACTTTTTAGCTATATTCTAGTTGTGGTTGGAAGTCATGTAGTGTTACATACGCTTAGTTTTAGTAATTATTATAATCACTATAAATATAAGTAATTCTATCATTTTTTAATGAGGAACCTTTTTTTTAACAACAAATATTGATTGACTTATCTCACTTATTTCATAATTTAAAAAAAAACAAAATAAACCTGACACAGTTTGAGCTTTGCATTTTACCTTAGGGTATTTTACGCACTGAACTTAAATATTTTTTATTCTGTTTATTCGCAAATTACTAATTACTTAAAAAAGACTTAATTGGAAAAAAAGCAGATGCGAATAAAAAATGATTTTTTATCCTTATATAATTACAATTTTTTTTGGCCTATGCAAAGTCCATGGTAAATTTTCAAATGCATTAAAATATTAATTATTGGTAATCCCCAACTTAATTATAAATAAACCTCTTAAGCGAGAAAAATCCTAAGAAAAAAAACACACTCCCGAATTGTGATTTCTTCTGAATCAGTTTTAGATTTTATAGTAAACAAAATGAACAATAATTTTTTTCATATGTACTTTACATCTTAAAATGTATTTAAGTTTTAGAGCCAATTATTTTTGAAGCCGATTTAAGAAAAAGTAATTTAAAAATCTTCTTAAACCATACAATCTCAACTAGGTAAAATGTGTCACCATATCAGAAAGTAAATCGTTTGAATAAATCGATAGAATAAAATACTCTAGCACTCATCAAATTAAAAATATATATATTGTTATAATTTAAACTTCGAATATCATATAATTTTTAAATTGCAAATATAAAAACTAATACCATTCAAACTACTATGGTTTGAATTTTTGCTTTTGAAAAATTTTAAAGATCAATTATGAAGCTCTCATTCTTTACTACTTTATAGTTTTTGAGATCATTCAAATTTTGAGGAGAGAAATGATTCTAAGTAACAGTTGGAAAATTCTTTTTCCAATAAATATCTTTCCTAAAATCTATTTAGAAAAAGAGACACTGCATGCATGTGCATATTGGCCTCGGGCCAAATAATATTATTGCCCAAACAAGTGTTCAATATTTTTGTTTTTGTTCCTGGGAAATATATTATTGGTTTCAGCAATATCTCTCGGTTCATAAAGTCAATATATTTAAGACAATATTTTTGATATTTGGGTGTATGTATCACAACAAAATGACCTCAGTTCACTTCTGCTATTGGAGTCGAATCACATTGAAACAAAATGGGATATTTATTGGAGATGAACCGAAAATAAGATTTTTTAAAGATAATTTAGTCTTGCGTATTTTTTTAAAAATATCTAAGGTTATATATTTTCAAATTTAAATTGAAATAAAGTAATTCCTGGCGAATATTGAAAAACAAATGACGTTATTTTGACTAGTACAGAAAATTTTATTTCGAATTAACATATTTATTAAGCCTGGTTATAGTAAGTTGAAAAGCTTAATTTGTTATTTGATTTTCTCTTTACATACTGAAATTAATATAAAGCAATTATACCCAAGAAAGAAAACAATCGCACTTCCCGTACAAAAGTATTATTTCAAGTCCAAAAATCTGTTACATTGTTTCTCTGAGAATCATCTACATAATATACATACAATTTAGTTAAACACAAAGCATTTTTTTTTATGTCTGTGTGTATGCATTGCATCATACTGTTGAGATATAACAGGGATCCCATCCTAAAGCCCCCTTACTCCTTGGCACTATGAATCTTTTCAAATCTGTAGGTTCCAATCCTTGGTGGTTCTCTGCATTCGGTTCTACAGTTGAGAGCAAATAACCAAAATCCAGCATTAATACTAATCGTTTGATATATCTCTTAAGAAGCCCTTTATTTTCAGATTGATTTTCGTATATTTATATATTATTTTCTATAATCGGGCAATGCATTCCAAAGTCGTCCACTTGATTTACATTTCCAACATTTTATTGACGAGCCAGGCAGAAGGTTATCTCTTTAATATAATCGTGCCTTTATTAACCCTTTCAGTCCCAAATTATTACTACACTACAGAAACATCTGATATTCACAAAATAAGCTTATTTTAGGTCAAATATACGAATTCCATAAGAAAAAAAATCCATTTAAATTTTTTATATGGTTTTTGAAACAATGCGAAAATTCTCTAACTGTGGAAAACAACAAAATAAAAAAATTATATATCACCTAAAAACACTTCGAGTTATATATTTCAAGGTATCTGACCACATTATTAAAAAATTTATTTTAATTATTTTAACCGAAATAGTTTAAATTGTGTTTTAAATATGTGGAACTGAAGTGAACTTATCAAAAATCAGGAGAAACGCTTGTTGACTATTTTCTAAATAAAAAAAATGTAGTTCTGACTTCTATTGAGATTAAAGTAAAATTTTGTCTGATAGAACAAAGTGTGAAGAATCGAATGATGTGTGTTTGGATGTCACAGCGGGACATAAACATTTTGAAAAAAATATTGAAACTGATGATGCCAAATGGCATCACTGGGACTAAAAGGGTTAAAGTGTTGGAATTTCAGTAAATAAATTGAAATCATCTTTACTTTACAAGAGCACTCATTCCAAAGAGATCCGCTCTCCTATTCTTTTTTATAAACTGAAGATGAATTTTCCTCCCATTGGGTTCGCTGTCTTCTAATGATGTCTTATTAAAATGATCTGTGTTTCATCCTTCTTGCTTTCTGCTCGCTGGAAAGGAGAATGCTTTTTAATTTCAAGGGAAGCTGATGGACTGACATGCCTACTATCAAAGATTGGTTACAGATAAGTCTTTATTATCTAATGAGTTACCTGTAAAGTAATGCTAATCCCCTTATAAATTCACGCCGTATTTATTACAATGCTGCAAAGTATCCTGAAATTACGTTTAAGTTTTCCCTCCATGTTCAATTTTTTTCTTATAAACCTTCTCGTTAATGTTTCATGATATACGCATCAATTCTTCATTAAAAAGCTTAAGTAGTTCAATGACTATTAATAATTCTGGATTTACTTAAATTATCTTCAAACTCGAAAATAAGTTTTCCGTCAAACTTTATTATGCAATTATTAAATGTGTAGGGCGATCAGACAGCTTTCAGAAACGCAAACTACGTCACAGTCTCAACAGTTATTTAACTAGTTTTAAACATGGAAAAAGTTTATGAAGGTTGAATATGAAATAGATGTAGTGCTTAGATACAAAATAATACAAAGACCAGTATGCCAGTTTGAAACCATGATCGCTTCTTTTATACACCCAAAGTAACCTCTTGGCGAATATTTTTCTCCGTAAATTTGGTTCAATAAAAGGACCAAAAGAAGTGAAGTGGGTGCAGTTTTGAGGAAGAAAAGTATTCCAATTTGTTTTTCACGGCTATAAGTACATCGTTAAAGGTAGGAGAATTGTTAGCGAGACACCTCTAAATATGAAGAGGGCTGGGGAACCCATCGGTTAAGCACTCGCTTAGCATGCGGAAGGTCCCAGGTTCGGGTCCGGGCATCGCCAAAATAGCTGCCGACCTATGATCGGCCCGTGAAGCCAAAAAGGTCCGACGAATAATACCCCGTGTAAGGGAGTGCACGTTAAATATACTTCAAAGTCCAAACGCTGCGTATGATGTCGCCCTTAACGGTTGTGTTGGGTGCCTATTCAGGTGTTGGTTCGCCACCGGATTGTGGTTCTAAAATACGTCGCCCGCCGCCAATAGCCCTCGTGTAGCTCCAGTGCGACGATAATTCAAACCTAACCTAACCTAACTAAGTATGAAGAGTACAGGAGAAAACCCCTTCATTGCATAGAAATCTGTCTGCATCAGATATCTTTAGCAGCAATAGCGAGCTGATGTAAAAAACTTGCTGATCTCCAAAGCTGATGTAAAAAACTTGTTTCCATTTCGGTAATCCATATTCACGCGAGACATAGGGCACACGAGTCCCACGTTTGTACCGCAAAAGAAGAAGCAAGTGAGAAACATGCTCCATGTCGCCAATGTCTGCCAAGCTGACCAGAGTGCGGAGAATTCTTATGCACTGATGGTTTTGTTTCCCCTGTTCTCTTAATATGGAAATTAAAAAAAAATAGTATGGTATAACATGGCCTATAACTATGTAAGTCAATATTATTTGTGCTTGCATAGCCTTATGTTAATCATTAAAACGTGGCATTTTGCTTTGGAAACCGTATCAATTTGTTGAGGTGCATAAATTCAGTTTTGGCGTGGCTTTCAGACTTTTCATTTATTATCTCGCCAAACCATGTCTACCCAATTTAACATCCATCACGAAAATTATTGGTTTTTGAACTAAGCCTACAACTACGTAAATCAATATTATTTGTGCTTGCATAGCCAAATGTTAATAATTAAAACATTGCATCTTGCTTTGGAAATTGTATCAATTTGTTGAGGTGCATAGATTCAGTTTTGGAACTGCTTGCAGACTTTTTTCATTTATTTTCTCGCCAAGCATGTCCACCCAATTTAACCTCCATCACAAAGTTCTGAAGATTAGTTAATTACATGCATTACTGAATCATATAATTACTTCGGTGTTCGGAAATCTCTTTTATGGTGCTCATTCTACAAATGGATTCCTACCGCGGTTAATCACACGCCATCTTTCAACAAGTTTTTTCCCCTTAATTTTTTGTTACAAATTCAAAGAATCCTGATTCTTATCACATGGATGTGTTGGAAAGACAGTCTGGTAACTGATGGTCGATTGGTTTTTAGATAGGTTACTGATGGGCAGTTTTTTCAAAGAGTTCTATATAAGGGCAGTAAGGGCAGAGGAACGACTCGTACTGAGCTGCACTGTAAAAAATTTCCCTAACTTTCCGTATAAGTACCAGGAACTTTCCTGGCTTTTTCAAGTATCCTTCTCTTCGTGATAAGTTCCTGGGATTTTCAGTTTTTACCTTTCAAATCTGGCAACGTTTGCAATGATACGCCGCCATTGCTCGCGGCGCCTCGCTCAAAATCAGTTGTTTTGTAAATTTGTTGGTATAACGAAGTTAATGAAAGGCCCGTACGTGGCCGAGTGGTTAAGGCATCCGCCTCAGGATTCAGCCTTCTTAGGAGTGCAGGGGATCGAATCCCACCTACTGCCAGTCATCCTATAAATCGGATCTCTGTACTGGGAAAGAGTAGAAAATCCAACTCGTGACGGATGGGCCCGAGTACACGGGGACAGACTTGCTCGATAGATCTGTGGCGTCCAAAGTCCTGACGGCGTCAGCGTACGATGTCGCTCGAAGTTCAGTTGGGTGCCCGCTCAGTTTCCAGTACGGTTCCAGGTATTTTCTAGAAAGATTCCTGGTATTTTCCAGAAAGGTTCCAGTTATTTTCTAGAAAGGTTCCAGGTATTTTCCAGATAAGTTAATTGCTTTAAGTGGGATTGTTTCTATATTTTTTGGGAAGGTTACTGATATATTTCAGGAACGTTACTGGTAAATATTGGGCAGCTCAGCTGCCCAATATTTCCCAGTAACGTTCCTGAATTTTTTTGCAGTGTGCCATCGGCTGCCACGGCTCTCAACGGAGTCCGAAAGAGTGGAAAAATTGCTAGTTAATTTAAAATATGTAATTTTGATACTTAGCATGCACCCAGGGTTAGTTATACACCCAGGGTAAAGGCGAAAATTGAACCCGCACCCGTTACAGTGCGTGGACTGCTAGCGTTATGTCCTGCGATCCAAAAACTTGGGCCATCGGGCCCCACACCACATGCTACCCTATATTGTCTTCGTTAAGGTCCATGGTGCGGTTGGTAGGTTCAGTCTCTACCCTACTATAGAAATCTTTCAATTTTTTCCTATAAGGTCTTCTTAGAATAAATGAATCTGTAGCGATAATTCTTCAAAAGCAATGCTGGATATTTTAAAGCCTAACATGAAATAATAATAGAATGCGCAAGAAAAAAAAATAAAAAAGTGACTAATATATTTTAGTTCTTAGTGACTAATATATTTTAGGTGTATTTTAAATTCGCTGCTGACGCCGCGCACGATGTTGCCCTTAAAAGTTGCTTTGGGTTGCCCACTCAGGTTGACAGCCAATCACACTCTCAAAAATGAATGCTCAAAAACGACGAAATTTTCCTTAATTTTGACGATCCGTTTACTGGCAAATGCTTCGAGTTTTCGTTTCCTCAAAGTGAAGAAATTTGAATCGTCATTTTTATGAGGATTTGAATGTCGTCCAATCTAAAGAAATAATTCGTCATTTTTGAGCATGTGTGCAACAATGAGATTCAGTTTCCTCAAAATCAATATACAGAATTGTCAAATCACGATCGTAAAAGTTAGGATTCTCGTTTACTCAAAGGTCACGTGATACTTTGACGAAACAATCCTCAAAATTAACGAAATGAGGCTTGAGGTTTCGTGAATCGTCAAAAATGAAAGTGTTATTTCTGAGAGTGCACTTGACTGCGGTTCGAAACTTTGACGCCCATTACCAATAGGCCTCGTGCAGCTCTAGTGCATAATATTCAACCTTAACCCTTACATTCTAGCAAGCTTTTAACATATTTTTTAAGAAACATTTTTGTTTGTAATGATTGCATTTTTACTGTATTATTTATCGATGCAAGGTGTTAGTATAGCATTTTCCTTTTACTTTTGAAATTTATATGCACATTCCGATTTTTATGAGTATTTTTTTAATTCATATTTCAACCATGCCTCAATTCCTGACAAAATTGTTACTTACAATTTAATCAAACTGTTGGATGAATCTTTATTTTTGGTTGAAGACCATTAGAAAAAGGAACAGAGATAAGAATTGGAATGGAAAAAAATTACAAAAAAAAAAAAAACTTTTTTATTTGATTGCTTTTCAGGAAATCAAATCATAAATCAAATGAGCGTAATCATTGATTTACGAGCAAAAAATTCCCCAGTTTTTTCAATTCAATTACTTATGTGGTTAAATAATTTCAATGTTTTAAAATTAAATTGCTTTTTAAATACCTTTTATTTGTTTTGTACTAGACTATAAGAAAAAATATACAGTCCTTTTTTTACACGATTCACTGAACAACGATTAATTAACCAAGAAGTTCTACACTGTAAAAAAAATTCAGTAAGTTCAGCACATTTGTTGCATGCAATGACGTCCTTTCAAATTGATATTATTGACAAAATGAGGTTCTCCTCCAATATCATTACAAATAAAGCATACCATGCGACTGTTGATGAAGCAACACCAATGTAAATGATTATGCCAATTTATTTCAGTTGAAATATGAAAAGAAGACTTTGAAACAATTCAGGGGTAGGAGTAAAGTGTTTATTTCACTATTAAATGTAAAATTTAAAGAAAATTTCATTGTTTCAAAAAAAAGAATACTCCTCTTTTAATAGCATTTTATATTAACCAAAATATCTAGTTAAAATAACGAAGTTAACATCTACAGAATATCTTTGCAAAATCTAATACACCTTTATGTAACTATACTCGTGTAAACACACTGATATTTTGTTGCAAATGGAAATAACTTAAAGAAAAATTTGAATTTTATTAAGATATCATTGTTCAGCAAACGAAAAATCCACAGAGATCACTGACATGTAAATTAATACCATTTTCCGATAACTCTTAACATTTGACATTTCGGCGATAGATTTCCGGAATTTAAAGAAAAGCTTTCGATTCAAGATTGAAATCGATTAATCCCACCGAGAGAGAATTATCTTGAATCGATATGATTACAATACGAACTTGTTCCTCTTCGCGGTGAGATTAAATGTGAATCTCACAATAGGATTTCAAAAAGGAAAATTTCGTGTATTAACATTAGAGACGAAACCCCAGCTTTATTATTATAATCATTATCTAAACATGTTTGAAAATATATCTATTAAAAGGCATTTTTGTTACCTTAAAATTAATTTTTTTTGTTGCCCTGAATGCCCAAACAAGCCTTGTCATTTTTTTGTAGTTAATTCTGTTATTCATGAATTTTTTTCATCCCAAAAAATATATTTGTATTTTTAATACTCATACATTATAGGAATAATACTGAATACTGAAAAAAAACTGCATTAGAATTTAAATAATTTCAATTTTAAAATTTTTGCCATATTAAAAAAAACAACGTCAAAATTCCAATTTTGATAAGAATGATTAGAAAACTACTAAATATAATACTTCAAAATAACCCTCTTGTACTATAATTATTTTTTCAAAATTTATTTGTATTTAGTGCCGATATTATTATACTTTGAATACTGCCGAAGACGTAAATTTCACAACAGCTAATAACTTCACTCTTTAATTTTCAATACACTTTTACTACTGTCATCTGTGATAGTTATTAGTAACTAAAACTTCAAAATGGAATGTAATATATGATAAAAGCACAGATTTGTTGAGAGGGAGCTCTACTTAAATAGACTAAAGTGGATTATGTTACTTGTTGCCATATGACAACATCGTGCTATAGATGTATGATGTTATTTATGTTAGTACATTTCAGTTCATTACTCGTAATAAAATGTCTATGGGTGATGCTAAAAAAAAACCTAAGTAAAGTATAATTTCACATCCACAAAGTAATCAAATAAAGGATCAAAAATTAAAAATTGAGCTCTAAACCTATTTGGTCGTAGGACCGAAATTTAAGCTCCAACGGCGACAAGAAAGTGAACAAAAATACAAGCTCTTCGTTGAATACCCACTTTTATTGCAAAATCGGCAAAATCAATACATTGAAATGCAATTATCAATGCAGAAGTGGAGAAAGTAAAAGTGTGGTATCCGAGAAGTTTTACATGCGGTAAGAAAGAGTGCCTTTTTGAGATGTCAATAAGATCTCTCCATCTTTTTAAGAGCTTTTTGAGATGGATTCTTGTTAAAAGACAAGAGTTTAAACTTCACTTAACTAAGTAGATTTATGACGTAGTACTTGGTCAAGGATAAAAGTATGTTTTGATTAGAATTCCTTAGTAATATGAGTACGTATATTTTTAAAAGGATATTTATTAAAATGGTATTCGCTTTTAAAACTTATCGAATTCAGAAAGTATAGACTGTAAAAACAAGTTATTACTTTTACAGAACAAAATACTGTTAGCTAGTGTGCCAGAAGAAGACCGTATTACTTATTCAGAAAATGTTTATTTTATGCTAACAATTTGTAATTTTAAAGCAAAGCCTATTTTTAACGGACAAAATATAAAGAAAAAAAACACATTTCTATCTTAACCTGGACTACCGAGGAATTATAAACTAACGAACTCAAGTTCGAAAAACTGTTTCTTTACATATTTTTGTAAAAAATAAGAATTTTAAAGAAAATAACTTTTTGTCTGTAAATCTATGTTTTTCTGTCCAATTAATATTTTTTTGCATAGTTGGTTAGACATAATATAAAATTATGTGGATATGTACTGACGTTTTTAGTATTTATTTGGTAAATTTCAATGGAACAGTAAAAATATGTTGCAATAGAGTTCGACAATAAATGTGCGACATGTTTCGTTTTGTATGGCCGAGTCAGGTGGCAATGTTTCACATTTTTTTTTTGGCATTGCACAACATTTTTTTGCTTGTAGGTTAGACATGGTATTTAATGCTGTATATATGTACTGACGTTTTTAGTATTCATTTGGTAAAATTTAATGAACAGTAAAAATATGCTGCAGTAGAGGTGAACCGAAATTGTGCGACAGGTTTCGTTTTGTATGGCCGAGTCGGTCGGCAATGCTTTTAAATAATACTTACTTAATTAAAATTTTAATTGAATATTTTGTTTAGAAATAAACACTACATACTTGCAAAACAAAGGAAGGAAGTAGCAATTTCGAATTAAATATTCCTTAACAAACATGCAACATATTTAAATATTTTTAAATGAATTAAACTTATCAGTATATTTACAAAATTGCCGCTGTATAAATAAATCACACAAAAAATTACCTGAAATATTAATATTTTTAATTTCTAATAAAACTCTCAGAGTTTTACAAAAAATGAATCCAATTTCATTGTAAACAAAAAACATTTATTTCCAAACAATAATTATCTTTCTACATAATTTTTTTGTTGGGCGTAAACAGAAATGTTACGAAACGTAATTATCTGCAAACAAAATATTTTTTTCGCGCTTTTTTTTTCAAAGCTTAATCAATACAAAATACATAATACAGATCAAAGACTTCTTTTGAAGAAGTTTTTAATACTTTTCAAATCGCAATTCCTCCTTTAAATCATTTTGGATAAAACATTTTTTATGTATTAACTTTTGAATTTATTTTGAGTTTTACATTAATATATAGTTTTTCGAAATCACAAATGTAATAACTTTAAATTAAAAGCACAAAACAAAAATGCGAACTTTTTTTTTCATTGGTTGAAATTAAAAAATTTCTCTGATTTTCTTAAATTTGATTAATTATGCAAAAAGAATGGACGTTTTTTTGTTTCAAAAATATATTTTAAATTTGCGATTTTTCTTTTTGTACGTGATTTTGAAGAAACGTGTTAATACAAAGGGTTTTGATTTGTGAGTATTTGGATTTAAAGGTATATTAGTAACTCTTCTTGTAGATCTAAAAACATATATATATTTTTCTTTCTCTAAATAAATTGTTTTAATTTGATACACGTGTTCGAGATGCGAATGTAAGATTTTTGTTTTAAGAAAAGAATCTTGAATGTCTTGGTTTGAGTTTGAAGTTTGAGCCAATCATCGTTGTTATTTCAATTAAAAACAATTGCTATGAGGATGAGGCCTTCAGGCATCAAGGTCTAAGGAAGCTATATTGCTATTTCTTTGACATATGATGCGACAACTAAATATTTGGCGCAGTGAAAGTGTTAACATTTATTTAATTAATTTTCCAATCAGCAAAATTCAATTATGATCAACCCTGCAAAATCATAATAACCCAATATAAATAAAACTACTGAACAGCCTTGGCGCAGATTGAATATCTCTACGGAACTCCGATGTTATGCAAAACTGTGGTGTTCCAAACTTTTTGTGTGACGGCATGGCCTACTGAACTTTAAGGCAGCAGAAGCTGTTCGTAACGTCACTCTCTCAGTGTAGTTCGAATTGTCAGCTTTTCCGAAGAAAAAGTACGAAAAACTGTTCGTTCACTGTCCACTCTACTTTTCAGGCTTTGAAAAAGTTTCGTTCCTCTCATTCGGAACAGCCAATAACCAAAACCAGACAGATAATGTGTCGTCATAGAATACTTTCTTGAACTTCTTAGTTCAGTCCATCGTTTAAGCGGCATCTACTATTAGATAAGCTTTGATCATTGGACTATGCATTAATTAAATTGGCGTTATAATGTCTCGATGTCGCATACAATATTGCTATAGCGTTTCATTTTGTATTAGCTAGGCTCCGTCACTTGACCACTTTTCAATTCACGAGACCTGTTACCAATACAACTCGTGTAGCTCTAGGAAGATAATTATTTAACCCTTTAACGACAAAAAACGACAATATTTACACGAAAATTTTTTGCTTGAGTAAACTATATATTACAAAATTTAAAACAAGTGAAGACTATAACCCCAAGAGTTTCGAAGGACTCATTAAGGGACACTTAAAAGGATTAACAACACCCCCTCAAAAATGCAGTTTTTCTTCAAAATGAAGGTGTTCCCTACTAAAAATGATCCATAGAGATCAATACAAAAAATCTACTGACATTAGTACAACTTTATTGATGCGTACTTATTTCTATGGATGTCTCTATTGTTATTAGTAGAAGCTATTGATATCAGTAACCTACTGATAATATTTCTTATTGATATCAATAGAGCTCTAGCAACATCAGTAAAACAACTATCAGAAAGCTACTGATCTCAATTGACATCAATAGGCCTGTACTTATATCTATAAAGATCAGTAGATATTTGTATGGATATCAATAGAGATCACTAGAGAGTTGTATAGATATCAATAGAGAATTCTATTGGTACCAGTTGGCCATTTCAACATAAAAATTTTCTATTGATCACTACTGACCATTTTTAGTAAGGTTAATGGTTAAATAATCATTAAAGAGTTAACCAAACAAAGTTGAAATCGCTTAAAAGTTTCAACACCACATCTCTTAAAATTTCAAACATATTTTTATCGCAAAAAATACACCCCCAAAAAAGACAAAACTTTACAAAACGTCTATCATGTCATCAGTATTCCTCTCGTCCTTTCTTTCAGCAAACAAACATCCAAAACTTTCTTTTGCAGCCATGCGTCAGCGCTTCACAACACCTTTCAACACCCAAATAGCCTCGCAAATTGCTTAATTTGAAATTCTTGGGGCGCCTTGAAGGGCTTCTTGCGCCCTAAGGTACTCAGCCCCAATGTCACGTGCGCCCTCTCTTGAACTCGAATATTAATTTCCAGACGTTGGAATCGCGCGATTGAGTTAATTTTCGACCGAGTTGCTAAGTGTTAGCTGCTGGATTGTGGTGTTCTAAAGTAAGGATTTGTGGAAATTGACAGATTTGGAATTAATTTTATAGATGGATTTGGTTAAATGAAATGTTGTTTTAAACAGGGTTGTGTTTTTGAGTGAATTTAAAATGAGTATCATTGGCTTGAATTTTGTGAATTTCACATATGAAGAGTACACGGGAAGAACTACTTGCTTTTTTAGGAGTCTTACCTTATGTGTCTGCTTGGCGGACATGGGCGACAGGAAACCGGTTTTTCTTACGGTTCTTCATACTACGGTTCAAACGGTCCACTGATCTCTGGCTTGAATCAGGGTTGCCGCGAAAGAAAAGCAAAGCGAGTAACCGGTTTCTTTATACCAGTTTAGGCAATTTCTCGCTATCATTGCCAAAAAAGCCTTCTACGAAATCAAGTGGTTCTTCCCGTGTACTCTTCATATTTCTGCGTTTAATTGTTTTGAAAGTGTCCGCTGCACTTGAATTTTCTTAAAGTTGATATGCAGTTGTATTGGAAAAAATGAATTGCAGGCTTGGGTGGATGGACATATTATACATCAAATACTGTGCCTCAGCAGAGTTTAGATTTAATATAAGGTTGCGTTTATAATCAAGAGGCGTAAACTGAAGCCTCTCCTTAACATTTTTACTCCCAGGCAATTTAATTTCTTTTTTAATTAACTGACTCCATCTTCAGCTAAATGACGGCAGAGGGATACAATAAAAATAGAAAACACCCCTTAACGATTAAATAAAATCAAAATAAGCCTTGACTTTTGGCATTAGCAAAGACCTTTTGATCTCGTACATAGAACTGAGAATAAGATTTTGATGCTGCCCAATGCAAAAATGTGTTTCTCAAGTAAAGCCATTCATAGTTTAGATATTAGTTAAAGGCTATTACTTTGGCTGTGTATTTTGCTAACTTTTTGGCAGGTAACCAAGCAGGAACATGATATCTCTCTTCCTTTTCCAGATATTAAGTTAGACAGCTTCTAGCATAGTTAGGACAGAGGAGTAGAGGGACTATCAGTTCAAATGGTTTGAAGCAGGGCTGTCAGGTTTTTTGAGCTACTGCTCATAACAAACCGGCTCTGAGGTATCCCAAGATGCACCGCTTTAGCAGTTTTTTCAGCTACGGCGCATAACATAGTAGCCGAAAATATGGAAACTGGCACTCAGGTATCCCTAGATGCACCGCTTTAGACTGCTTCTTTTGTGCGTTACTGCGCACATACATGGGCTGCTCTATTCTCTTTCCTAACTCTATGGCTTCTATCCACCGCGTCTACTGTCAGTTTTTTTGTGTATATTGAAGAAATAAAATGACTAATTCCTTCAGATATCGATGAGCAGAGTGGTTTGTTTTGGGCCTATTACATCAATAAGGCGACTTCACTTTTTCGCGTCATGCATCTGCACGTTATTCCTACCTTCCTAATCTCGCCAAGAGGGTCAAGAAACCAATCTTGACACTGGGCGGAATTTTTCCGGGATATTTTTTTCCGGGAAATATCCTGTTGGGGTAATGATGTTCCTTCAAAGGACCTCGAAAATGTTCTATTTTTTACGTGCTTTTTTTCCACCCCTCTTCAATTCCCTTTTATGTCGTAAATTTTTTTTTTCACCTTGGTATTGCTTGCGTTGCAAATGTAGGAGGTATAGGTTTTCAATAGGCATTTTTTTGTGTGCAAAGAGGAGAGGTAATGGGGGATATATTTGTTTTGTAGTAAAATAGATTTTTGTTTAGTGTAAATTTTTGGAAACGCGAGTAAGGTATAGCTAACAAATAAAAAATATTTTAAATATTTTTGATATTGATTTTTCTCTCACTTCGTCTTTTATACTTTTCATTTAAATTTGGCCAGGTTTTTTTTTCCATGACAGTTGGAGAGACCAGGGGAAAAAAACCTTTGACTGAATAGGAATATTCTGGCCTTCAGGTATGCTTTTCGACAGGAAACATGATTTTCCTTTGATTCTTCTCTCGCGACTCAAACGCCGGACTTGTGTCTCGCGTGAATCATGGTTGCCGAGAGCGAAGAACCAATTGTCGATGGAGAGGCTTTCCCCCTGAAAGTCATAGGAGTCTTAAAAATGTGCAAAGGTGGTACTACAAAGCATGCACTCTTAATAATACAAACGAGTGAATTTAACTCAGTCCGAGTTAATTTTCACTCTTTTCAGTGTTGAAAATGCACTTATAATGTTGGAGTGGATTTCACTCTTTTGTTTAGTTAAAACTTCGGCTGGATCACTCCAAACGAGTGATTTTAACTCAGTCCGAGTTAATTTTCACTCCTTTCCGGTGACGAAAATACACTTCTCCTATATGAGTGGGTTTCACTCTTTTGTTTTAAGAGTGTAGTTTTCAATTTCATATAATTTTTTTAACTATTCAATATATAAGAATGATTTTTATATCTAATTCTATAAGATATATTTATTTTATAAAACAAATTTTAAAATTTATGAAACTTTAGCCAAAACTAAAATAAATTATAACAAACATAAATCTATTTACAAAATTTGAAAATATTGGGATTAGGCTTGGTGCACCACATCATTCTGATGTCAAAATTGACAAATATGTACAAGCAAAGACTTATAATTAATTTCTAAGCTCAGTTTTAATTAGAAAATATTAAAAAAAAAATAATTTTAAATTTTTATTAATTTTTAAGAAAAGTTCTTAAAATATTTTCTAATTAAAACTGAGCTTAGAAATTAAGTATAAATCTTTGTTTGTACAATATAAAGTCATTTTCTTGGTCATTTCTTCAATTTTGACCTCAGAATGTGGCACGCAAGCCTAATCCCAATGTTTTCAAATTTTGTTAATAGTTTTATGTTTTTTTTCGTTTATTTTAGTTTGGGCTAAAGTTTCATAAATTTTGAAATTCGTCTTATATTAAACAAATCTTATAGAATTACACATACAAAATATACTTATATATTGAGAAGTTAAAAAATTAATTGTAATTGAAAACTATGCTTTGTAGTGCATTCTTTGCACATTTTTAAGACTCCTATGAAAGCTTAAATGTTTGCTGATGGGCATTTTAGCAGTATATATGGTTTCTCTAAACATGTCCAGCTTTCTAAACCTTCTTGGAACTTGACCACTGAAAAAAAGTTTATAATGCTGGTGATTTAAACATGATTCTTATCCTATTATGAAAGGAAGGCTTTATCACAAATAATTTTTTTTTTGAGAAAAAAATTATTTAGAAAAACTATAGAATTATAGAAATACTACATTTACATCTAGTTTTCTTAACTTAAAAAAAAAAAAAACATCATTACAATTTGATAAGAAAAATCTGTAACTTAGAAATATAATTCTAGTTCTAAGTTCTTCTACTTTTTTGCTCTCATTTTTCGAAATTAACTGTTTAAAATACAGGTGTGAGCTGCGTTTTTTAGTATGAAAAGTGAGAGGATTTTTGAGGCCCATTGGCGCAGTAATAATGCTTTGCAATGACATGCCACAGGTCCGAGGTCCGAATCCCGGATTGGGCAAGGTTAACTCAGCCTTTCATCCCTTAATTGGTCGATAAAATGAGGGCCGATCATGCTTGAGAACTAAACACTGGGGGTCTCTCTAGAGGTTGACAACCAAACCGAGACATATGCATTGTTTACGAAAGCTGCAGTGGGCACTGCAGGATTTGGCCAACCAATGGGATGTTGCGCCTATGAGTTTAGTTTTAGTTTTTAAATGGTGTTATTGATTATAGGGAGATGCACGAAGTCGTATATGTGTTATAGTTCTAGTAAATAGTTAAAGGATAAATCAGTTCCAGTATTTTTCTCAGAAATATAATTGTTAAGAATTTGTGTCTCTATTTGTGTCAGTTTTTGATAGCGTATAAAACGATGTTAATATGCTTTTTTAAATTTGACAAAAAGTTTTATCAGAGTGTAAGTAACGATGCTTGTCTAGTATTTTGTCCTATACATTTCTTTTCACATACTATTTGCTGTCTTCGTTGTTGTATCTATATTTTATAATTGACCTTACTAGCTTTTGTATCTTAATATTCTTATACCTTGTCCTTTTAAGGTGTTCCCTTATTGTTTTTCGTATTTGTTATCTGTCTTGTTTTTGTCGTCGATCCTTAATTGTACTTGTTCTGTAATGTGGTTTTGATAAATAAATGAGAAAACCCGATATGTAAATTGAAAATGGCTTATTTTTTCAAGTTTTCATAATTTTTATAATATTTAGTGTACCAAAAGCTTCATTTTTTTTTTACGACCCATAACAGTATTGGTGTGAGATTAAAATTTGAATGGGTGTTAATTCATTCAAAAAAACAAAAACATTCGCATCGACTTTTTTTTGTCTGAGTTAATTATAAAAAAACTTCATTAACTTTAATTACTAAGGAAACTTTAAAATAAAATATAAAAAATAAACTTTGTATTTTTATAATAAAAAGTGAAAAGATATCATTTCTTTTTTTAATTAGAAGGAAGTGTAATTAAAATTTATATTATTTCTCTAATTCTTCTACAATTTTAAGATTTTTGGGCAGACACCCTCTCAAATAAAACCCTCTCAATATAAAATACACCTCTCAAAAAAAAAAAAAAAATCATCCTCTCAATATAAAATACTATCATTCTCAACAATGATATTTTTGCAATTATGAAATATAATACAGTAAAACTATATTATTTAAAAGATTTGAATTGTTATCTATAAGTGACTATTATAATAATATACAAGTTTCGAAACAATGCTTTCTGCAACAGAATTTTTATCAAGCAACACACAAAATCCTCACACGAATTTTAAACTTCAGGCCAATAGGACGTACAAATATTTGTTAATTTCTGAGTTATCACTAGTTCATAAATATCGTTTCTACACAATTTCTTCAGTTTTGGACCTGCATTTGCTTCTAAATTTCACTTTTGTATTATTATCTTCCATCTAAATTTTGAACTTGATAAACAAATCAAGATGTCGCGAATTAGAAAACGCTTTCGGACCTTTATGTAAGTAAAATTAGCTCAAAGATTTTTTGGTCTAAATTCACTTAATTTTACTTAGCTCAAGAAACAATGTCCCAATTCTTAAGATATTCAAAACGAATTTCATCAGATTTTGTGATTTTTTTTTATATATATTCTATATCAATGTCTTTTTTAAAGTAGCAGTTTTTCTTTGATCCTTCTGGGATGTTTAAATGTGTCTAGTCATCAAAATATTTGAATGTATTAATTTATTATATTTTGTCAAAATATTTTGCTCCTAAATATAATATGCAATAGTTATATATTTAATATTATTCTTTTCTTACAGAAATCGAATTGGCAAATTCTTTGGATGCATTAAGAAAACAGAACAAAAGGTGAGTTACATTTAAGAAAGGTTTCGATAGCATATTTCAGTAATCTACCACAATTTTCTTTTTCTTAACCATCCATTGTATTTTTCTTTTCCGAGCCAGCAAAAAGCGTGTGTATATTGGGTCTTTGAAACTAGTGTAACACTAAAAATACATTGCTCTTGTGTACCATATTTAAAAACACAGGATTTTTTTATTACTCCTTGCAATGTTGGTTAGCTATATTTCATTTATACTTCAGAAATTCTTCAAACTATTATCATATATGTATTCAAGTTTGTCTCTTTTCCTATTTAGTATTAATTGTAAACGTTTTATTTTTCTGAATTTTTAAAGAACATCTGTAGTTTGTGTCTTTGAAACTAGAGTTATTCTAAAAATGTCTTATTCTCATCTATTGTATAACACCATAACTTTCTGTCTTGCTAATAATGTGGATTAGATTAATTTATTATTACCTACAAAATATTCAAAGTTGTTTTTGGTTACTAAACGACACACACATTTTTAAAGTACGAATTTATTCATTATATTAAGGTGAACTGGCATAGGGAAATACAAATATGTGTATTCAAAAGTACCTATTAGTAGGTATTTTTTTAAAAAAAGAATTGTCGTTAAATATTAGCTGATGGGCATTTTAGTTTAAAGCAACTTGTTGTTTAAAGCCTCATCAATACCTGTTTTCAGTGTAATGAATTCGCAAACAAGATCGGTCAGGTTTTATTTTTGCTTTTAATAGTGCATTCTAATATTTAAATTCAAAATGTCTAATCAATATACCACTGACAAAAAGTTGCAAGCTCTTCCTTGCAAGCCCTCCGAAATCATGCTTAATAGCCCGCGTGTAGCTCTAGTGCGACGATAATTCAAACCTAACCTAACCGAAATCATGCTTGATCCTCGTGCTAAGGCATTTTTTATACAAGCAAATAACTGTATAGATATCTGTCTTTTAGAGAATTGAGAAGTTGAGATTAAACAACTTCGTTTCGTTTATTATAAAAAGTAAGTATAAAGAAATCTGTAAAATAAAATTTTGATGAGAATTTTACAATGGTCCAGATATGCGGCGTGCAGATCTCTAGACTGAAGCAGCTAAGGTGAGATTCATGAGTTAAGCAGCTAAAATAAATTAATCATGCTAACATAAAATGGGAATGAAACTTGAACTTTACAAAAAGGTATTTTTTATGATCAATAGTGATGTAATTGCTACAATATTTTATGTTAAGATTGCGCTCCCTGACCAACCCCCCTCCCCCCCAGCAGAAAAATATTAAATTTCTATATTTATTTTTACTTCAGTTTTTAAACATTTAAATGTATTTTTAGAATCCAGATGAAAGTTTATTCAATTTTGATGGTGAATTTACAAGATTCGAGAGAGTGGATTCCGAGATAGATCCCATCTTCTCGGATTATAACAACGGATCCACTGAGATCTTTGGATTGGACGTAGCATCAGGCGACATTCCACCCGTGCTTGATTCTGATGAGTCTGGTGATGGACAGTCCAGAACTGATTTAGGAGCAGTTCAAGAAACATCCGAACTTGCCATCGCGGATTCTAACAACGGGTCTACTGAGAGCTCTGGATTGGTCGGAATAAAATCAGGCGACATTCCACCCGTTCTTGATGCTGATGAGTCTGATGATGGACAGTCAAGAACTGATTTGGGAGCAGTTCAAGAAAGATCCGAACTTGCCATCTCGGATTCTTACAACGGGTCGGCTGAGAGCCTTGGATTGGCCGTTACATCTGACGACATTCCACCCGTTCTTGATGCTGAAGAGTCTGATGAAGGAGTGTCAAGAACTGATTTAGGAGCAGTTCAAGAAAGATCCGGACCTCCCATCAAGGATTTAGAAGGGACCCAAAAACCAGTCTACAAGAGAGTGGAACCCAAAGATCCCGATGCAGTTGTTGTTGTGAATGGAACACGATTTGACGTCCACAGATCTCTTCTCAGTGAAGCCTCCACCTACTTCAGAGAGGCATTTGCTGGGACAGAAAAGAAACAACTAGTCCTCCACGTAAGTTTTTGAATCTTGTATTTTTTTATAGTTTATATTTTATACAAGTTAAATAATTGTATTTTGTAGCATGTGGTTTTCTTATATGTTCTGAAACCAAATGCATTATTAAACTCAGTTTTCTGTAATACATATAACATCGAAACAACAATCTGTTTAAATATGTAAATTTTAATATTTTGAAATTTTTTCTCATTTATTTGCTAATTTTTTCAGGTCAACTCGGAGGTAACAACCAGCGCTGTTTTCGAAGCCATCACAACCTTTGTTTACGATGGAACAGTTGAAATTCCTAGCAAGCAGTTCCTTAACTTGCTGGTGTCATGTTACACCCTAGGAATGCCAAGGCTCCTTGAGCACTGCTTAGAGGTAAATTTAAACATTCATTTATTTATAAGAATAAGTTCGTATGGTTTAAAAAATTATTTATAAAAGCACATGAAGCAGTGAAAAACGCAAAAAATAGGGCCGATTTGTTTTTGTTGAATTTATAAGTGTATCATATTTTTTCCACTTAGATATTCCTATAGTTAAAAAAAAAACTATTATAGTTAATTACAACTTTAATAAACCACAATGGCCTTAATGAGATCTTCTAAATGTAGTAATTTTTGTATTTATACATTTTATAAATATAATATGAATTATTTATATATATTAAAAAAACTTCTTTCGAAATGTCGAATTTCTACAGCAACGATTTTTATTTAAATATTTTATATGTTAATTTAAAGTTAGTATATATTCTAAATAACTTATGAACTACGTTTCAGCTTCTGGATCCGTCTTATAATAAAGTCAGAAACCTACTGAACTTCTATGAGGTTCTTTGCCAGCTCAAACAGGACAGGGCCCCAGTGTTGGAAAAACTGGCTGAAAGTTTCGAGAAGTTAATGCTTCAAGAAGACTTCCTTGCCTTTACACCTGAGCAAGTTGTTGAAGTCATGAGCCAAGATCAAATAGGGGCAAGAAGGTTCGTATTCTTGTTATGCATTAACTTATAATGTTTTACAAATTCATACTTAGTTTCAATTTGCTTAAATCCAGTAAATTTTTAATTGGCCAAGTTATTTTTTGCTACGACTTTTTTGCTTGTTACTTCTGAAGCATAGTACAAAGTTTACCTATTATCTCAAAATGTAGTATGTAAGCACAATAAAAAATGAAGCAAATTAAAGTCATTTGTGCAATAGACGAAAGCTTAGATAGTCTTTTTCACTTGACCTCGATATCAAGATAACGATTATGAATTATTTAATATGTTTAAGCGAAATTGATTAAGCAAAATTGCTGAAAAGAGGTAGGATTAAAAGAAATACATAAATAGTACATCAATAATTAAAGTTAAAGATATTATAGTATGGCGTCCAGTTAAAAATAAAGACAACGATTATTTACCGGGAGAGGAATTGATTTCATAGTAACAAAATTTCTTTTTATAAAAAAATCTATGAAGGCATCTTTTTCTAATGCCGTTTTAAGAACACTTTTGTTGAATGCAAAACTATCAAAATACTAATTACTATGATACCATTACTTTATTCATGAATGTGGCAGTTTAATAATCATATTACAGAGCACTCGTTCCTATGTCAAGTTGTTCTTTACAATTAGATTATCTTTTTGATGTATACTGTTATCCGATACAATAAAAATTACTTTTACAGCGAAGTAATGCTTTTCATGGCGGCCCTGAAATGGTTAAACCATGATTTTCTGGAACGTGAACAATTCATCGTCAACATCTTCCGATGCATAAGGTTCACTCAGATGACTATGGCAGAAGTCGTTGCCTGCTTCCATCCACCAATCCTGCCAGGCATCGTGGAAATGGCGGAGATTAAAACAATGCTCTTAAACGCCACATGGTGAGTCTTTTCCTCATTGCTTTAATTTTTTTATACCCTTTATACTAATATAAATATTTATTTCGATAACAACGATTTAAGAATATTTGCCTTATAAAAGTTAATCAATGTGCATAAGTTTATCTAATAAGATAATAAAGAATGAATGGATATTTATATAATTAAAACCCTAACTTTGAAAATAATTACGTGCAACCAATTTAAGTACACGAAAAAATAAATTTCAATAATTTGAAATTATCGTTTTAATTTATCAATGAAGAGAGTAAAGTTAAATAAAGTAATGGTATGGTTTAATTTTTTTTTTAAATGCCCACGTTTAAAATACTCGAAAGCAATGTATTAAAAATGGGATCCATGGAAAATAAAAACTTAAAAGTTAGATGCTGTTGTTAATAAAATGTCAAAGTATTTTATAAATTATTTTAGTTTTGAGGTACGAGATAAATTACATCTACATAATTTTTACCCAGGTATCCAGTAAAAAGCCTAGTTTTATTATAATAATTTGAAAAAAAAATTGACTGTTAAGCAAAACACTTTTATTTCAAATTATAAAGTACTTCTGTATTTGATTAGAAATACTCCTAAATAATTCCTCAGTGCATAACTTAACTAAAATTGCTTTTGTCTTTGAAATTATTTTCGAAACACTGTTTGCTTATTTAACTAGTTACATTTCCCTTTATAAAGATATTATTACTCGATATTTATGGATATTATTAAGATAAATTGTAACTTTTATTTATTATTAAATTATTTAGTGACTAATTTTAAATTTAATGTTTTATTCTAGCTATCTGTGTGCGAAGGCCGTCAACCAAGAGCATCTCTTCGGCCACTTGACATCTCCAAAAAGAACATTGCTTCTGAAAGACAAGTTCTTTGCCCTGTGGGTAAGACACAATGAAATTTATGTTTTCAATTTAAATTGTTTTTAAATATTGGGCATAATTATCTCATCATATTATTTTACTTAAAAAAAATTATTTTTAAGTATCAGATAAGCCATGTTTGTCATAAAACTGTAATGTTAAAAATAAAGTAAAAAAAATAGCATTGGACACTTGATTACTATAATTTATTTATAATTGTATTTAAAATATGAGTTAAAATTAAGATTTTAAAAAAACATTTTTACTGTGCATATTTTGATATGTAGTTATTAAGTCTCATGAAATTGATACTATTGTTTAAATATAATTATAAAATATACGACAAAAAATATCGCAATTGCAGTAAAGAATATTTTCAAAATGTATATATTTCAATTGTATTTACAATAACTTTAAACCAAGTCATTATGTCATACTTCATATGTTTTTTACATTGTTGACACATTTTTTAATAGTAAGTATGCATAAGGGTTTATTATATTTACCAATTTCATTCCTCTGAATATGCCATAATATATTTAAATAAAAATGGATCTTGTACCTTGTTAATTTGATTTTCAAAATAATTAAATGATATTTGAATGGTATTGAAAGATATTTATTTTTTATGTATGGAGTTACCAGACTTTTAAAGTTTAATTTCTTCTGTTGATAAAAAACCATACTAATATAATTTATCACAACTTATCCTGTTAAATTGTGGATGATTCTCCTTTTATATTTCTCATGCTTAATGAAGTTATTTCAATGCTTTAAATCTGAGATTCTTTTGTAGGACACATCCATCTATGATCCCAGCAACACAAATGACAAAGAAATAATTGGACAAGACGAACATAAAAGTGTTGGACAAATGCAAAGGTATGCTTTATAATATTTAATTGTAAAATTATTCTGATAAAAAATGCAACTTAAAAGAATATCTTAATATAAAGGAAACCTTTTTAATCTTCAGAGTCCTAAAATAGCACAATTTAAATAAATATCTGTTGCTTTTGGATACAAGCCCATGTCGTTTGAATTAAAACTATTCATTATACTGTGTAAAACTATTTTTTTCCAGTTAAACACAAGAGCTACCACCGTGTTAGTGTTTGCATATAAAATTTTAAAAAAATTACACAAAAATTCTAAAATAAATAGTTACCTACTTTCCTTTTTTTAATACTTATTGGAGTTTTCGAAAATAGAATCGGCAGACATAAAAAAAAATGACGTATATGATGTCCTGAATTTCTCACAAAATAATTTAAAAGTAGCGTAAGAATAAAATTCGTAATTTGTTTTACGGCGATCTGTTTTATTTATTTCGAATTCAAAAATAATTATATTAGCTTAAAATGGTAGTACTCTTAAAGTAATAGTAAGATGAATGAATAATTTTATTTATATATTTCATCATATATGCCTGTTTTTTGAACTTATGGTAATTTATTTCAGATCTGAATGTCCCAAAAGCGAACATAAAAGCTATAAATTCTTCTTGAAGCGTCTGCATGAGCGAGAAGAAACATTTGCCGAAGATATACAATTTGGAATATAAGGTCCACCTCATCAAAACCTGAGGAACTGTAACATCCCACGGACCTTTTCACTCCTAAAGACTACAAGACAATTGACAGCTTGTCCTCAAGAACATCCGAGGTGCTACTATAACATTTCAAGTACTATTAAACATGTGATGACTCATATAACGCAAATTAAGACCTTTTCAACATCCATAGAGGGTCTAAAAGTAACTACGACAAGAATTCTTTGTAACATCAGATTGGTATCAAAGAAAGCTACCATCATTCTCAAAGGATCATTTTACATCTTTAGGTCCGAATACAGCGTATAGTCTTTGCCGAGAGGGGTATCAGTGGCGGATCGGTATCAGGGCTGTTTCTGGCATCGGGGTACTTTCTCCTTAGCCGAATAAGGAGGGAGTGATCGCGGTGTTTGGACAGTCCTGGTATTGACCCGCCACTGATGTTTCTTTGGGCACATTTTTCTAGGAACGGCTCATCATCTTGCCGTTCAAACAACATCTTCGCGACAATCTTTACAGCAGACTTCATAAGGAGCTAAATGTCCATCTGTCTGCAAGCTCCGTCACTACGACACCAGCGAACTGTTCCGAGAGGCCATTTTACACCTTTCTGCAGCTCTCGATGTTTTGACTTTGTATAAACTGATTCAAGAAGCCCCCTTCAACTTTTGGCTGCTCTTGATACTTGGACCAACGTATTACCTGCTTCGAGAGACCACCCTCCACCTTTTGGAATCTCTCGATACTTCAACTTATTTATAACCTGATTCAAGGAGCTCCACCCTTCAACTTTTGGCAGCTCTTGATATTTCGACCAATGTGAAACCTGTTTCAAGAAGCTCCACCCTTCAACTTTTGGAAGCTCTTGATATTTCGACTGATGTATTACCTGGTTCAAGGAGCTCCACCCTTCAACTTTCGGAAGCCCTTGATATTTCGACCATTGTATACACTGATTCGGAGTAGCTGTAATCCATCGTCCTCCAGCTCCCGATATAATGACACTTTATATTATCTCAAGAAGAGTAGTTTTCCATCAAAAAGCTCTTAAAGACTACATAAGAAACTGATTATGACACTTACCTTATTTTGACGCATCTTATATTGGATTTGACTTTAATTCTGAGATTCTGAACTTTTTGGCATATTGTACTAAATTAGTTTTAATAAAGGAATTTTCTTTGTTACAGTTGACGTTATTTTTATGCTATCCAATATAATAATTTTACTAAAAAAATTTTGTTCTGACAAAGTATGCGCTGAACTATATATAAAATCTCTTTAGGGCAAAATCTTAAATGTCCAGCAAATATTTTGACCAATACTATCAGTGCATAGCTATTATAAATGTAAGCAAAATTCTAGCCTCATTTAAATTGGTTAAATTATAATTATTAGTTTTATAAGATAACTTCTTAAAAAATAAGGACATTAATGTAAAAATTGTATTAGGCTCATGTATATCATATTAAGTAAGTAATCAATATTATTATTGCAAAGTAGAGTGTGAATCATCTAAATGTCTATCCTTTATTTTCAAGCAATAATTTAAAGATTATTTTACTTAGGTTACAAGTTAAATCATAGAAAATTTAAACACTATACCTTAACATTTAAAAGTTGTCTAATAATTAGATAACATGTCATCATTGTTTTCTATACAAGTTTATAACTACTGGTACATTCAATATATTTGCAAATAAAGAATAAAATGAATTTTCGCAGTTTAACTTTTTGTTTTGTTTTATAGTGAATTTTAAATTCCAAATAAAATATAAGTTCCCAGGATAAAATATAAGTTTTCTTAAAATATTGTTTTTTTTTCTACATTGACACATACGCTTTAAAATTTTTATGCTTCAAAATCAATATACTTAAAGTTTATTAAAAAGGGGAAGTTCTTTAGATTTTGGGCTGTTGAGCTCAGTCGGTTAGGCACTCACCTTGCATGCGGAAGCTTCCAGGTTCGGGTCCGGGCATCACCAAAATAACTGCCGACCCTTGCATAACTCGTGCACCCAAAAAGTCTGATGAATAATATCCCGTGTAGAGGAAGTGCACGTTTGATGTGCTCCAAAAGTCTCGACACTTTTTAATTCAACATTGATTTGGAAAAATGATTGGAATCAAGCGCATAATTTACAAGTAAATGATAGATGGCTTTTGGTAAAATATATAACGCGCCTGACAACGGATCAAGATGTTCCAGATTCAATTGCTAAGTACAACAGCTTCTCTTCAATTTTTAAGTACATTATTATTTAGCAGAACAATTAGAATTAAGAGCGTATTATTTACATGTAAGTGAGCGACGGTCTGTGGCGCAGTGGGTAACGAGTCTGACTTCGAATGAGGATATTCCAGGTTCGAATCCTGGCAAATGTTAAAGCTTTTTAATTATATTGTGATTTGGCAAATAAATTAGAAATAAGAGCGTATAATTTTCACGAAAGTGAACAGCGGACTGTGGCGCAATGGATAACGCGGCCTTCTTTGAATCAGGATATTCCAGGTTCTAATCTTGGCATATACTTTGAGCTTTAAAATTATGTTCTGATTTTACAAATCAAACAAAACTAAGAGCGTATAATTTAATTATAAGTCACCGACGGCCTGTGGCACCGTGGATAACGTGCCTGACTACGGATCAGGATATTCCAGGATCAAATCCTGGTAGGTGCTGGGCGCTTTATAATTATAATCTGATTTGGCCAATAAATTAGAATTAGGAGCTTATATATTACACGTAAATGACCGACGGCCTGTGATGCATTGGATAACGCGCTTGATTTTGAATCTGGATATTCCAGGTCCGAATCCTGGCATGCTTTAAGATTATTTTATAAATATTATTGCAGAACTAAGGGCGTATAATATAATCATAAATCTACCACGGCCTGTGGCGCCATGGATAGCGTGCCTGCCTACGGATCAGGATATTCCAGGATCGAATCCTGGCAGATGCTGGTCGCTTTATATTCATATCCCGATAGCTCAAAACAATTAGAATTAAGGGCGCATAATTGTGAACTCCCAGGGTGGTGCAATGGATAACGTGCCTGGCTTTGAAGCGGGATGTTCCAGGTTCGAATCCTGACAGATGCTGGACACTTTATATTTATATATTCTGATGGTTCAAAACAATTAGAATTAAGAGTGCATTATTTGCATACATGTGAGCGACAACGGGTGGCGCAATGGATAACATGCATGGCTTTGAATCGGGATACTCCAGGTTCGAATCCTGACAGATGCTGGACGCTTTGTAATTATATTTCGATTTTTCAAAACAATTAGAATTAAGAGTGCATTATTTGCATACATGTGAACGACAACGGGTGGTGCAATGGATAACGTGTCTGACTATGAATCGGGATATTCCAGGTTCGAATCCTGACAGATGCTGGGCACTTTATATTTATATATTTTAATTGTTCAAAACAATTATAATTAAGAGCGCATAATTTTGAACGACAAGGGTGGTGCAATGGATAACGTGCCTGACTATGAATCGGGATATTCCAGGTTCGAATCCTGACAGTTGCTGGAGCTGGACGCTTTGTAATTACTATATTCCGATTTTTCAAAACAATTAGAATTAAGAGTGCATAATTTGCACGTAGGAGAACGACAACGGGTGGCGCAATGGATAATGTGTCTGACTAAAAAATCGGGATATTCCAGGTTCGAATCCTGACAGATGCTGGACACGTTGTATTTATATATTCTGATTGTTCAAAACAATTAGAATTAAGATTGCATAATTTGCACGTAGGTGAACGACAACGGGTGGCGCAATGGATAACATGCATGGCTTTGAATCGGGATATTCCAGGTTCGAATCCTGACAGATGCTGGACGCTTTGTAGTTATATTATGATTGTTCAAAACAATTAGAATTAAGAGTGCATAATTTGCACGCAGGTGAACGAAAACGGGTGGCGCAATGGATAACGTGTCTGGCTTTGAATCGGGATATTCCAGGTTCGAATCCTGACTGATGCTGGACAGTTTATATATTCTGATTGTTCAAAACAAATATAATTAAGAGCGCATAATTGTGAACGACAAGGGTGGCGCAATGGATAATGTGTCTGACTTTGAATCGGGATATTCCAGGTTCGAATCCTGACAGATGCTGGACACTTTATATATTCTGATTGTTCAAAACAATTAGAATTAATAGTGCATAATTTGCACGCAGGTGAGCGACAACGTGTGGCTTAATGGATAACGTGCATGGCTTTGAATCGGGATGACTTTTGACATTGGAGGGGAGCTCTGTTAGAGAAAAGCACTGCGATCAGGGGTCTATTGTACTGTCGGGGTGTTGAATCGGGATACTTCTGGTTCGAATCATGACAGATGCTGGACGCTTTATACTTATATTACGATTTTTCAAAACAATGAGAATTAAGAGTGCATAATTTGCACGTAGGTGAACGACAACGGGTGGCGCAATGGATAACGTGTCTGGCTTTGAATCGGGATATTCCAGGTTCGAATCCTGACAGATGCTGGACGCTTTGTAGTTATATTATGATTGTTCAAAACAATTAGAATTAAGAGTGCATAATTTGCACGCAGGTGAACGAAAACGGGTGGCGCAATGGATAACGTGTCTGGCTTTGAATCGGGATATTCCAGGTTCGAATCCTGACTGATGCTGGACAGTTTATATATTCTGATTGTTCAAAACAAATATAATTAAGAGCGCATAATTGTGAACGACAAGGGTGGCGCAATGGATAATGTGTCTGACTAAAAAATCGGGATATTCCAGGTTCGAATCCTGACAGATGCTGGACACGTTGTATTTATATATTCTGATTGTTCAAAACAATTAGAATTAAGAGTGCAAAATTTGCACGTAGGTGAACGACAACGGGTGGCGCAATGGATAACGTGTCTGACTTTGAATCGGGATATTCCAGGTTCGAATCCTGAGAGATGCTGGACACGTTGTATTTATATATTCTGATTGTTCAAAACAATTAGAATTACGAGTGCATAATTGTGAACGACAAGGGTGGTGCAATGGATAACGTGCCTGACTTTGAATCGGGATATTCCAGGTTCGAATCTTGCCAGCTGCTGGACGACTTGTAATTATATTCTGATTTTTCAAAACAATTAGAATTAAGAGTGCATAATTTGCACGTAGGTGAACGACAACGGGTGGCGCAATGGATAACGTGCCTGACTTTGAATCGGGATATTCCAGGTTCGAATCCTGACAGATGCTGGACACGTTGTATTTATATATTCTGATTGTTCAAAACAATTATAATTAAGAGCGCATAATTGTGAACGACAAGGGTGGTGCAATGGATAGCGTGCCTGACTTTGAATCGGGATATTCCAGGTTCGAATCTTGCCAGCTGCTGGACGACTTGTAATTATATTCTGATTTTTCAAAACAATTAGAATTAAGAGTGCATAATTTGCACGTAGGTGAACGACAACGGGTGGCGCAATGGATAACGTGCCTGACTTTTAATCGGGATATTCCAGGTTCGAATCTTGCCAGCTGCTGGACGACTTGTAATTATATTCTGATTTTTCAAAACAATTAGAATTAAGAGTGCATAATTTGCACGTAGGTGAACGACAACGGGTGGAACAATGGATAACGTGCCTGACTTTGAATCGGGATATTCCAGGTTCGAATCCTGACAGATGCTGGACACGTTGTATTTATATATTCTGATTGTTCAAAACAATTATAATTATGAGCGCATAATTGTGAACGACAAGGGTGGTGCAATGGATAGCGTGCCTGACTTTGAATCGGGATATTCCAGGTTCGAATCTTGCCAGCTGCTGGACGACTTGTAATTATATTCTGATTTTTCAAAACAATTAGAATTAAGAGTGCATAATTTGCACGTTGGTGAACGACAACGGGTGGCGCAATGGATAACGTGCCTGACTTTTAATCGGGATATTCCAGGTTCGAATCTTGCCAGCTGCTGGACGACTTGTAATTATATTCTGATTTTTCAAAACAATAAGAATTAAGAGTGCATAATTTGCACGTAAGTGAACGACAACGGGTGGCGCAATGGATAACGTGCCTGACTTTGAATCGGGATATTCCAGGTTCGAATCCTGACAGATGCTGGACACGTTGTATTTATATATTCTGATTGTTCAAAACAATTATAATTAAGATCGCATAATTGTGAACGACAAGGGTGGTGCAATGGATAGCGTGCCTGACTTTGAATCGGGATATTCCAGGTTCGAATCTTGCCAGCTGCTGGACAACTTGTAATTATATTCTGATTTTTCAAAACAATGAGAATTAAAAGTGCATAATTTGCACGTAGGTGAACGACAACGGGTGGCGCAATGGATAACGTGCCTGACTTTAAATCGGGATATTCCAGGTTCGAATCCTGACAGATGCTGGACACGTTGTATTTATATATTCTGATTGTTCAAAACAATTGTAATTAAGAGCGCATAATTGTGAACGACAAGGGTGGTGCAATGGATAGCGTGCCTGACTTTGAATCGGGATATTCCAGGTTCGAATCTTGCCAGCTGCTGGACAACTTGTAATTATATTCTGATTTTTCAAAACAATGAGAATTAAAAGTGCATAATTTGCACGTAGGTGAACGACAACGGGTGGCGCAATGGATAACGTGCATGGCTTTGAATCGGGATATTCCAGGTTCGAATACTGACAATTGCTGGACACTTTATATCTATATATTCTGATTGTTCAAAACAATTATAATTAAGAGCGCCTAATTGTGAACGACAAGGGTTGCGCAATGGATAATGTGCATGGCTTTGAATAGGGATATTCCAGGTTCGAATCCTGACTTATGCTATTACATAACAATGGTTTCTTACCCTTCAATTGCTTTTGCAATTCCTTTGTTTTATTATAAAATACTTGCCTGTTGAGGGGATTACGTTACAAACCTCAATAAATCATAAAAATTCAAAACAAATATGTTGAATTTAAATTAAAATCAAATGTAAACATCCACATTGAAATTTACAAACTTTTAACTGAACTGAAACTTTTATCTTTAGGGGTTCCGGTCCATTGGTGCAATGGCTAGTGTACTAGCCTTTGGAGCTGCTGGGCACGGGCTCGAATCCTGGTAAAGGCATGAATGTTTGTGTTTGTCAATAAAATTTGTTATTTGTCTATGTGTTTGTGGCGTCCTTCTTTGTGTGTCTTGTGACTGTCTCTTCTGGCGAGCGGAGTAATGGGCTATATAGCCTACGCCCTTCCCTTCCAGAGGGCGCAATCACTGTCATATGTCATTTGTCATTAGCGGGATTTTCGAAGGTGTTTAACATTTCTAAATTATCAAATACTAGCAGTATGGTCCCGCCTTAGTGGGAAACCAATAACTTCGCATTGCTTCCTTTTGGAGGCATGCTTACTTGTGAAAATACAATCAAAATCAAAACAAAATTAAATTCGTGTTGGCGCATGCGCACTTAAAAAAGCAAACATTAATAGAGTATGAAGCTGCCTTAGGGTGAGTGCATATATAAACCAAACTCAATCAATCAAACTTATAGAGGATGGCGTCAAGCCCCCGTTTCGGCCCGGTCCATGTATTTTCAAGACCTGTTATGGTCCCGTAATCCCACGTGGATGACGTTTTTTTGAAAATAATTATTTTAATTATAAATCACAATCAAATATGAAAAAACTAAGCCTCAGGCGCACACGTAGGTATTAAAAGGAATCTATATTAAGAATTTTTTAGAGCAGTCTACATAGGTCTTGTGCGATCCACAGACATACACACAGACAGACTCTATATTTTATTATTATAGATAAACATTCTTAATTCGAAAAATGGTGAATACGCATTTTTAGTGTCGGGAAATACATATTTTACATAGAAATTTCTAAATAGAGCCTGTATTTTCTCTTTCTTTTATTATTATAGATAAGTGTTACAATTGGAAATTTCAAATTTGATATCATTTTTAATATAAAGACTTCCCCTTATGAAAACTTTGTTTCTTGCAATTAACTTAGAATATTATTTGTTAGCAAATTCAAAAAGGTCCGATTCTATAGGGTGAAACAATCAACAGTGTTAAGTTTTTTTTTTTATTTCCACAGATGTACATATATTTCTTTTATTTCTTTATTCTTCTTTAAGTTTAGAAACAGTATCTCAACTAACTCGAGCTTGCATGGGTTCGAACCTGGAATCTCCTGATCCGTAGTTAGGCGCGTTATCCATTGTGCCACAGGACCTGATTATTTTTTGGTTAATAACACTGCAGTGGAATTGTTGGGGTAGATGATAATTATAATCAAAAGAGTTCCGAGCCTGCCAGGATTCGAACCCGGAATCTCATATTCCGTAATCAGACGCGTAATCCATTGCACCATAGGCCAATTTTAATTTGTTTTAATAGCACTGTAGTGGAATTGTTTGGATAAATGATAAATATAATCAAAACAGTTCCGAGCCTGTGCAAGGATTCGAACTTAGAAACTCATGATCCGTAATCAGACGCGTTATCCATTGCACCACAGGCCCCTTTTATTTTGTGTAAATAACACTGCAGTGGAATTGTTTGGATAAATGATATGTATAATCAAAAGAGTTTCGAACCCGTTATCTCATGATCCCAAATCAGACGCGTTATCCATTGCGCCCATTTTGTTTTGTGTAAATAACACTGCAGTTGAATTGTTTGGGCAGATGATAATTATAATCAAAACAGTTCCGAGCCTGCAAGGATTCGAGCCCGGAATCTCATGATCCGAAATCAGACGCGTTATCCATTGCACCATATGCCCCTTTTGCTTTGTGTACATAACACTGCAGTTGAATTGTTTGGGTAGATGATAATTATAATCAGAAGAGTTTCGAAACTGCCAGGATTTGAACCCGGAATCTCATGATCCCTAATCAGACGCGTTATCCATTGTACCACAGGCCCCTTTTGTTTTGTGTAAATAACACTGCAGTTGAATTGTTTGGGTAGATGATAATTATAATCAAAAGAGTTCCGAACCTGCCAGGATTTGAACCCGGAATCTCATGATCCCTAATCAGACGCGTTATCCATTGCACAACAGGCCCCTTTTAATTTGTTTTAATAGCACTGCAGTGGAATTGTTTGGGTAAAAGATAAATATAATCAAAACAGTTTCGAGCCTGCCAGGATTCGAACCCGTTATCTCATGATCCAAAATCAGACGCGTTATCAATTGTACCACAGGCCCCTTTTGTTTTGTTAAAATAACACTGCAGTTGAATTGTTTGGGTAGATGATAATTATAATCAAAAGAGTTCCGAACCTGCCAGGATTTGAACCCGGAATCTCGTGATCCCTAATCAGACGCGTTATCCATTGCACAACAGGCCCCTTTTAATTTGTTTTAATAGCACTGCAGTGGAATTGTTTGGGTAAAAGATAAATATAATCAAAACAGTTTCGAGCCTGCCAGGATTCGAACCCGTTATCTCATGATCCAAAATCAGACGCGGTATCCATTGCACCACAGGCCCCTTTTGTTTTATGTAAATAACACTGCAGTCGAATTGTTTTGGTAGATGATAATTATAATCAGAAGAGTTTCGAACCTGCCAGGATTTGAACCCGGAATCTCATGATCCCTAATCAGACACGTTATCCATTGCACCACAGGCCCCTTTTATTTTGTGTAAACAACACTGCAGTGGAATTGTTTGGGTAAATGATAAATAAATTCAAAACAGTTTTAAGCGTGCCGGGATTCGAACCCGGAATCTCTTGATCCGTAATCAGACGAGTTAAAGCACCAAAGGTCACTTTTATTTTATGTAAATAACACTGTAGTGGAATTGTTTGGGTAAATGATGAATAGAATCAAAAGAGTTCCGAACCTGCCAGGATTTGAACCCGGAATCTCATGATCTGTAATCAGACACGTTATCCATTGCACCACAGGCCCCTTTTATTTTGTGTAAACAACACTGCAGTGGAATTGTTTGGGTAAATGATAAATAAATTCAAAACAGTTTTAAGCGTGCCGGGATTCGAACCCGGAATCTCATGATCCGTAATCAGACGAGTTAAAGCACCAAAGGTCACTTTTATTTTGTGTAAATAACACTGTAGTGGAATTGTTTGGGTAAATGATGAATAGAATCAAAAGAGTTCCGAACCTGCCAGGATTTGAACCCGGAATCTCATGATCTGAAATTAGACACGTTATCCATTGCACCACATGCCCCTTTATTTTTGTGTAAACAACACTGCAGTGGAATTGTTTGGGTAAATGATAAATAAATTCAAAACAGTTTTAAGCGTGCCGGGATTCGAACCCGGAATCTCATGATCCGTAATCAGACGAGTTAAAGCACCAAAGGTCACTTTTATTTTGTGTAAATAACACTGTAGTGGAATTGTTTGGGTAAATGATGAATAGAATCAAAAGAGTTCCGAACCTGCCAGGATTTGAACCCGGAATCTCATGATCTGTAATCAGACACGTTATCCATTGCACCACAGGCCCCTTTTATTTTGTGTAAACAACACTGCAGTGGAATTGTTTGGGTAAATGATAAATAAATTCAAAACAGTTTTAAGCGTGCCGGGATTCGAACCTGGAATCGCATGATCCGTAATCAGACGCGTTATCCATTGCACCATAGGCCCCTTTTGTTTTATGTAAATAACACTGCAGTCGAATTGTTTGGGTAGATGATAATTATAATCAGAAGAGTTTCGAAACTGCCAGGATTTGAGCCCGGAATATCATGATCCCTAATCAGACGCGTTATCCATTGCACCATAGGCCCCTTTTGTTTTGTGTAAATAACACTGTAGTTGAATTGTTTGGGTAGAAAATAATTATAATCAGAAGAGTTTCGAACCTGGCAGGATTTGAACCCGGAATCTCATGATCCTTAATCAGACGCGTTATCCATTGCACCACAGGCCCCTTTTAATTTGTTTTAATAGCACTGCAGTGGAATTGTTTGGGTAAAAGATAAATATAATCAAAACAGTTTCGAGCCTGTGTGCCAGGATTCGAATCCGTTATCTCATGATCCAAAATCGGACGCGGTATCCATTGCACCATAGGCCCCTTTTGTTTTATGTAAATAACACTGCAGTCGAATTGTTTGGGTAGAGGATAATTATAATCAGAAGAGTTTCGAAACTGCCAGGATTTGAACCCGGAATATCATGATCCCTAATCAGACTCGTTATCCATTGCACCACAGGCCCCTTTTGTTTCGTGTAAATAACACTGCAGTGGAATTGTTTGGGTTGGTTGGTAGACATATATTTTCAGGCTTGTGTGCTTGGTCGCAAGGACCCGCATTTAAACCATCTTCAAGTAGGGCAACACAAGACACACACAAACACATATGACATATGTAATTGTTTGGGTAAATGATAAATAAATTCAAAACAGTTTCGAGCGTGCCGGGATTTGAATCTGGAATCTCATGATCCGTAATCAGGCGCGTTATCAATTAATTACATTAATTGTTTTGGAAAGTGAGAAATTTAATCAAAACAGTTTCGAGCCTGCCTGGTTTCGAACCAGGAACTTCCTGATCCGTAGTCGGGCCCCTACGACTATCCATTGCGCCACAGATCGGCTTCTTTATTATGTTATTTGAACTGTTGAGGAATTGTTTTGGTAAATGAGAATTATAACCAATACAATTTCGAGCCTGCCAGGTTTCGAACCTGGAATTGCCGGTTCCGTAGTCAAGCGCGATATCCATTGCGCCACATGCCCTTTTATTTTGTGTAAATAACACTGCAGAGGAATTGTTTTGGTAACTGAGAAATAGAACCAAAATAGTTTTGAGATTGCCTGCATTCAAGCCTGAAATCGTAGTCAGGCGCGTTATCCATTACGTTAAAGACTATCAGAGTTTATGTGTTAATTACTCTGGAGAGGAATTGTTTTATCAAATGACAAATAAAAACAATACAGTTTCGAGCCTGCTAGGATTCGAATCTAGAATCTCCTGATCCGTAGGCAGGCGCGTTTTCCATTGCACGACAGGCCCACGTCGTTTATGTGTTAACTACACTGGAGCGTAATTGTTTTGATAAATGATAAATATAAACATTTGTAAGTAATTGGATAATACAGATCCTGTTTGCAACTAATTATTTTAATACAAAATAAATGTTTTAAACTCCAAAATTACCAATCACTAACTGTCCGATTTTTCGAGAACTTAATTTACTCCCTGTTCGTTATAATGCTTTTTTTCGAATTTGTTTACATCTTTATTGAAATAAATCACTCTGTGAACTTCATGGAAACTTTTATAATACCAGATCAGGTGAAATTTTACGAATTCCAACATTTATCAAAACAATATTTACTAAACACTTTGTCTATCTTACCCCTAAATTGTATAATAAACTGCCTATTAACTTAACGAATACAAATAAATATTATTACTTTAAAAAACAAATTTTTTGAGTTTTTCATTAACCCTCTAATGCATGAATTTTTATTTTCATCCCAAAAAAATATATATGTATCTTCAATACTCACACATTATGAGAAAAATACTAAAAAAAATATAACTGTATTAGAATTTAAATATTTTCAATTTTTAATTTTTTTACCATATGACAAAAACCAACTGCAAAATTCCAATTTTGATAATAATGACTAGAAAACCACTAAAAATATTTCAAAATAACCCTTTTTAACTATGATTAATTTTTCAAAACAATTTATTAGTATTTAGTACTAATATTATTATTCTTTGAATACTGCCAAAAACGTAATTTCACAAAAGTTAATAACCTCACTCTTTAATTTTGAATACACTTTTACTACTGTCATCTGTGAGGATTATTAGTAACTAAAACTTTAAAAAGAAATGTAATAGATGAAAAAACACAGATTTGTCTAGGAGGAACTGTAATTTAATAGAATAAAGTGGATTATGTTACTTGTTACGAAACGGTAACACTATGCATTAGAGGGTTAATATTGACGACTGGGATCTTTATTTTTCACTCTAATTTGAAGCATTTTAATTATATCTGTATGCCAGCTGATTGCCACATCATATTATGTTCGATTCTTATTTGTTTCTGTGGTTTTTTTTTTTTTTTTTGAGTTCAATTCTAATTATTTATGTTTTGTTCGCCTGTACGGGAAATTTTTCCAATTGGCGCATCATATTTTTCTATTGATGTTTTGTTATTTCTTTTTGTAATAATAAAGATTATTATTATTAAACAAGACAGTTTCGAGCCGACCAGGATTCGAACATAGAATCTCCTAATCCACAGTCAGGTGCGTTATCCGTCGCGTTACTTGCCCAGTTGTCAATTATGTGTCAAGATTGTTCTTTAAGGTAATTATTCTGGTAAATGAAAAATATAATTTCGTGTCCGTAAGGTTCCTGCAATTTTTGTGTTAATTTAAATTCAAGGTTATTGCTGTTTTAAATAAAACAATGATAGTTTTGAATCAATTTTATGGAATTTCAAACTGCGAAGGAAACTTTTAGTTGCAACATTAACAATGTTTGAGTTATAAGTTTTGAGATTTTGAAATGTAATGGTGGACTATGTAACTCTTTTCAAAAGGGTGTTCGGATGACAAATATGGGTTGTTCTTTTTAAGGATGCTTGTTTTTTTTAACTTGTTTAAATTTGTTCAGAGTACATTAAATAGCTACTTACAATAAACCCTGAATAATATAATATTCCATCTCTGTGTATATACTTGTACATCACCTTGTATATTAGTTCATATTGTGCATATAAAGGACATTTTTTGTTTTCCTTAGGCATAGATTGTAAAATTAAATTATAGTCAAGTTTAAGGTATGCATATACCTTGGACAACTTTTTCTTTAATTTTTGAGATAGAATTTTAAAACTTTGTGAGAAAATCAGGCACATAAAAACTAAGATAAAAATACTTTACGGCAAGAAAAAATATATTAATTAATAAATTAATTAATAATTAATTTATTGTGCCAAACTGCGAGCAACTTAATGACTATTAAAATTAGGTTTTTTTACATAATTTTTACAGAAAAGGAAACAGTAAATATCCCGGCATGTGATCATACTTTATCTAAGCTCTAAAACGAATAGTTATTTAGTGATGATAGTTTGAAATGGCTAACTTTAAAATTTATGATTTTTTTAATAATTTAATTTTTTGAAAGTCTGTAAAAAATCAATATTTGTTACAATTGCTATGAAAAGTATGGCCACATGCCCTGATTCATACTCTTTAAAATACACTTTAAACTTTTTGAATCGGAGCATATTAATTTAAAATATCTTGCTCGCAGTTCAAGCATGTTATGAAAAAACTCGTTCTTCAGAAAATGCTTTCAAGGTTTTCATTGTAAATCTGATTACCATGGAATTGCCTTTAGAAAATTTCCTGTAAATTAAAAACTATTTACAGCACATAAAATCTACTTGTTCCATTTGAAAGATAAATAATCAGATAATATTTTTATGCAAAAACATCAGGACACATATTTTGATAAATTTTCCGTTTTCTAAGGTATATGCATACCTTAAGCTATATCTTTATCTAGATTTATTACCAGTAAGCATTACTTTTACTTAAAAACATCTTACGTGTAACTTATTATCCTACTATATTATTAAATGACACAGAGGAGTAAGAAAAGAATTCTTTATTATTCATTTTCAATTTATTAAAAAAAGTGAATCATAGTAGGACATCAACAATATTTTCATGAACATAGTGGTTTGAGCCATTGTCGTACAAGCTTGCCAATTCTCATCTTGGGATAAAATTACTCCTTGAGACTAGCAGCCAAACAAGAGGATTTCAACTTCAAGAATTTTTTAATGATGAGTTTTAGATTATCTATATGAGTAACGTTTTATGGAACATTTTGTGTAGGTAAGTTAGTTTTTTTTTTTTTTTTGCTCAGGTGGTTTGATAAAGACGATCCTTGTCTGCGCTAACAGACATATTTTAGACTGATTAGCTCGTATGTAGGTTAGCAACAAAATAACCAATCTGTTGTTTTAAAACTCCCCGCATCTATGCTGACAGAAATGGCAGAATCAAGTCTTTAAAGGTTAAGGAAATTGTTCTGTAAAATACTTAAGTTTAACCATTGTTTCCACCGATTTTAAATAAACGTTGCTTCAATACTCTAAGCCGTGCGTTTTAAAGGTTACCTTAAGGCCTAAAGAGAACAAAAGTTAGGGTTAACTTCAATTAAAAAACTTTTCGGTTATTGGGAATGGACTGGAAGTTTTAGAGAGGTATTAAGTAAAGAGAATACTGTGATTTTGTACTATTAAATATATTTCATGTATATAATATATATTGCGTTCAAATGTTAATATATCTTTCCAATTGCTAAAAAAATAAATAGTTCAACAGCAGTGGACACTTTATTGTATCCAATTGAAACTTTCTCTAAAGTATATAATAGTAAATGTCTGCCATTATTTTAGTAATAATACGGAATTCGGGAATACTCGTGTTTGGCTGAAGTCATACTCAATAAGTTTTGCACATGAAAGCGCTTACAATAATTAACCAAATTTATCTTGATTAAATTATCTTAAATGTGTTCCCCTATGTGCTCTCTTATAGATTGTCATACTTTTCTGGAGGAATTGAAATGATAAACAATTGAATTATTTACACAAATTTCGAATCCAATCCCTCCAGATCTAGTATTTATACTCTTTAGAATTTACATATTTACTTATACTTCGAGATACTTTTTTCTTGAATCCTTTACTTCGAAAGACAGTGAATGATCGCCGTGTTGAGGGCTTCAATTTGACTTGCTAATAATCACAGGATTTGCATTGATTTACACATACTTTTTATACAAAAAATGCTCCATGTTCAATTTACATTATACTGGGTGGTGCAAATAAAAGCGGCCCCAACGTATAGATAAGAATGCGATAGAAATGTTGCTAAGTCAAAAACCAATACAAAAACAGGTTTGCTAACAGAAGTTATTGATCACTTCAATAATAAGCCCAAACAAACGCTTGGCGAATTATTTGCCGTCAATTACGCTATGGTTTGGGAAGCTAGTTAGAATGAAGTCTGAACGAGGTTTGTAGAGTTGATAAAAAAATTCCCACAAGTGATTATTTCGGTCGTTATTTATCCTAGAGTATCGGACTTTTTTGTTTTTGTTAATACAAACATTCTAAATTGATTGCAAGACACAAAATTTGCATTACGGCACGTCTTCATACATGCAAACTAAGATCTGAACTCGCCACTAGTCTATAAGTAGCTCTAATGTAAAGCTAATCCGATCCAACCAGCACAAAAACAGGTCTCAGGTGGCTTCAAGAGTTTTTCTCGAGAAGCATTTCAACGTATTCCTATCTCTAGACCGGGGCCACTTTTATTTGCACCACCCTGTACATTATAGGATATAAACAAGGAAATATATCTAAAATCGAGTCAAAACAAACAGAAGGAGAGTGCTTGTAAATTCATGTGCTTAAGAATAACAAACGATAGTATATCAAGAAAAAGATCTTGCGCTATATATATATTGAGAATATGTATATGTATTTATATTTTTTCGTACAAACATTGACAATGCGCAAGTTTCAAAACACATAGATGTACGAGTCAAACATGATGGAAAATCAAGGAAAGTTCCAATGAAAGAAGGGTGGTCCTGCACCGGTAATGTCATCATCCATACGCCACAACTTTGAGTCAACAACGAAAAAAGAAATAACCCAACCAATGTCTACAAAAATATGCCTTATATATATTCTTCAACAGTTCTCCTTTTTGAACTTAGAAATAGAAGTCTTTGAGCACATACTTGAAGTATGGCTTCAGGAATACTTTACAGCCATAATTGTTTCCGTGAACTTCCAACGAGTCAACTTTTTATGTTTTTTAATGAATCTAACAAAATGATGATTGCACGCGTCCATTGATTCAAATTCTTTATGGTAATCAGGTGAAAACTCATTAGTCTTATGAATATGGTTTTATAGGGAGTAGGTTTTTTAAAGTAAATATTGTGTACCCTACGTGAAGTCTTCATACATTTTGACATGTTGATACTCAAAATGGTATGCGATTGCAGTGGTTTCAAAATATCTGGCTTATTATTTGGTAGGAATGATTCATTTTTGTTTATACTCCAGCTGTTTTAAATTATCACAACGATTTGGTACAACTTAAGCAAACATTTTTCCCCCGTTATGTAACTTTGAAGTCATCACAAAACTTTACGATTGAGAGACAATGAGATTCAACGACGACTCGGTCGTATTATTAAATTTGGATTTCAATAAATAGTTTGATTTACAGGATCTTGACCAGTTGCAATCGGAAAAAAGTGCTATAGTAAAAAAGAAAAGATTTTTCACGATATAATATAGTACATGTCCCTGTAAAACTCACAGATATGCATCAAAGAATGATGGTCAGAAGCTCTTTTACCTCTTTAATTTTCCTCCTCAAAAGCTCCTCTAATGTAGAAACGTAACCTTCATGTCTTATGCCTTATTATTCGATAACAGAGGAATGTTAAGTTTGATCCAAGCTTCCTATAATAAGATCTCCTGCTTGAAAAAACACATGAAAAGTTTTAAAGTAAATGGTATCATCAACCTATATCGTAAGTGATTTGTTACTATCCTTTGTCAAACTCTTTGACACCTCCAGCATTGTTGTTGATTGGTTGAATATCTAAGGTTTAAGGAATTAAACAGACACCTTATTATAGAAGCTCTGTATATGATCTAAACCCACGAGTTACGGTTACGCCTCTATAACCAAACTTCTCATAATATGGCTTCGTCGACGTATGCGCTTACAATCCTAGAATTTAAACTTTTTCTCGACATTAGCGCTTGCTTCCACAATCAAAACTATCTGCATATTATTTATTTAGTTGGTACTGAATTCTTCCCAAGGAAGGTTTTTGAACTCGTTTTATGCATTTCTCAACCTCATTGACGTGAAAGCTCCTCGGATGGTAGAAACTATAACTCTTGCACTTACTTTGCCTATCGGCATTTCACTTCGTAAGCCACATTTTCATTCCAGCTGGTTACGTTCAACCGTACACGTAACAGGTTACGCTCCTACGCATTCCGGACAAGTAACACACATGACTTGGCCAAACAAGAGGTACACTCGCCAATTCTGTGAAAAAAAAGACAACAGTCTCGAAGAAAAAATTCGGTAGTTCACTTCGCACTTCGAAGAAGACACAAGACGAGTCCATTATTTTTTTGGACCATCCAAAAGAGTTCCTCAGGGGGTGTGTCTGGGCGAGTCCACTTTCAGACGGCGCTCTCCCGCTTGTTCTTCATGAGGGGTGTGTCGCAGGATGTGCAGCTGATTTCTTCACCGTCCTCGTCTCCGCACTTCGGCGTGTGGATGATGTGACGCTGCAGGTCGAGCTTGGCGTACTCGGTTGGGGGTTCTTTTCTGCGCACCGTCATGGTGGCGGCTGTCTGTTGGTCGAGGGGCAGAGCCAGTTCGGCGTACGTCACGTCTTCTTGCTGTATGGGAGAAAATGTATAGGATTAATCATAGCCATATCACAATAATCACGAGACAACAAGTCAAATTCCAGCAGTAGCTCTGACATGGGCCCCGCCCCGATGGTAAAAGAAAAAGAGTACGGCTCATAACATTTAGAAAAATGGTGCAAGATGAAAGGAACCAGGCTGGATGGGTGAGCTGGTCAGAGGCAAGAGCTGCTGCACAAAATCGCAGGAATTGGCGTAAAAAGCTTAAGGCCTTATGTGCCACAGGGCACGAAGAAGACTAAGTAAGTATGTCACAATATCTCCGCAATTAAAAAAAGCTTAAAAAAGATTAAGATGGACTGGCAATGTACTCAGGATGTCCTGGTAGAAGTTACCAACTGTCTTACTCTCTTGGGCTCCTGATGGAGAAAGAACCAGAATGACATGAGGCAAATACAAAAAGTCTTAAGGAATTTAAAATAATTTGGTTAAGAGGTTCGCCAGAGCTCACGCCAAAAATCGTGAGGCTTGGAGGTTAGGTTAATTTAAGTTATGTTTGAATTATCGTCGCACTAGAGCCACACGGAAAGTCAAGTTTAATCATTACCCCTTTGAAAATTCGGTTGTTAATACAAATAACATGAAAATTCAATAAGTAGTAAAAATTCTGTATCGCCGGGTTAAATCCGGTAACTGACATTCGTTAAAACTAACATATGTCCTAATCAACAGGACAGTATCCTTTACTGCATTTTTATCAGAAGAAGGTAGAATAATTTGGATATGCCGATAAAACTTCAAAACTAAGATTTTTATTGAAAATTGTCCCTCGTAAAAAGCTGATCGCCTATGTCCGCTCGGTCGAAGCTTTACGATAAATTTAATTGACTGAATACAATTGAAAATCCGTATTAAAACGGATATTTGATAGTAAATAACTAAAATTATGTTGTTAAATGAATAGATTTGCTTATACTTGTAGATTAAAATTAAATATTCAATTACTTAATCATTATAAATTTCTAAACATTCGTAATTTAACACAATTGATTATTTTCTTAGGCTGTATCATCTTCGGCTGTTCAATTATCAATTTAATATATTGACTTGAAATTAAGCTATTTCTTCCTTTGCCAATGACCAAGGTAAAATGCCCGTGTTTAAATGTACTTAACTATTTTCACTTGTGCTTAGACTATTATTAATTCCTCAATTAATAAACCACCCATATTTATTTACTGTCCATGTAGTCCGAAATAATATCCCATTTTCCCCTTTTAAAATAAAATATTTATTTTTACTTTTACCCAAACAGGACTTCATCTATTTTCCTTTGCTCTGGGTGAGACTTGCATTATTACGATTGTCATATATTCATTTCCCGTGGCCTTTTTTATCTTTTTATTTTGTTTACTTCGATTCGAGCTGCTGTTTACGTTGCTCTCATCCTATGGGGATATCACAAAAATGGGATTTCAAAATTCAAAACTCATTCGAGTGGTGGATGCTTTTAGACAGCGTCGGGTTTTAAGTTTGGGTTCTATGTATAGGAATAGATGTTCTACGGTTTTGTTATTTTAGTTTTTGTGGTTATAGAAATGGTATAATTTTATTTTGAACGCAAGTACTTTTGAAATAAAAGCATGTGTTTCTTTTGTGTCAAATTACATTTTTATTTAGGCAAATTTCAATCATTAAAGGTTATAATAAACTTTTAGAGATAGTATTTTACGGTAAGGTAATACGATAGTATAAGTTACCTTATAGTATCTTACGTTTTCTTATACTCTTAAAACTGTAACCGAAATGTTAGTATAAAAGCATAGATTGGGAGAAATATTGACCTCTAAATAAAAGTAGAAATAATTTTTAAAGACGTCAGTTCTCAACTTTTTATTAACTCAGAATATTCTCTATTAACTGTTCTATTAATTGGAGTCAGTATATTGGGTATTATAAAGGCATTATTTTAACTCTTTCAGTGCTAGTGATGCCATTTGGCATCATCATGTTTGTGTTTCTGATCATAATTTTAAAAAATAACTGGACTGACGGTTGGGATTAATAAAAAAATATTTTCCAATAGGAAAAAAAAGTTTGAAGAATCGAAGGATGTGCTTCTTTATATCATAAATGGCTATAGACGTTTAAAAAAAAATCTAAAATTATGATGCCAAATTGTTATTGGGACTGAAGGAGTTACCAATTTGTGTGCTAAGTACTTATTTTTAGAACAAAACCCACTTAAAAATAAAGTATGACTTAATGTGGTAATAGTATTTACAGGTTGCACTTTTTTTTTAAAGAGGCATGATATTTCGAATGAATTACAAGGTGTCCGTAAAAGAATGTCAGAGTTTTAAATTATAATAGTATCAGCTGTAATTTTTCGACAGTTGTGGTTGAAGGTGACGAATAAAGAGTAACTCCAACGGTTACAGATAAGTGCACGCGCTTGTACCGCTACATCGTTTTCACAGTTGCACAAGCTGTTGCTTCCATTTATATGGATTTGTGGCAGATATTTTGAAAAGAAATACATTTTCGTTTGGATGTGTGCCGTATCACTAAAAGCGCACATATTGAGCAATTATAGGAAGAACTAGGTTAGTTTTCCTCTAATTTCATGTATGATTTGTTATATTTAGTATTAAAAAACTCACGTAATCTTCCATTAAAACTCACACAGTCTTTTACGGACACCCTGAACATTATTTCATTGTTTAACTTCTCAAGATTTTTCATAAAATGACTACGCGCTAAAATTTTTGTTAGAAGAAAACCCACTCTGAAGAGCCTAAGAACAACTCGAATTCATCCATTTGAAGTAACATACTACACATACCATAGAATTTTTAGAGACCTTAGAATTTTTACGAGAATATATTTTTCTCCAAGGCTTTCTCGGTTATAAAGATATGGGAGGTTGGAAAATAACGTCCTATCTTCTACTATATAGGAAATCTATTAATAGAATGCATATGGAATAAATTTTCGTTCCGTTGTTAATATATTTTTTCTATATAAGAAGAAGGTTTTTAAGTAAATAGTATTTTTTTCCTCTATTTATCTTGATAAGCCTTCGCTTCTCCTATGTTCTGATTAAATCTTGAAATATGCAGATTTTAGAAGGGATTTCGGAGATTTTTGCAGTGTTTGGAATCAAGAGAACAGACGGAATGGAATATTTTTTTGATGTTTTGTTATTTCGTTAATATTTTCTTTTGAAAGGTGATGGATCGGAAATAAATTTGCTTTGATTTAACACATAGGTTGCTATTAAATCGGATTTAGTTTTGAAAATATATTCACAAGTTTATTATAGAAAAATACAAACATCGTTTCTTTGCTTCTTCGCACCATGATACGTTTTATTTAACGTTTTTTTAAATTTAAGGAAGATGTTAAAAAAATATATTTTAATAATCAATTAACAATTTTGCGAGACATTGCGATTTCATGAATGCGCCTTCTATTTAAAAAAAAAGGCGTAAAATCCAGACTAAACTATGGTACTTCGCACTATGGCACTAAATGTACCATTTTTTCGCACTATGGTACATTTTCTAGCATTTTTTATATTTAAGGAAGATCTCTAAAAAAATATTTTAATAATCAAGTAACTTTTTTTGTTGCGAATTTTTGTATTTTATGTTTGATGAAAAATGATAAATTTTTAAGCACAATTTTGAGGGATATTGCGATTTCATAATTGCGTCTTCCATTTCCAAGAAAAAGGTGCAGTATCCAGACAATACGACCATAATTATTATTGTTCCGCTAATGTCCACCAAACTCATTTCAAGAGGTGATAAAAACAGTCAGAATCCGAACTTGTTCCGTTTTAGCCTTCAAGACCGACTTGTTCTGAGACAATGTTTTGTTTCTTTGCTTCATTTACTGATGGGAATGTCAATTTAGTAGATTTTAAGGTCTATATCCCGTTTTTTGTTTACTTTAAACAAGAAAGCTGTTTTTTTGGAATTAATAGTGTATTCTAATATTCGTTTGAATGCAAAATATTTTATAAATTAACCTCTGGAAAAACTTTTTTGTACAAAATTCGATATCTGATTGACCTCTGACTACATCATTTATTTTATTCATCTAATGAATTATTTAACCAACAAGTTTTTCCAGATGTAATTTTATGTGACTATGTAAAGGACCATCTCTTAGGCTACGATAGGTTAGGTTTGAATTATAGTCGCACTAGAGCTACATGAGGGCTATTGGCGACGTGCGTCGTATTTAAGAACCACAGTCAAGTGACGAGCCGACACCTGAATAGGCACCCAACGCAACCGTTAAGGTCGACATCATACGCAGCGTCATGACTTTGAAGGATATTCAACGTGTACTCCCTTACAGGGGGGTATTATTCATCTGACATTTTTGGCTGCACGGGCTTTTATCGGTATTGGCGATGCCCGGATCCGAACCTGGGACATTTCGCATGCTAGGCAAGTGCCTAAACGACTGGATTCCCCAGCCCCTTAATTACCATCTCTAAAAATTTATACTCACCCTCCTAAACGCGTTGCACTGTTCCTCGTAGCACGCATTTCGGGGCGCTGCGCCCCAGTGGCACACGGCCCCGCCGCCCTTGGCTGGAGACATCTGATCTTTCGGGTCTTCTGAAAAATAAATATTCAGTCAAACTTGTTTGCAACAAAGAAGCTAAGAACGGTAACTCGTATATAAGGTCTTAAATATTCGGTCCCTAAAATCGCCTGTGGATCTTAGTGTTATAATAAGTATAATATAACGAAAATTTCTGATTTAAGTTCTCGGTTACAGCACTAAAAAATACGGTTTTATGATATCTAAAATGCCTTCTTGAGGAAATCTTCTTAAAGGAAAAATATTAAATTTCCTTTTTACTATTTTAATTTTATTCGCCAAATAATGCTAAAAGTTACCAAATTGTAAACCTATTTCCCTCAAAAATTAAACTTCTACAATAGCACATGAGGTTAAAATTTATTCATTGGATGTAATTTTATAACTTATGAATAGATAAAACGCATTTAAAATGATTTAATGAATATTATATAACCTTTTTTGTCTCACGATACTCGTATTGAACGTCTTAAACATTGGCATTCCTTGAATGACGCTTTTATACTGTAGGAACGGTTAGAATTTAATAGCGTATAATGTGTTTGGTTACCAGAAAATTCATTTTGTAGATAAAGACTCCGTTTGGCGAAATTTTCGCCCGCGAAAAGGAGAAAGACCAACTGAAATTGAATCGGTGAGTGCAGAAACGTCAGTCTCAAATTTCAAATTTTTCAGGAGGGAGAAAAAACGTAATAAGTCCTCCATTATTTCTGCAATCAACACTCGAAACAAACGTCCTGTATTTACTGAACTACTCAAGAGACTTACGTAGTTTTTGCACCCAACACGCATCTTGCCTTTCTACGATTATTTTTATTGAAAACGATTTTTCGTTTTTTTTTTACTGAAGTGGTTTCTGCACTCACCGATACAATTATATTTAGAATATTTTTTTCAAAAAAATATAACTTAATAATTTTTTTTAAAAAATATGCTAAGATTGACCCTGATCTTCCTTATGCAAAAAACTAATTAGTTGACGCCGAATCAGATTGCGGTTTTGTGAATATGCTGTACTATTAATCTGTATTATTAAGCTAAACGCAAATGAAAATTTAATTTTCTTCGAACTTAAATACAGAAACTAAAGAAATTTAAATCACACCGAAAGATCCATAAATGCCAGGTAAGCACTCATAACTACTAGTCTATTCTACAGCATTTTCTCTTTGTAACAGACAATAAAAACTATGTGGAGAAATGGTAAGACTTCGGTTGTATATGTATTCCCTAAGTGTTTCAAAATCCTGCAGTTATTTTTTTCTTTTGCCTCTTAACTCCCAAAAGACAAGACTGTGTTTGGATATACTCAGAAGAAATACATTTTTAAGCTGTTAGAAGTCAACCTTTATGTTTTTAGAAGAACGAATATTTACGTTATGTAATAAAAAGACGTGGATGTTTAATGCCTTATAAATAATGTGTTTCTGTTTACGTTGTTAAGTTGTTTGTTAAGTATAATATTATTGTCCATAGTTTTTAGTGATTCTGTTTTTACTCCTTTTTCGTTTGTTTTTGCATAAGTGTATTAATTAATTCTGACGAAATTGAAGAGTACACGGGAAGAACCGATTGACTTTGCAGAGAAGTTTCCTTAGCAGGCCACTTTGGCGATGATAGCGAGTGATCGCCTAAACTTGTGTTAGGAAATCAGTTCCTACAGAGATCAAAGTTAAAGTAATAGAGTGGCAGATCACGTGACCTCCAATGCTAACGACGATTGGATGCGCAAGGAGCTCCCAGAAAAGCTCCAATGAAGCCAGTGTTGTAGGTCACGTGATCTGCCACTAATATAATCTCTGTGGTTCCTAGCTACCAAGATTCAGGCGACTGACGATCCTGACGTTTGGATCAAGCGAAGAAGAAAGAGAGAAACCGGTTTCTGCCGCCAATGTCCGCCAAGTAACAATTGCGGGCGTCCTTCTAATAAATCAATCGGTTCTTCACGTGTACTCTTCAATTGTGAAATGTTGAAAATACTTATTGATGCACTTATTGATTACAGTGCACTGTTAACAATTTTGGCGCTTAGTTACGCCTTAGTAATTGTTCCAAGAATCTCAAACGGCAGTGTGGTGAAAAGCTTCACCATATTTTTGGTTTTCTGTTAAACCATTTCTCATTTTTTTCCATAGCGATAGAAAAACCGTGAGCTATCACACACTATCTAGAGGAGAAACGTAATGGTGAAACAAGAGGAAATTTTGTGCCGAAGCATCACCTAAACATGTTGGCGATTGGCGTAGAAAAAATTAGTACCAAAATTGCGCAGATTTTTTTAAAATCATGATTGTTGAGTTGATTTTAGTTGTTAACTGCAAATATTTCGAATTTCCTTTTGTGAGTGTCAAAAATAATATAATTAAGTAACCGAAAATTTGCATAGTTTATTGATAAATTGTGGAATTATTGATTTTATATTCATCGTTAAGCAAAAGCAATCATAAAATACCATTCAAAATTGAGTCTGAAATTAAAATTATTTCACTGAATAGAAATAGAACTACCCAAAAAATGGTCCTGATTCATAAATCATAAAACTACAATTTTCGTCTACAAAAAGTTTTAAAAAGCCACCAGATCCAAGATAACAGCTTAAAAAATAAGCCCAATTTTAGTACTGTCATTTCTTACGCAACTAGGCGTCATGTTAAGGTGTTCAAAGGAAACATATTTTGACCCTCCGTTTATTCTCTATATAGTTAGTGATAGCGCACGGTTGTTCTATCTCTATGGTTTAACCGAATACTGAAAATATGTGAAACATTTCACCACACAGCCGCCATTGTATCTACTATAAACTCTATAAACCATTATTATTGTTAACCAAGCACAGAAATAGTATTAACAGTCCGGAAATTAAGACTTTTTAATGCCAAAGAAGTTTACATTGTTTTCGAATGAAAAAAAATCGTCATCATCAGAAGTAATACGATTTATTACAGAAATTTATTACTATGTTCAATTTCTTTATGAACGGTTAAAATATATCTGACTAATCATAATATTAGAACCTTAAAAATCTGATTGGACATTTTTTTGATAATAGTAATTTACTTTTCTATTAACACATTTTTTTTACAATTGGAACAATAGCTAAACATTCATAAACGATGTGTTAGCATTTCCTACGACATTTTGATTTAAAGAAATATTTAACGAAAATTTAGAAAGTTGAACTTTTAATAGCTTAGAATTTGAAAACTCAAAACAAGCTTATAAACTAATAAATATTAGAGTTTTGTAGAAGTAATAAAAACTATTTCGTTTGGAAAAATTCGAAACTAAATGAATCGAAGGTTTTTTAGTTTAGTTTTTTAATGAAATCCTTTAAAATTTCTATTAAGGAGGATGATACAACTTTAGTTAAATCTTTTTTCATGAAAAATTTTACGGATATAACTAATTATAAATGTATTATTTTCCATTCCTCTGCTTGTTTGAAATTTCATGATCTTATGATTCATAAAAAACCACTTAACTTCCGTTTCATAAGTAAGCTAAATAATTCTTCTTAATACTAAAAATAATTGATAATGAAAAAAATATTTAAAAATTTAGCTATGTCTGAAAGGTTATTTGAAAAAAATAAACTGTACCAAATATAAATATACTTAAAAATAAAAATCAATCATGCATTAATAAATTTAAATTTCTTATAATTTATGCCATCGTAAATGCATTATCTTTGCGAATAAATTTTGGTCTGAAAATTTAATAAGTAAAATAATTTTTTAGTTAAATAGTATAAGTATTGAAATAATGTTAGCTTTAACGATTAATTATTTTTTTATAATGAATTTCAAAATAATTATATTGTTAGTGTTATTATTTTTAATTTTTATTTTTTAAGTTATACAAAATTAATTTAGTTTATTGAAAGACTATAAGTAATATTTGTTCATGATTTTAGTAAAATTTTAAAATAAAATTAATCATAAATGAATGAAAAAAAAAAACTTTCAATTTGTATAAAAACTCTATTTGCTAAATATGAAAAACTATCACATTAACTAATACTGCATATTTAACATCACAATCAAAATATGTAACAAGAATATCACAAAGCAAAAAAATCTTTGAAGAAAAATATATGGTATTAATATCTAGGGTAAATTGTTGATCAGTTTTAATTCTGTTGTTTGCTAATATGAATACTAAGGTGAATTCGTAATTACTCTGTTTTGTGATTTAATTTATGAATATTGTTTTTCTGACAATATAGAGTGTTTTTGCAGTTTGTATTTTTTTTTGTTTTTGCTCACTGAGATGTCTTCTGCTGATAAACAAGTTAGGAAATGGATAAAAAATAAATATTCAACTTTATTTTGGATATAATCGGCGTTAATAAAGCATTCTATTATTATTTTTATTAATAAATGACAAAAATTTAAATCGAATTTTTTTACGTTTGTATTATTTTTAAAATAAACTTTTTTACATGTTTAATCGGTTTAAAAACAATTTCTTTGTATGACAGTTGAGTTTATTTAAAACAGGCACAGATACAACAAAGTTTATAGCATTTTTTAACTAATGCTAATATCTGTCTACGTTGGGTGCCATTCCAAAAAATAAAAAAAATAAATTAATTTACTTCGTGGAAGCTGGATTTTTTACATTTTACAAATATCTCACTAACTATATCTTTTTTCAGTAATTTTTGTTTCCAAATATTATTAGAGTAAGTATAGGTAGTTTTTTTTTCTTCTCTTTAATAATTAAAAGATAATTATATTATTATAATTTTATTTTAAGAAAAACAAATGAATTCTTTTACTTACAATTTTTATTTTTCATATTTTTAAACATTTTAGTATGCTTGTAATTTGAAATAATTTAAATTTGGCTAGTTTAGCTCATTTTAATTGTATTAAGACGACAGATTAAGTATGACATTTGTTATTAATATGAGAAAAACAAAATTTAAATTCTAGATCATTTTTTTAATCACAAAGATCACTCAGTTTTTTAATCAAAGTTTTTTATAAACATATTTCGAATTTATAAAAAATGCATTCCATATATTGGAATTAAAGCATAATTGATTTTTGATTTATTTTCTAAAGCGGTAGTACTTGTAAATATATTTTATACTAGAAGTTTAAATTTTAGAATGAAAAATCTGAAAAATATGTTCTGAACAAGATAGATATTTTTTTTTTAGATTAATATTTAGACCTCAGAATTCCTCTGCGTCACATATAGAAAAAAAAAAATTTTATCACATGTTTACAAAAGAAGATTATTTTAAGTCTTTAGCGTATCTCGGCATTATTTTACACACGACTCGTCAAAAAGTTTTCTTGCTAAAATGTAATATTATCAAATTGCAAAAGATTTTTATGTTCTGTCCTTGATTTTTTATATGTTTTAAGAATGATATTTACGTTCTATATCTTGTTTAAAATATTTGGATATAAATATATGAAAGTTTATATTTATTTAAATTGAAAATTGCTTTTTGGTAAAAAATAATCGTCTGCGTGATAAACAGGACATTTATTGTGATGTTATCGGTTTTTCTTTAGAGGTTTTTGACAAAGAACACATTAAATTATCAGTTAAAATTGTTTTATATAAAAGTTTTTTTTTCTCCCCATGCCTCCGAAAGCTGTTTGAAACTATTGGTAAGCTATTTTTCAATACATGTAATAAATTCGTTGCTTCGGTATCAGTGCTTATGGAAAGTTTGAACCATTCTCGTTTATAACAAAAAACATTGGTATTAAAAGCATTGTAAACTAAAGTTGGTGAAGTAAATTCTGCAAAAGCCCATGTTTGTGTACCTTTTGAACAAAGAGGATTGACTAGGTTTGAGTTATCGTCGCACTAGAGCTACAGGAGAGCTATTTCTATTTTAGAGTCTTATTTTAGAACCACAGTCAAGCGACGAGCCGACACCTGAATAGGCACCCAACGCAACCTTTAAGGGCAACATCATATACAGCGTTAGGAAGGATATTTAGCTTGCACTCCACGCTAGCGTGGTGCTATTCGTCGGGCATTTTTGGCTACACGGGCCGTTCATAGGTCGGCAGTTATTTTGCTATGCCCGGACCAGAACCTGAGATATTACGCATGCTAGGCGAGTTCCTTTCCGACTGGGCTCCCCACCCCCTTGCACAAAGAGGCTAAACAATCTTTGTCCGTCTGTCCATCTTTGAGCAATTTATATGAGAATTAAAGTGCAAGAAAGATGAATATCATAGTTTTTTTTATATATCTTGTTTAAAATATTTGGATATAAAAAATATGCAGTGAAAAGGCTTTAGAATTGCACATAAAAGCGTTTATGAAAAGTTGTTATGGTAGACTTACCATTGACTATGAAATGCTGTCTGGTGTTGATATTGGCCGGGATGATGTCTGGCCCCTTTTCTTCGCTGTCCCCTATGTCATCGGTGTCTTTCTTTAGAGGTGTCTGACACCTGGAAAAACAACAAATACAATTGGAAATTTATCAAAAATTATTTATATTAAAGTTATTTCAAACTAGTTTGATTTGTTGAACATTGGGAATGAAGTTTATGCAACACTGCGATTTAGGTTTAAATTGTCTGCACCTAAATATTTTTTCCATTTCTTCAGATACGTTAAATGTGTTAATGTCTTTTACACATGAGTACCAATGCTTTTGTTTAAAATACGACCAACTTACTAAATAATTAAAGTTTCTAAATAAATAATGACACTTACTTGTCAGGTACTTCTGGTGTTCTTTTAGTCACTAAAATAGACAGAAAACATACTTTAATTCAATTATTTAGCATTAATAGCATAAAATTTTTAAATATAATTGAGTTCACTCAATAAAAAACGTAAAATCAATTTCTGATATTTAAAAGAATAGGTACCAACAAAAAAAAAAGGAAACTAATCACTTATCATAATTATACCTTTTAAAAAAATATTCGAAAGGTTAGACTTTTTTTTTTGTTTTTTTACCTCTAGTACAACGCGGCTTTAATTCATTCCAAAAGAAATGAAATTATAGAAAAGCAAATTGTTTTATGTTTAGATTTTTCAGATTTTGTAATAAAAAAGATTTCTTTGAACTTATTTGATATAAATTGGTTTAAACATAATTAAACATATTTTTTTTAGTTTGCTGAATTTTCGCCGAAAAAAATAGGGAATGTTTTTAATGGAAGTTTTCAGCTTTATTCTGTTATATTTGTTTTTAATTTTTGTCGAATCACATTTTTTCGAATTATTTCGATTTATGAATAGTTCCAAACAATAAAATATTAAGGTAATATTCTATTATTTCTTCTAGTTAAAAAAAATAGTTATACTTTGAAAAGATTTTACTGAAGAAAATACCCTTACCTTTGTCTTTCCGCCGCTTTTTTATCTTTATGTACACTATGACAACTATGCCGACTATGACCAGGGCTACTATGATCCCGATAAGCAGACCCAGTATCGGCCGGAAAATGATCATCCCTTGCATACCTAAGAAATAAACATAAACTTGATGAAATACATGGAAAAAATACTGGGGAATAAACATAACTATTATGAAATATATGGAAAAAGTACTGGGGAATAAACACAATTATTATGAAATACATGAAAAAATGCTAAGTGTTTGATATAAATTTATGGAAATATATTCAAATACTTGATTTGTGGATCCATTTTTACATGCTAAAAAATAAAACTTAAAAATAACAACTGCGCAAGACAAACGTTTTTAAAAGATGGATTTGCGATTGAAACAAATTTCGTTTTATTCACTATAATAAAGATTGGTTTGTGGGAATTTATGTCAAACTAGAGTTACGAATTGATTATTGCTAAACGACTTTTAGTGTGAATTCACCATCCAGTTTCAAGGCTAAACGGAAACTAATAGTGAAATAATAGTAGAAACTACTAGTATGGTGCGGTACGGTGTTTTAAATCAATACATTTAATTTGCAATAGTTCTCAGCACAAAATATTAAACAAAAAGAGAGTAATTTTCATATGATAATAGTTCCAAAGCCTTTTTCGATTGCAAAGAGCCAAGGTATTGGTTTCGATTGATTACCAAGGAACTACTAACTGCGTATAAGCTAGCACTCGACGCAAATAGTTTTGAATTAGTTTAGTTTATTAATTTGTCAGCTGGGTAGCTGTGAGATATTGCGTGCTCGTCTCATTTGCCTAAGATAATGGGTTTGAACCCCGACTAAGACGGTAGATTTTCAGGATGGAAAAATCGCCAGCAAGCATGCCAGCAAAAAGTTTGATCCACCGAAAATAAAACCCAGCACAATCCCTAGAAAAAATAATACTAATTCAAACTCTTATCAGTCTGTTTCTCCCGTTTCTGTAACGTACTACCCGTCAGCGCAATTGGCGCACTCTATAGCTTGGCGCTCTTTGCAAACACAGCCAGTCTCAGCAACTTTTACGCTCGGTAATCCGGATGTAGAAATGCGGTTGTACGGACTTGAAATTGCCGTGCATTCTACGGCCGCTGTGGTCGTACTCTTCCATTTGAAAGTTCAATCGATGTTTCATGTTAGTGTATTAATTTATCAGTTCAGTGGCTCTCGGGTATTTCGTGTCCACCTCATAGTCCGCTCAGTTTTGGGAATCATGCCTATTCCGTGAAAGCTTTGATCCCCCAAGAAAAACAGCTCCGTTTTAGAAAAAAAAAGAGTAATGGAGCATTCCAGCGTTCCGTGTGTTACATTCGGACCACATTTTCAGTATATTTGTTACATTTTTGGTTTGAAAGCAGTATAAAACAAATAAGATGACAACTTATATCTTTTCTCAGATGTTTAATGATCTTATTAAGCTAATCGGAATCTTTTTAAACTAAAAAGTTACGCAGATATAATTTTTTCATTTCGCGTCACGTGTGTTTCCATTTAACAGGGTTATTTTCTTTTCTTCTTCTATTATTTGCATAATTCTGCGAATTATGCAAATACTCATGAAAATAAAAAATATCAATAGCAAGCTAAGTAAACAAGCTTTAAAAAAAGTGGCGTTGGAAATCTGAGTTATAAATAGTCAGACTACAATAAAATAAATAGCGCCGTCACGTGTGTTACACTCAACGTTCCGTGTGTTACAGCGTGCGAATTGATTTGCAGTTCAGTTTTTAAAATCCTAATATTTTTAATGATAAACACTTTGGTTAGCAAATAAATAAATATAGGCGTTTAGTGACATATTTAAATACACAATTATTTATTATTTAACTTTGGTAAAGCACATTTTTTTATATTTAATTTTTTATAAAAATATAAAAGTTCAATTGCTAATTTTAAATATTATTCTCAAATTTTCAACTACACTAAAACCGACCTTAAGTTTGCAGCAGAGAAATGTACTGCGCGAAGGAAACTGGGTAAACAACGCAGCTGGCGCCGAAATTTCGCCTACTCTGATTGGCTCCTCCTTTGACCCTGATATTCGTGCACCCTGTTACGTCAAAATCGAAGGGAAAAATAATTAAAATACCCTAGAACTGAAGCTAAACTTAAAAAAAAAATAATAAATTTATGTCTTGAAATAACAAATAAAATTGTTTATTGAATGTGAAACACCTTTTTTTATTCGATACTCGCACTCGAAAATGAGAACTATTTACCCTTTTTCTCGTAGAACATTTGTATACTGCAAACTTAATGTGGGTTTTATTGTAGTGAAAAATGATTCCTACCATATTGCATATTACACAACAATAGCAAGCACAATTTTTATATAACTGTATTGAACAGTTCAATGTGACTGCCAGAGTCACATTTAACATGGTGAATTTTTCGTATTCCTGGTACCGGAAACAAAGTAACTCAAGGGTTAATATCCGTTATTTTGGATGTTATATCCGATTGTCAAATATGAAGGACTTTGGTATTCGGAATTAAGTTTCCGACAATATCCGCCAAATCCTTTGAATGCTGGACGATGGTCGGATTTGTTCTTTTACTCATAACTTCTCTCCGCACGAGAGATTTGGCATTGCCACCAACTCCGTCGACAATGTCTTTCCTGGGAGACGTTGCGAAATAATTGCATTCAAGTGTTTTTTTTTTCTTTTTTAAAATTGTAAATGAAAGTTGTTAAAGTAAAACAATTCACTTTCGTTAAAATTAATTTTGTTAAAACATAACTGTTAATATCAATAAAATGCTTAATTTGAAATAATGATTTTGCAACACATAACTTTTCTAAAGACAAATGGTCACAAGGAAAAACAAAATAACGTCTGAAGCACTCTATATTTCAACTACTTACTAATGATCTAAAATGTAAACATCCAATGCATCCTCAAATGTGTACATCTGCCAGAGCAGGTGGCTGAAACTTCCATAGCGTAAATGATAACGTTTTTAGTTTTGCAATTGTTTTTAATTTTTTTAGTAAAGGATTTTTTTTTTGTAAAGGATTTTTTTTGTTTATGGTGTTTTATAAATATATACATGCATGTTTCCATAAGCACGCATTTCAATAAATGAATTTCTCAGGATAAATCTCGTTTTTTATACTACACGTCAACTAGCTCCCACTCCCGTTTCCTTCATCATTGCCAAAATCGTTCCGTGCGTTTCAAGAAATAAATTGCCAAATTCTTGCTTAATTTTTAAAAAAACATTTTGAATTTTTTTCTATATGTTCCCCATGTGTAACTAGCTTATAATTAATAAAATAAGCTTTAATAAGCTTTTTTCACAGTTTTTATATAAAAAGTTATAGGTTTTCGTTCCGTGTGTTACATTGAGCATCAAGTAATTCATATTTTACCGAGTAATTTTTTTAAAAAAAAGCGATGCACAAAATATCTGCCTAAGATACTCAGAAAAGATGCATTTGCAACAATATGCGTAAAAAAATTCATTTTACATGTTTTTTAGCCCTTAAACGTTTATCATACATCTGGCAATTATTTCACTTGAAAGATCTATTTCTAAATCGGTCTAGTTTATTGCATTTTTTCACACTAAAATTGAATTCAGATTCGAAAATCAGTATGATTTATTTGAAATATAAACCTTTAACTACATGTGACAATTTTTTCAGAATTTTATTTGCACTTTAATTTTTTGGCACTTCAGGACCACTTTCCTTGGAATGCTCCTCATTCGAAATGTTACCAACACTTTTTCCATATCTTAACATACTTTAACACCTACAAAGAACTGAGATTCAGTCTAATCTAAGCTTCGCAATTAGTAGCGAGAGTCACGCAGATGGTGCTACAAAAATGGCTCTCAGTTCTGAGGAATCTATACTCTTAAAACTAATGAGCGATTTTAACTCAGTCTGAGTTAATTTTCACTCCTCCAGTCTAGAAAATTCACTTCTCCTATAGGAGTGGATCCTTTGTGTGTTAAATCTCCGACAGGATCACACCAAACGAGTGATTTTAACTCGCTCTGAGTTTATATTCAGTCCTTTCCTGTGTCGAAAATGCACTTCTCCTACTGGAGTAGATTTCACTCTTTTATTTTAAGAGTGTAGGTCCGCAAAAAACCACATCCCAATTTAGAATAAAGTAATATCATTTCGAACTCTTACCAGTCAGTTTCTCCGGTTTCTGCAACGTACTTGCCGCCAGCACAATCGGGGCGCTTTTTTCCTTGGCGTTCTTGGCGAACACGACCAGCCTCAGCAGCTTACCGCTCGGTAATCCGGACACGTAGAAATGCGGCTGCACGGACGTGAAATTGCCGTGCATTTTACGGCCGCTGTCTCGTCGTACACTTCCAACTGAATGTTCAATCGTTGTTTCATGTTAGTGCATTAATTTATCAGTTCAGTGGCTCTCAGGTATTTCGCGCCCAGCTCATAGTCACAAGAAGGCTCTCAGTTTTGGGAATCATGCCTATTCCGTGAAAGCTTTGATCCCCCAAGAAAAACAGCTCCGTTTTAGAAAAAAAAAGAGTAATTCGAAATGTTACCAACACTTTTTCCATATCTTAACATACTTTAACACCTACAAAGAACTGAGATTCATTCTAATCTAAGCATCGCAATTAGTAGCGAGAGTCACGCAGATGGTGCTACAAAAATGGCTCTCAGTTCTGAGGAATCTAATTTTAAAACTAATGAGCGATTTTAACTCAGTCTGAGTTAATTTTCACTCCTCCAGTCTAGAAAATTCACTTCTCCTATAGGAGTGGATCCTTTGTGTGTTAAATCTCCGACAGGATCACTCCAAACGAGTGATTTTAACTCGCTCTGAGTTTATATTCAGTCCTTTCCTGTGTCGAAAATGCACTTCTCCTACTGGAGTAGATTTCACTCTTTTATTTTAAGAGTGTAGGTCCGCAAAAAAACACATCCCAATTTAGAATAAAGTAATATCATTTCGAACTCTTACCAGTCAGTTTCTCCGGTTTCTGCAACGTACTTGCCGCCAGCACAATCGGGGCGCTTTTTTCCTTGGCGTTCTTGGCGAACACGACCAGCCTCAGCAGCTTACCGCTCGGTAATCCGGACACGTAGAAATGCGGCTGCACGGACGTGAAATTGCCGTGCATTTTACGGCCGCTGTCTCGTCGTACACTTCCAACTGAATGTTCAATCGTTGTTTCATGTTAGTGCATTAATTTATCAGTTCAGTGGCTCTCAGGTATTTCGCGCCCAGCTCATAGTCACAAGAAGGCTCTCAGTTTTGGGAATCATGCCTATTCCGTGAAAGCTTTGATCCCCCAAGAAAAACAGCTCCGTTTTAGAAAAAAAAAGAGTAATTCGAAATGTTACCAACACTTTTTCCATATCTTAACATACTTTAACACCTACAAAGAACTGAGATTCATTCTAATCTAAGCATCGCAATTAGTAGCGAGAGTCACGCAGATGGTGCTACAAAAATGGCTCTCAGTTCTGAGGAATCTATACTCTTAAAACTAATGAGCGATTTTAACTCAGTCTGAGTTAATTTTCACTCCTCCAGTCTAGAAAATTCACTTCTCCTATAGGAGTGGATCCTTTGTGTGTTAAATCTCCGACAGGATCACTCCAAACGAGTGATTTTAACTCGCTCTGAGTTTATATTCAGTCCTTTCCTGTGTCGAAAATGCACTTCTCCTACTGGAGTAGATTTCACTCTTTTATTTTAGGAGTGAAGGTCCGCAAAAAACCACATCCCAATTTAGAATAAAGTAATATCATTTCGAACTCTTACCAGTCAGTTTCTCCGGTTTCTGCAACGTACTTGCCGCCAGCACGATCGGGGCGCTCTTTCCCTTGGCGTTCTTGGCGAACACGACCAGCCTGAGCAGCTTGCCGCTCGGTAATCCGGACACGTAGAAATGCGGCTGTACGGACGTGAAGTTGCCGTGCATTTTACGGCCGCTGTCATCGTACACTTCCAGCTGGAACAGTTGCTGCAGGCCGCCGTTGTAGCCCTCCGTGCATTCGGTTTGCAGGGAGTCTTCGGTGTAGTTGACCACGCTGCAGTTCTGTAGGGGCTCTGGGGGACCTAATATAAATTAAGGTTATGTAGCGGCAACTCAAATGTTTTATGAAAGAATATTATAATGGATAGGTTAATTGAGTTGAAATCGGATTTATATTTTCTGTTATGAAGAAAAAATTAAGCGTATTCAATATTGTTCATTGTTAATAATTTGGCGTTTAGATAATTGTATGGTTCTTGGGAGCTGCAGCGGGTGTGTGGTGACAAGTTTCACCAAAAAATCGGTAGTCAGTTTTCGTCACTTAAGTTCCCACAGGTGCTATCTCACTTTGCACAACGGATGGTCAGATAGGGTTGCCGAAAAGCGTCATCCTTGCGAAATCAAATAATTCGAATCATCAGTCGAAGTCAGACAGGTTGCCGACAAATATTATTTATTGCCAAATTGAAAAAAAAATTGCGCCAAGGGTTACCATACAGTAAATTTGATAATTTGTGCAAAGTGAGAAAGCACATGTGTTAACTTAAGTTTCGTTAGACTCTTTCATTTTCAAAAAATATGAAGGATGACTAAATGGCTTCTGACTACAAATGGTTCGGTTTTTGGCTCCCTTGATGATTACTCAATATAAAGACATAGAGAAGAAAAAAAAAAGAAATAAAATAGTCTGTTCACTAAGTTTAAAACATGTAACTTAATCAAGGTCATTTTTGCTTTAACGTATGCTAAGTTCAAGTCTTTTGGTGAACGATCTCACAAGTTGAGATCCGTTGAAACTGGAGACATATTTTCAGTTGTAAAAATACATGCTTAATTTACTGTTTCACTTTTTTTGGTCACCTTCATTAATTTCACTTCATTCTAACAAATAACCCTCTTGACGATAGGCGCGTTTACAGGAGCCATCGAATTAATGGAATGCCAAAATCCCCCTTTAGAGAAAAAGCGGTCAAGTAGGATTTCTAACCCAAATGATAGTCTGTGGCCGAATCCATGGTATGAAACATCAAACCCTCCTTCTTTGGAAGGTTTCCGAAACCCTCCAATGAAAACCCTGCAATTCCGGTTCCGTCAGGGAGAAAATCCCCTAGAGGAAAAAATGGCCGAGTTTGCTCTTCAATCCATGGATTGGATGGCTCATGTAAACGCGCCTATTATAACAAAACCAACTCACCTGCCGGTATGACAGTATACACACACGGCTCCCTCTGCCTCCCGACGTCGTTACTGGCCCAGCATATGACGGCCCCGTAATCCTGATCCGACCGTGGCCGGTACTGCAAGGTACTCCTCGTACCGGACGTGGTAAACCCAGACAGGTCAACGTTTTTGCCCGACGCGTTGAACCGCCATCGGAAGGTCACGTTGTCCGGGTCAGCGTCCAGGTCACAGGTCACGCCGACGGTCTCGAACATGGCCACGCCGTAGATCTTTTTCTGGTTGGCTCGGCACTCGGGCGCGTCTGTTGGGGAGGAAAAGTTTGGGTGTGTTATAACATGGCCTTCCTATTCTTAAGGCTATAGAAGCTTTTCGTGACGTTTTGCTATCAGTTTAGTTCCGATTGTCAGCTTTCCAGCAGAAAAGTACGAAACTTATTCGTGCCCGGCCGACTAAACTATGTAGATTATGTTTCTCTCAGCTGACAGCCCTAAACCTGACTGATAGTGAACCAGAGGGATTCCATGACCATATAAGTTGAATCGGCTATGGCTGGTAATTGTATGGGTTGTCCTAGTTTAGTATGTGGAGTCTATTGGGTCAACTATATATTCGCCGTTAAGATGATGTCTCTAATGACTGCGATTTTAACGTTGTGAACGTAAAGTACTGCAATTCGTTTTATTGGTTTGGTTTGAATTATCGTCGCACTAGAGCTACACGAGGGCTATTGGCGACGGGCGTCGTATTTTAGAACCACAGTCAAGTGACGAGCCGACACCTGAATAGGCACCCAACGCAACCGTTAAGGGCAACATCGTACGCCGCAGTTAGGACTTTGAAGGACATTTAACGTGCACTCCCTTACACGGTGAATTATTCGTCGGACATTTTTGACCGCACGGGCCGTTTATAGGTCGGCAGTTATTTTGGCGATGCCCAGACCCGAACCTGGGACCTTTCCATGCTAGGCGAGTGCCTAACCGACTGAGCTGCCCAGCCCCTGTTGGGGAGGAAGAAATTGAATGTGTTATGGACCGGGAATTGTGTGGGTTTCGTAAATTTGGTGTGTGAAGTAAACTGCGGGTCAATTAAATTATCACCATTATTAAAATTTAGTATGTAATGACTCCGATGTTAACATCGTGTTGACGAATACATTGTAACAACCTGTGTCCATCAAAAGGTATATCTTAGTAAAGAAATTTGAAATTTAAAGGTAACTGACGAGTGAAGTTTAAAATTTTAGTGTACAGTCAGTGTTGTCTAACTGCTTTGCAAGTTTTCAAAATTATTCAATTGTAGAATATGTGATTGCAATTTTTTTTTCGTTTCGAAAGTTCTTATTTTAAGTCTAATACAAAATATAACGTAAATCAATTGCTTTTTTAAACAGAACTGCATATTATTTAGTTCACTAATCACAAAAATGAATTATGTTCGGCTATAAGAAAGTTATGAAGATAAATTACGGACTATTCATGGCTATTTATCAATTAATTTTAACTGAATTTGGTATGTTTACTTGAGCACTGTTGAATGTCTGTCAAGAATACATAAACAAAACTCGGAATTTACTTGAAGTTATTTTTTTATTTCGTGAAATCATTTATAATTTAGTGTTGTGAACGTATTAATTAGATCAAAGCATTTAATTTCGTTTTCTCAACAAAAGTTTGCGTTAAACAGTGCATTTATGTGTTCACTATCTCCATGATTTTAGTAAATGTAAGCACCCAATGCGACGTATGTATTAATACAATAACAATAAATTATATGGTTCCCAACAGAGTACGTTCAGCAGATGGGTTTTTATGGAAATAAACTATTTGGCGGGGTTTTCCAGCCAAGTTTTCAATTCTTCGCCAAAAGAATAATAGTTGCAATATAAGATGGAAGCCTGTTTTACTATTAGACATTATTATATTTATAATATATTGAAAGTGATTTATATTTTTTAAAATTACTTATTTTACCAGTTTTAAGTTTGCGTTATTTCTACTGTGTACCTGAATTAATACTTAAAGTTTTTCTATTTGAAGTTTTTGATATTTTACTTTAAAACCATAAAGAATAAATATGATGTTATTTTTAATATTTTGCAATATAGTTAATTATTTCATGATAAGGATGGTTTGTATATATTTTCTGAAAATTCCATAACTTTTCTGTCAATATTTTTATACTAATAGGAAAAATAAAAGTTTACCCGTGACTATTGGGCTTGTTTCCTTAACTGGAAAAATTCAGCATGGTTAATGAATTGTTTATTGCAAAGTTTATAAATTTATTTTATTTGTGCATAATACTGCAGTACAAAAACATCGCATCTGCCAAATCTATTAAGTTAAAAAAGAGTCTATGAACTTTTAAGAATAACAGTTTTTTGCAGAGTGTCTTAAACGTCATGTTAATTAGTGATCGTCAGGCAGTGTTTTTTAAATATCAAATTACCAACCTAAGCATTGCTCTAAATTGTATACACATTTTCACCATGCGTAGTGTTAAAAGCAAATCAACACAAATTTTTAGGGATAAGATCATACAGAGATTTTAAACTGTTTTCTCGTTATAGTTTTTTTATTTTTTATTTTTAGATTAGCTTGACAGTTTCCGATATCCTGGTAGTTCATTAAAATCTAGTGAAAACTATGACATTATTATTAATAATTTATTTTCCAGGCAATTTTTTACCTTTAACCATTTCAGTCCCAGTCATTTTTTCCCTTTAACCAGTTCAGTAAAAAATAATAGGGCTGATATCTATTGGTATTAATAAAATATTTTATAATGGAAAAAAGTTTGAAGAATCTAATGATATGATTTTTGATATCATAAACTTTTATAGACGACCAGAATTTTTTTTCCAAAATGATGATGCCAAATTGTCATCGGGACTGAAAGGGTCAAAGTGGTTTCTTTGTTCTTTTAATTTACAAATCTGGTGAAACTATGTTTAGCTATTAATTTTTGGCGACAAATCTCAGTCTTGGCGACAAAACCCCGTTAACCGTCGATCCCCGATTTTTATCCCCAGCGTCGGACACTCCTTAATTTACGAGTGGGTTCCTCGTACGGTTTTCTGCCTTTCTTTTATGCCATCAAATTCATCATGTGGACAGTACTAATGGTTTTCTCCCGGTATCGCTCATGGGCCAGAGATTAATGGCTGAATCCAGTTTATGATATCTGGTTGAAGATTTGGCCGCTTGCTGTTTGTGGATGCCATCCAGGTGAGTTGTTGCGTGTTTTTAGCAGGAAAGACGTTTTTTCTTCGCCATTAAGTTGGGACAAGTGTTGTTTGGAAATGTAATATGAAACGATATGATTGGCTGGTACCGATTCGTCAAAGATGATGGTGTTTTTATAGAATATATTTGTCTAATTGGTCTTTATAATCTCAAGCATTGCTTCCCTAGTGACCAAAAACATACGACGTTTGATTTAACGAGCTAAGAAATATAGGCGTAAGGTTAATGGTATTCGTATAAATTATAGGCCATACAGATACTATGTAAGAGTCTGGGCCGCAACCCTATCTGTAAATATTTACTCAAATAATGCTGCAAAAAAGTAATTGAAATGCTTAACTTTTTTGTAAAATATATGTAATTTAAACCTAGGACGAAGAGGTAAAAGTGCTTCTGGTTAATCACATCATTGCATGCAAGTAATTCTGAACAATATTCCGTTATCTATGAATTGGCAGAGTGCAAGTATCTCTCCATCTCAAAATATATTAATTTAGGATTTGAACGGAAACGTAAAATTGAGCTTTCTCGAAATGACTATTTTGTCAAAACGTGAATAATTAGGACATTTCACGAGCTGGACATTCTTTAGTCAATTGTCAAATATTTCCTTAAATGCCATGACTATAAAGAACATGCTTTTGTAGCATATGCCACATGCTATAGTACGGAATAGATTTCACTTTGGTTAATAAAAGTTCTTAGAGATACATTTGCCCAAAACCCTTATTCAGCAGTATTACAAAATTGATCTTTATCAAAAAGAAATTGTTTCGCCCATTTCTATCAGATTTTGGTTATAAGCCAAATGAGGGCTCGAACGCAAAATACATTCTTAAGGCTTTGTTATGGGGGCCGGCCGTTCATTGACAACTTATGACAATCAAAAAAAATTAAGTCAGGTATACTTCACAAATTCTATTAAAGTTGAACTGGATTATGCATTTTTGGTGGATTGGCAACACATCAGGAATCAACGTGTCAAGAGAGAGACTACATCCTTTATCAGATCTGTTCCGGAGACATGGGTTTGTTCACCATATTTTTTGTGGTTGGAAACCTCAAATATGTTTGCTATAGTACACTAGTTAGAGCAATTAAAATGCAAGGCAATTGAATAAGGTAATTGAAAGCAAAACTCACATCTTATCCTCAGGAAGACCTCATTGCTCCGTCCGGTTCCCTCGGCATTGGTGGCCATGCAGCTGTACAGACCTCGATGGGTCCTCTGCACCTTCTGCAGAACGAGACTTTGGTTCGAGATGACGATACCGGCCGAAGTGTTGGTCCTGAGTTCGTGCCCTTTAAAAAACCAGCCAACTTCTGTGACCCATGGATTGGCGTGGATGTTACACTCGAAGTAGACATCATTGCCTTCTTGAATCTCGCCTTTCTTGAAGGTGCTGCCGAGTTGGAGCGTTACGTGGGGTATGTCTGGAAAAAAGAAATATAGGTTGGATTATTATTTTTGTTGTTTAGTTAAAAGTGATCGACACATAAATATGTATTATAGTAAGAATAATATGTTGTAGCATCGTAAATTTGAATGTTGGTCTTTTTCACGAACTGTCAGGAAATATTGACACGATGTCTGATGGCGCACGAAGTTTACAGAGGAGCATCGTACAGTTGACGCTCCCCCGGTTCCAACGCAGTTCTTCCGTACTTATGATAATCCACTATACGTTAATTATCATTTGATAATTTTCTGGAATTCTGTGATTTATTATTTTATCTAATATTTTTTTTTTATGCAAATATCTTTAGTTCCTATGATTTGTCCCTAAGTATAAGCTAGTTGGGTTGTACTTGTATGGGAATTAATAAAGTTTCGATTGCTATAAAATCTCGTGTTCTTCTTTAGACTACGCGACAATATCGGCACGACATTTCGATCAAGCGATATAGTTGTCAAAAATTAGCTGCCACCGCCAAAAAGAATATTTCCAATGGAGGTATTCGAATGTATTAGACTGTGTTTTTACCGCTAAAATTGTCATTTGTCTCCAAAGTATCATTTCGGTGAGATTTTCAGTTGATAAATGAAAAAGTACCATTGTAACCAGATGCTGCATGTCAGGCACAATGCTGATGACTTTACGAAAGTAACTAGCAAAGGGTACGAAACCTCACATATGTAATGGTAACTTTTTTATCATTATAATTCAACAAGTTTAATGCATTCCAAAGCAATCACAAGTTTCGTTACCATTAACAGAATCCACTGCTCACAATGTATTTCCAATGCAATCACAAGTTACGCTACCATTAACAGAATCCACTACTCACAATGTATTTCCATGCAATCACAAGTTATGTTACCATTAACAGAATCCACTACTCCCAATGTATTTCCATGCAATCACAAGTTATGTTACCATTAACAGAATCCACTACTCACAGTGTATTTCCAGAGACCACCCCTCCTGCTCGGCGCTGCCAGGAATCACCGGGTTATGCGCCCGGCACGAGAAATGGACGTTGTTGTCCTGGACGCTGGGCGTGAACCTGTAGACGCTGGTCGTGACGTCGCCGGCAGACGTCGACTTCTCGTCTGGGTTCTTCAACTGCTTGTTCCCCTTCCACCAAGTGATGACTGCAGGGGGTCTCGAACCTGCTGCCATGCAGGTGAACTCGTATTCTTGCCCAGCGCTGAGGGGTTGGCGTGTTGGGTCTACGCGGACGTCAACTGGTTTCACTGGAAAAGAAAATTAAGGGTTTTATAAGGATTTTCAAGGGGAAATTAAGTTTTTTTTTTATAACTTTATGTATTTTGTAACGTTATGACTTTTGTTTGGCTTGGTTTCAATTATCGTCGCACTAGAGCTACACGAGGGCTATTGGCGACGGGCGTCGTATTTTAGAACCACAGTCAGGTGACGAGCCACACCTGAATAGGCACCCAACGCAACCGTTAATGGCGACATCGTACGCAGCGTTAGGACTTTGAAGGATATTTAACGTGCACTCCCTTACACGGGGTATTATTCGTCGGACATTTTTGGCTGCACGGGCCGTTTATAGGTCGGCAGCTATTTTGGCGATGCCCGGACCCGAACCTGGGACCTTCCGAATGCTAAGCGACTGCTTAACCGACTGGGCTCCCCAGCCCCATGACTTTTGTAAATCTATGTCTTTAGTAACGTTTTTGTCTTTGGTAACTTTATCTATTTTGTAACTTTAGGCATTTTGTAACTTCTTAATTTTTATAGCGTTTTGTCTTCTGTAACTTTATGCCTTTTGAAACGTTTTTGTTTAATGTACTTTGTTTTTTGTAAAGTTATGTATTTTGTAGCTATATCCAGGAATTTTCCCGTAACTTTGTGTCTTCATACAGTGTTTTTTATCTACTAAACTTAATGGGTACCAACAAATAGCTACAAAATACTGGTTTTATTTTGCTATATAGAGACACTGTTTGAACCCTCTAGTATGTTTCTTCAAAGATTCAAAACAGTTAGAAAAATATTTTTGAATCAAAAAAGCATTTGATTTTTGCTTCTCATCAAAAGCTCCACCAACTTTTTTAAATTGATAATACTCATTTTGCAATATTTGGGAGCTTGACCTGTATTTAAACGCATATCATGCCACATCGCAATTTTTTTTTATTCAACAACTGTTGCATCAAACCAGGAAAAAATGCTTTTTACAATTTTTATTTGTAAAGCATTTAACTACAAATTATATCTTTAAAATGACCTGCAAATAGAGATCATAACCAACTATGCTATACAAAAGTTACGAATATGTATACTCAGATGAACCATTTCACTTACGATAAATTTAATTTTGATGCAAGTTAGTTTAGAACTTTCTATTATTCAAAAATTGGAATTTAGTTAATGAGTTTTTTTACTGTTTACCAGGTAATTTATAAAATAAGATGGTCATTTAATTAATAAATAAAAAACATTATGGAAATAGTTTAAAAAGCAAACACATGATAATAAAATTGCCTTCCGTAACAATCAAACTCCTTTCTTTCTGGGAAAGATTAATGATGAGTACATCTAATTACAACTAAAATTAAATCAGGGAAAATTTAAAATCCATCGCCTTAATAGGAAAATAATGGAACTTTTTTCCCCCCAACTTCGGCAAACAAAATGCGGCAATCGACGCCGAAATCTTAACGCCGAATCATTTTCGCTTCTCAAAAAGTTTCTATTCTACGGATGGCATCATTAATCAGGTTGATGAATTGGCATCGGCCATTTTGATGGGAAATCTGCATTGAGTTAAGAAAAGGGAGATGGTTGGCGAGAATTATAGCGAAGCCGCCAAAAAGTCGTCAAGAAACAATAGTAAGCTAAAAAAAACCCCGTTCATTAAATCGTTAGTTTGTACGGAAACACACAATTTATTAATTGTTGTTACTAAAACTTGATGTGCTATCAACAGCTAGTTGTGGTCCATGAGTCCATGTATTCTGACAACGTCAATAACAAGAAGTGGAGATGATTCAAGGTCTTATAAAAATCGACCCAGGCAGTCTAGGATATGCTCCGGAGCGGCTGGCTTAAAATGACACCTATTGCATTTTTGAGTATTTTTGCAGCCAGAGATAAAAATCGCTTCTTTCAGATGGTCACTGTTATTTTTTTCCTTGATAGGCGTTAATAAAAAAAATCGATTATTTTCAATTTTTTTAGGCTGAAGCACAAGATCGGAAATTGAACGTGATGGTAGTAATTTCCGTCACAGGTAAGAAAAATACATTGTTGTTGTTTACTTATTCATCTTGGTATAGCAGCAGGCTACATCAAGTCCATAAGCTCGAAATACTTAAGAAATCAAATACTACAAAGAAAAACCTTGGTAGGTGAAAAGAAACAACACATTCAATGTTAGTTCATGCTGAAACACTTGATTTTATTCCTTAAAATTGATTAATTTTTTTGAAAAAAATAACTGTTTGCTTGGCTGTAGTATGAGATATGAATTCATATAAAATGGTAATAATTTCCTTCACAGGCAAGAAAATACGTTGTAATTATAGTTTATATTACAGAGTCAGAAATTGCCAAGTCGATGTATTCAGCCTATACAAACTCCACTGAAAATAGCGCCAAATACTTCGTTGAGAGCGTTTATTTGGGCCTACTATAGGGCGATAAATAGCTTCACTTGGCAAACCTTTTTATGAATTGTATGTATTGGTTTTTGCTTGGCAGTATCTTTAAATTCCTCTTAACTCTATATAAATCCCGATCTATTATAAATAGCTTTATGTAAAAAGGGATTATTTTCATTGTAGAATTTCCCGCTGCATATCCGCTTTGAAGTTTTTACTGAAAGAAGAAGTGTGTGCGGAAATCTGTCTGCTGGACTTGACAATTTATGTTTAGCGGTTCATCTAAAAACAGGTTCTGGCTTCCCGTAAAACACCGGAAATGCAAATAAAATGAAACTAAATCATTTGCCCAAAAGCAAACGAACAAAGAAAAATGGCGACCTGCCATCATTTTTAACTTTTTCCGAGACGAAACAATAATAAGACAAGTAATTGATTTTGCAATTCACGAGCAAGATGGATGTGATGTTCGTCTCTTCGGTTATTTCATTAGCGCTTGACTGTTGTCAAAAAAGTCAATTAACTCTGTTTTTTGTGCGAGTATTGGCAGTCGGAAATGGTAATGATGGAGAGATTGATTAAAAAAATGTGTTATCGGTCGTAACAGGTATTGGAAGTTTTTAATTGTCGCAATGTAGGGACTGAATGGAAACCGTTTTATTAGAAGTTGTACAAAGCTTTGGACTATTTATAATTCGGATTCTGATATTCATTTTTCAGTCAGATATAGTTAGCTTTTTTTATTGTGTATAACATAGCCAAATCAAATGGCTCTATGAGTCCTGCTTACATCTTTTGGAATGTGGTTGTTTTGTGACCTGGAACCAAGGTTACGAGTCTGTGGTAGCTCTTTCACAGGTAACTAGCTGAAAACCAACAGTGCAGCCTCTGTTTTTCCCCAAAGAGTTCTGTAATAGGGTAGAGGAATGACTCGTACTGAGCTGCCATCGGCTGCCATCGGCTGCCATGGCTCACTACGGAGACCGAATAGAGGGGTAAAAGTGCTAGTTAATTTATAATTTTGAAACTGAGAAAAGAAGTACTCTCAGGGCAAATGAGAAAATTGAACCCGCAACCGTTACAGCACTCGAACTGCTAGCGTTATGGGGTGTATTCCAGACCTCTTAGACATCGGGTTCCACATGCCACCCTATATTGTCTCCTTGTTTTTCCATGATGCTGTTGGTAGGTTCAGTCTCTACCCTACATAGAACTCTTTGGTTTTTCCTATTCTCTCCACTACGAGCTGAAGTGAATGGAAGACTTTTCTCTGATAAAAAGATGTCGTTCCCCTCAAGTTCGGGGGATGCAGAAAAAAACTATTGAAACATCAAAGCGTCCCGCTCATCGACAAAGTTCTTTAAACCAAGCTCCACCAAGTAAGACTATGCTGTACTGGGTTCTTGTTTCCACCAACCTCGCCAATTTGTAGCTTAATATATTTTTTTGTTGTGTGAAAATTGTACGCCTTTAAAGTAGTCTCTTACTCAAATTCAAGACTTTAACCATTTCACTCCGAATGATTCAATTTGGAAGATTTTTCTCTCTCTAAGTTAACTTGCACTTATTTCAAATAAATGTTATTAAATTGTTCATGCTTTTTTCGATAAAAATATAGTTTCTTTTGTATCGTTAGATGGAAGACTCATGTCTTTTGAAGATTTAAATAATGTTTGTTGCGGTTTAATAGGAAACATTTAAAATACAAAAATTAAGCATGAATAATTTTATTAAATAATTGGTTCTAAATTCTTCACGATTACCTTATAACTGTTTAATTTGAGCAATTTTTAAGAAATAAAGTTTCGAAAAAATATTGTTTTAATTTATTCAAAAGTTATGATTCTAAAATTTGTCTCTTAAATTTTAGTTAGAGAAGATTTTCTCCTTGGCTTTTCATAACTTCATTCTGAATGCATAATGAGCCTGTTTTTGAAATTTTAAATTTTCAAAATCAAAAATAAAAAGTTGAGATTGAAAGGGTTGAACCACGGCAACAAAAGCAATTTATTCAAGCTGCACGTTTTCTTTTTATAGGCGATGTGGCTATCACGCATTTATTAAATGGTTTTATAAATATTTAAGAAAATCAGACTTCTTTAAAAAGGATGGACGAAAATTGAAAAAAAGAGTAGAAATTTCCAAATACTTATATTATACTTCAAAAATTCAGTTACTGACACGATAAAATTGAATTTAGTATTTTTATGGGTATTTAATTTTTTTAATACTTTTACTTAAAGAATAATTTATGTAGCGCGATACGTGTTTGTAAAAAAATGATGTTCATAAGTTGAGGTTTAATTTAGTTTTCAAAGCACAAATGGAAGTAATTTATATGAAGATTATATTATTCCACTTAATTTATTGGGAGTCTTTCCGTAATTTTGTCTGCTTGGTGGACATGGACGACGGGAAACCGTTTTTTCTTTTGGTTCATCATTCGCGGTACAAACGTGTGACTCGTGTTCACTGATCTCTGGCGTGAATCAGGGTTGCCGCGAAAGAAAAACAAAGCTAGGAACCGGTTTCTTTACACCATTGTAGGCAATTTTCTTCGCTTTCATCGCCAGAGACCTATTGAGGAAAGCTACGAGGCTTTTACGAAATCAAGCGGTTTTTCCCGTGTACCTTTATATATTATTGGCTTATTAGATCAAAACATAATTTTCAAATTTAGTAAAACTTGTTTGGTTGATACAAAGAAGATTACTTATCGAAACACAGGTGAAATGCTTAGTGGAAGAACGTGCTAAGTGGCATTTTTGAAAAAAAAAAATGAGGTTTTCGTTTCAATGAACATGTTATTCCATCCTTTAAAAATATCAAGATTCTCCCTTTTCGTAAAGTTCAAATTTATTTTACCGTTTGTAAAAGCCGTTTTTAGCGTATTTAAGTGCAAACGAAAAACTTTAAAGCCCATTTTTCCGTGTTCACCTTTTTTGTCACTTAACACGTTTTTCAACTATAGTAGGTTTATCTAGAATGCAAGCCTTGGAAACATTTTCCTCCCCTTCCCCACATGAGGTTTTCTTCGTAACGGCGGAGCGTGTTTTTTCCCCACCCTACATGGTTAAATACCAATAGTTTTGATTGTAAGCCTCAAGCGCGCTAGGATAAGATAAGTGATGTTCCCCCCTTTTCCTAGAAAACCCAGTGAAGGGATGGGGGAAGAGAGTCTTTTCGAAGCTTACATTCTGGCTGGAAATGGTATGAGCTCTTCAGTTCTCTAAAGATACCTTGTATAAATGCTTTGTTTGCTGCCTTTTTTGAAAGAAGAACACCAACTTTTCAGATCGGTTTTGGCCACAGCAATTAGCGGTTTCGCACAATGGTATCAAATTAATTTCACTAAGCAAATATAATTCTACATATCCAGACCTCGCATATGTTGAACTATCATTTAATAAACACACAAAACTATTTCCATATTAAGGCATACAATTATCAACAACAATGCATGAACCCAAAGCCGCTTGTCAAAATCTGCGACTACAATAATTGAAATATGAATGGCGAGGTATGCACTAAATTATCACGAAGGTAAAGTCAGTGTGTAGTCAATTCATATAGGGAACTGCATCAGAAATTAGGCAAGCGTGGAATTATAATGAAATGCGTTGTTGCGTGCTGCATTAACGTCAGTATGTTTTGGATGTATTGTAACAATTAGCTGCTTTGTATAGATTGCAAGTATTGGTAGTTGTCACTGAACTGTTTTATTTCAATATTGGTAGTTAGTTGTTTATTTCATTACAATGTTTTTACATATATATAAAGAGAAATAAATGGTAAATTTAATTAAGTTATTTGGGATAATAAGTAAATAAGAATAAATATTTAATTATCCAACCTAAACTCTAGTAATGTTAATATTGGTAAACTGATTAAATTACATATGCTTTTTGGAAGGCATAACGCAATTCCCTAGAAACAATTACGTTTTATTAAAGGTTGCTGGATATTAATGTAATTTGTTACCAAATATATAAACATACTTATGATTATTCTAAATATGAAAACGTTTTTTATTAAGGGTGTAAGAATTCTCCAGTAACAATATAAAAATAATTCACATTCAAGGAGTAATTTAACATTTGCAAATGTTTTTATCATAAATATACGAGTTAAAAAATTCACTACTAAACACAATTCTAACAATTATAAAGCTTAATATTATTATTAAGGTTTATAATTGTGTTTATTAGTGTGTGTTCATAATTCTTATCTACTTATAAAAATGTAATTATTTTATTTTAGTTTCATCTTACAATTACCCTTTTGAAATTCAAATATTCGTAAAATAAAATATTCTTGAAGTTTTTCCTATCATTTTGCCGTAAAGCTTAGAACTAATAAGGCGACACGGTTAAAACCATTTTAAAAAACACATATTGCATCAGATGACAAAATTAAGAACGTAAGTGGTTATCTTTCATCCCTTGAGTGGGTAGATAAAAATGGGTACCAAGCATCCTTGGGAACTAAACACTGGGGGTTCCGCGTGAGGTTGACTACATTTCCGGTACATATACCTAGCACTTCAGAGCCCTAGGTCACGAAAGCTGAATTGAGAGCGGCAGTACTTGGCCCAGTAAAGGGCTGTTGCCCTGAGAAGTTTAGTTTTAAGGGGATATGGCTTCACGATGAAATAGACAATTAATCAAATTTATGTTTCGTATATACAGTACCTTGATTTATATATCACCATCACAATATATTAGTGACGCAAATATTTGCGAAATATATACGTGATATAAATATATGCAAATATTACCATAATCTCATTGAATGAAAGTTGCATGGTTCGAACCTTTCTTGGGGCACAGATTTGTTGTTTTAGTGCATGGCTTGAACAGATTATTGAAATAGTTTGAATCCTTTTATTTAATGGTTTGAACTGTTTGTATATCTTCCCTCTCTTTTTAACTTAATAAAAACAAATTTTAATATAAAGTAAATGATCAAAAAAGACTTACGATTTAGATCCAGCGTCACGGCTGTAGACGCGGGGACAGTGATGTTGTTGTTGGAAGCTTGGCATGTGAGCACAGCGAGCAAGTCGTGTCTCTTGAGCTCGCCAATTTTGAGCTCGTTCCTCACTAAGTTGTCCCCGGGAATGAACGAGTAGGTGTCGTCTAACAAGGAGTATTCTCGCCACCAAGTAACCGTGGGACGAGGCTTGCCTGGAAAAGGAATTTTTTTATTAGTTTTGGTAACCAACAATGGATTACAATTTATATGCAGCAAAAAAATGCATAATATTTACAAATTTAATGTCACTTATAATGACTTTTTTTAATAAATGTTACTTACTTTCAACAAAATATATTGAATGAATTCTAACATTCACAACGTATCGTTAGATTGAAAAACATTAAAAAAACCATTTTCTAACTTTGAGAAAATTAAAAAATTCTGTACATATTTTTTAGAAATTGACAACCACTTGTTTCTTGTAATATAAATCATATAACTAATGATATATACCTTAAAAATATTCGCTATCAAATGATTATTTTGGATCCCTGAACAACCCTGTTGAACAAGTTAAAATACATCGCAATGTATAAAAGTTTGTGTCCACATAATTTTATTTATAATATACAAATTCCTTAAAACCTCCAAATAGGTGTTAATATATATTAAACCTGTAAAAAAGACGCATATCAAGCAAATTCCCTGAAAATAAAGTAAAGTACGGTCCCTCAAAACTTCATTATTTGGTGAAAAGTGTCTGTCGATATATATTCTTTAGTTGCTGCGTCCTTGTTGATAATAGTCTGCGTTGTTAAAAGGGTGGCTGGTGGGTTCGATACCACCCGAGGCTCTTTAAAAACACATAAGAAGCTTTCTGTGGTGGTTTCACAAAATTTTAAGATTTTTTTAGTAAAGAAGTGTTATAGATGTAAATACTGTTTTACTTTTTCCGAATTTAAGAAAAAATTTCCTTACCTTTAATATACAATTTTTAATATATACTGATTGTTTTGTGGTATCTTTTTTTGATTATACAAAGGTGGATTTTAAATGGAAAATCAAATGATTTAGCAAATAACTGCTATTGTAGAAATTAAAAAAAAAAGTTTTTATTTTGTTAATTTTAAATGTTACTCAAAAATTTTAACAGAAATGTTCCGAATAAGTTTGATAACATTTCAAACTCTATAATAGGTACTGTTTAAAACTATCAATTGCTAGTTATGCATGAAGCTGTTTAAGTTATGTAACAGAGCATGCAATTTGAAATTACGTTTCAATGATATAAATTCTAAAAAAAGGGACAACTAAACACAAAGTATGCGATCGATCATATTAATAACTCGATCTACTCGTAAGCCTAATTTATGAAAAACTTAGCTGACAATTTTTCAGTATTTATTTTAGCACGTGCTGATTGTTTTCGACTGCTACTGGACAATACAAAACCTTTATTTTCAAACTTACATTTTTTTAAAAACAATATCAGTTAGAACCTCCTCAAATGAAAGCAGCGATCAGCACCATGAACAAAACACGAAATCCTTTTTATCGGCATTGATTCGGATTTGTTGTTCGAAATCGAAATGCATCGCACGATTGGCCGTTTCTGAGGCTACATTTGTATCTGATACGGACGTATCAGTATATTTATGTGGAGGAGAATGCATACATTTGGTGTTATTTGAGGAAAAAGGAAAAATACAGTGTACGTTGTGTATTTTTGTTGTTATTTGTTCAGACACTGAAAATATGAATTTGATGTTTGGGAATGATATATTTCGTGTTTGTGTAGTTAGATGAATGAAAAATGTATTTGCGTCCATTGCACTTTTCATAATGTGTGTTTTTTGTTATTTGAAATAAAATGTAGTAATATGTATTTTTCTTAATAAATTTGCCTTTGCCATTTTTAAACGTAACCTGCATGTTAACCCTCTAATGATACTGCTGCCATATGGCAACAAGTAACATAATCCACTTTATTCTATTAAAATAAAGCTCCCTCTCGACAATTCTGTGATTTTTTCATCTATTACATTCCATTTTGAAGTTTTATTTACTAATAACCCTCATAGGTGACAGTAGTAAAAGTGCGTTCAAATTTAGGAAGTGAAGTTATTAACTGTTGTGAAATTACGTCTTTGGCAGTATTCTAAGTATAATCACTAGCAGTAAATAATCGGCTATCGAGCATCGGCCAAACGTCGAAAAAAAGTACTGCGACATCCAGCCGACGCGTCGGAAAGGGATTGGCGATGTCCATCGCAGCGGCTGCCTTTCGTGCTTGGCGAGCGACTATTTGCCAATGATGTGCGACCACTTACCGTATCATTTTTGTAGTCGGTAAGAGATCGAAAATGGCAATCGGCCGCACATGGGGCCGATGTACAAAACACGATATTTTCCAATCGTCGGCTACTAGTTACATCGCTTTTTGCGACCCCAATAGTCGGTTATCGATCGATTTAATCTTACAAATCGACAGGTTTTTTGTCGACGTCGGAGTGACGAGTTGGCGCGACGTCTTCCCGATCTCGTAAAAAAACTTCTAATCACTTACCGACGAAATCGATGATTGGCCAACCATTCGCCGATTAGGCTTGCTGCCTGGGATAGTATTATTATTAAATACAAATTAATTGTTTCGAAAAATAATTATAGTTCAAGAGGGTTACTTTAAAGTGCATTTAGTAGTTTTCTAGTGTTTCTTACCAAAATTGGAATTTTGCAGTCGCCGTTTGCCATATGGCAAAAAACTTTAAAAATTAGAATTATTTAAATTCCAATGCAGTTTTTTTTCAGTTCGATCTCTTATATAATATTTTTTATCAATATATTTCTTTCATTCAGTGACAATCATTTGCACAAAAAAACCATTTTTTTAAAGCTATTTCAATTAAGTATATTTTCAACTAAGTTCCTTTCTAACTATGTTCATTTCTAACTATGTTTTTGTCTAGCTATATTTATTCCAAATTATATTTATTTCAATTTATATTTACTTCTAACCATGTTTATTGATAAACTCACACACACACAATATCCACTCACATTCCTACACAAACACCGAACACAAAAATTCCCCAAAAAATATTCCATTCTATTGCCGTCTGTCGCAGACATTCGATTTAATCCGCACGGAGGTTCCGAGTTACTTAATAAAATCCAAACTTCTTTCTGTACCTGGTGTTTCGACAAAAATAAACATTCGGGGCATGAAAAAAGAATGAAGAATATCTCTTTCATATTCCCCAACATGCTCCATCTCATGAAAAATATTGTTAAGCATAACTCATATGGCGGAGAGACCCGTACTTCCAGCGAGCTCTAATCCCGTATAACCGTGCTTTTTCGCCGAACCACTGTTTAAAGTTTCATGAGAGATACTTGTATTTTTTTTTTTTGCTTTTTATTCTTTGTAAAGAATGTATAGGAGTTCTTTTTGTGATAGTGGTTCAAGGGTACTTGTATTCGTTTTGAGTTTTGTATGGTTGAGTTGAATTATTATCGCACTAGAGCTACCTGAGAGCAATTGGCGTACTAGAACTTAGGCGATGAGTGTCATAATTATAGGACACTCAGCTCATAACTAATGAACAAAACAAGAAGACAGTCATTAAATAAGATTTCTGAACAAAAAAATTAACGGACAGTCAAGTGACATGCCGGCACCTCAGTAGGTGCCCAACACAATTGAAGAGTACACGGGAAAAAACCGATTGATTTTGTAGAGAAGATTCCTTAGCAGGCCACTTTGGCGATGATAGCTCATAGATAGAGTAATAGAGTAAAAGACCACGTGACCTCTAATGCTAACGACACGGGGCGCGCAAGGAGCTCCCAGAAGAGCCCCAAATGAAGTCATTGTAGTAGGTCACGTGATCTCCCACTCTGGTACTGTTACTACTATCTCTGTAGTTCCTAGCTACCAAGATTCAGGCGATTGACGATCCCGAAGCTTGGACCAGCGAAGAAGAAAGATACCGGTTTTCTGCCACCAATGTTCGCCAAGCAGACAATTGCGGGCGTCCGCCTAATAAATCAATCGGTTCTTCCCATGTACTCTTCAATTGGTCAGGGCGAAATCGTACGCGGCGTCTTGACTTTGAAGCATATTTAACGTGAGTTCCCTCTAGCCCAGTGGTTCCCAACCTTTTCTGGACCATCGTCTCGTTCTTTAGGTTAATTGACACCCATCGCCCCCTTTCAATTTTCATGTTATGTCTAATCATAATTTGTGTTTTTACTTCTGCGTAAGGATATTTTATTAAAAATATGCATGCATATTATAATTTTGAACTTCAAGAAAATGTATAATCTCGCAAAAAAATATATGCCATAAATAAAAAATATGATATAAAAAATAACCTAATTTCAAACCACTAATATAATTTGTGTTTTTGCTTACTTTTTTTCACATATTTTTATAGATAAATTAGAAACTTTTTATAATAGAAAATTAGAGATTAGATAAATTAGAAAAACGCAGACACATGTTAATATAAGTAAAAAGTATTATATTTATCGATAAATGTAACCGAACTATATGTAATTATTATTATTGCAAGTATATTATCTTTTATTAAATTAACTTTATTTCTGCTTTAGACAGTGAAGAAAGTTCTGATTTCGATATAGTTATTTATAAAAAAATAATAGAATATGTACTCTGGTATATTGAAAATATTTTCCTTTAAATATAAGTTGGACCATTCTTAAAAAATAAGCCCTTTCAAATAACGTATCTTTTTTTTTACAGATGTTGAAGCTTAGACGTACAGAACGGCATACGAATACAACGTGCTGACTTTACAGAACAGTGTTGCCACCGAACAAAGAGAAAAAAATCCTAAAAAGGAAGTCATTCAAGCTTTGGACGTTTTTGATTGGCTATGAGGACAAGGATTTGAACTGTATAATTCAGTAGTATGTCGGCGAGAGGAAAAAATCAATTTATTTGTTTTGACGAATTCAATGTTACTTTGAGAATCAAGGCATGGAATTTATTTTGCCTTGGTTGTTGACTTTTTGTAAATCGAAAACGTTAACTGATTTTTTTTTATTTTTAAAAAATCGTTACTTGTATTTTAAAATGGGTTTGGAAGTTGTTTTGCGAAAAGCTGTGATAATAAAAATTGTGTAAATAAAAGACTTACATTTTGGAATTATTTTTTGATAAAATCCTCTTGGTTCTTGGTTTTAGTGCGTTTTAAAAAAATGGGTTTTAGCCGTGTGTTTCGTAAAATACCATTTATTTGCTTTAAAAATATAAAAAAAATTCATTAAGTATAAAAGGACAATAAGAAAATCACTATTCATTTAAAATCAACAAGATTAATTCTTTATTAAAAACAGAATTAATGTTACTATGCAGATTAAATGTATCACAATGTTTTAAACAAAACCAAATTCATTTATACTAGGATGCGTTAAAATGTTAAGTTGCAGAATTTGAAAATAAAAATAGTATAAATACTAAAGCATGTTAATTATACTCTTAACTTAATGTGCCATTGAAATTTATACTCTGCGAATTTACATTTGTTTGTCAACATAAAATTAAAATAAGTTACGCTCAATTTGTAATGTAAAACAACTTTCATTTTCTTAATTACTGAAACTGAATCAATTAGGAAAAACAGTGAAATTAAAAGCAGTTTATCTATCGAGCATTAAGATGCGTTAATGTTCCGTTCATTCTTCTTAAAAGATACAAATTGGATAACTTATGCAGTTTTTTTTAAGCATTTTAATTTGAAATTTGTAAGTCATTCATTTAAATATAATTGCTTAGTTAATCGCAATAAGCGAAGGATAATACATTTCTAACTCTTACAATTGATGTTTCTATGACACTCTCATTAACATCGCTTTTAATTGTAGAGATGAATGTAAAAAAAAAAAAGATCAAGTACATTGAATAATTTACTACGGAGCTTCGCATTTCAATATTTAGTGAAAGTAGAAGCTTGCTTGAAAATCTTGCAAGTGCACCACTTGTTTACGTTTTGTGGATGAATTGGGATGTTTGAGATGGCGTAACTTTTCACAGTTTTTATTCTTGATCTTCTGCGATTTAATTTGTTGTTTCAGTTGTAATCGTTTTTTTTTAATATTCTGTGTTCTGTTTACAGTCTTTACGTTAAACCTTTTTTTATTCCTTCAATAAATGAAACTTTATTGGTTATAATTCAATTAAATTTCAACTATACAAAGCATTTCCAGTTGGGAAAAAATGGTTGGTTTGTAGACACATATTTTCTGGCTTGTGTGCTTGGTCAGAGACCAGCTTATAAACCTTCGGCAAGTAAGACAGACACAACACACACACATACGCGACCGAAGCTTCCATCTATCGCGTGCCAACTCCACAATTTAGACATGTCCCTGAAGGAGATGGAAATAGTCTTCAGGGACCTATACCCGTGGGAAACTGCGCAATGACCTTCTCAGGACTTACAGATTTATTGAGCACGTACTCCGCATTTACTCGGTGGGTCTTCAGTGGTACTGAGACTCAATCACGGGACCTTCCGATACCGAGATCTTAACCACTATGCTCCCCACAGCCCCTGCCATTGTAGAAGAACCACAAATGAAAACGATACGGCTTGAACTGTTGCCACTACAGACGTTAAACATATCCATCAATTATTTATGGAGATCACCGGGGAGGTTTAATTTTAATTTATTTCACGTTTACCAAAATTAACTTCATTGACTTCAGCTATAAATTAACCACAAACAAATGAACCAGAGCATATTTGAGTAAAAAGAGATAAAATTCATTATTTCACTTCTACAAACCGAGAATAAAAAAAACCCAGTCTCATTTTCTTTTCCTGTCCAGCCATCAAAAATGACTTTTTCTTCAGGGGAAAAAAGAGAACCATTTCGTAAATTTTCATCAAGAAACATACCCCATTCCGGAAAATTAAACATTTTATTTAACGCACCCTTGCAAATTGACGATGTTCAAGTTCGGACATCTAGTAATTCCCGACAACCGGTTTTGTTTTAATCTAGTTTTTGGAGGGAGGAGATCTTATAAAAAAGCACTAAAAGTAAATTTCTCTTTGAAACGCCCTACAGCGTCTTTCTGGTTATTATGGAGATAGGGAGCAGAAATAATGTAATATCCAGTTATTTTTCTCTGGTTTTTAATTTTCTGGTTTTAATTACACTAGAGATCTCCGAAAGGCTATAGTAGTCCTAATTTTCAAGTCAAGTGACAAGTTCAACACCGAAATGACATATGGCCTACTTAACTTTAAAATCATAGAAGCTCGTCGTGAAGCACGTAACTCATTTGGTTTGGATTGCCAGCTTTTCAAAAAAAAAAAAAAAAAAAGCGCTGAAGCTGTTCGTATACGGCCGACTGTACTTTTTCAGCTTCCAAACAGGTATCGTTCCTCTCTTTCAGAACAGCCGGCTACCCGAACCGGATTTATAGTGTGACGTCATAAAGAGCTTCGGTGGCCTTTTCAGTTAAGTTGGCAGAGGCTGACTCAGAGCAATATTGTAACACCATCGTTTGTGGTGCCAGGAACCACCAAGAAATTTAAAATGATCCAGTCCCTATTCACTGTGATTATGAAATTATTTTGCAAAGCACTATTTATAGAAGGGTTGGTTGGTTTGAAGACATATTTTTAGGCTTGTGTGCTTGGTCAGAGACCCACTTATAAACCTTCGTCAAGTAAGACAGACACAACACACACACACATACGTGACAGATGCTGGCATCTATCTCCACCTCTACAATTTAGACATGTCCCTGTAAGAGAGGGAAATAGTCACCAGGGACCTGTACCCGTGGGAAATTGCACAGTGACCACCCACGGGACTTTCGGATCCACATATTTATGAGCACGTACTCCGCATATACTCGGTGGGTCTTCAGTGGTATCGTGACTCGATAGCGGGACCTTCCGATTCAGAGACCAAGATACTGACCAGGAGGATCTCCACAGCCCCTTCATTGCATGACGCCTTAATTCACTATTCCACATCTTCATTTTTCACTGGCTTATAAGCTTATAAAGAAGTTAAATTTATTCTTTAGTACACAGAATAATTTAGTATTGCTGTATTTTTGTTTATAAATTGTATGAATACGTGATTTTTTTTCTTTGAATCTCCAAAAAAATATTAACAGAGCGTGTAAATTTTTGCTAACATCATATTTCAAATAAACTGTACTAATATTCATTATTTCGAAATTTATTTTGAAAGTCTGCCAATATTTTAAGTGAAAACCCCACTGTAAATTGCTTTTTGAAATAGCTGTGTTTATAATAATAGGACAACATTTTCAGTGTCATTAATTCATATTATTGTTTAAAAGTGATGGCAGTAGTTTTTTTCTTTTTAAATATTGTTTCTATTAGGGAAAATGATTAATATTCTTGGGAATACCAGACACAATTGGTTAAATATGTTTTTTAGTATTAGTTTTAAATTTCGTTATTGTGTTGAAACTATAATGCATTTACGATATTGTGTTGAAACTATAATGCATTTACGATATTGTAATGAAACAATATTGCATTTACGATATTGCAATGAAACGATATTGCATTTATGATTTTGTAATGAAACGATATTGCATTTACGAATATTGTAAAGAAACGATATTGCATTTACGATACTGTTTTCGAGCGAGCATGCATTTACGATATTGTATTTCGATAATACATTCGTAAAATGCAGGGGGCTTTTATTCAAGGTGGTCACATTGTCAATATACTTCGTAATCTTGAGAAACATAGTCATTACTCATTCAACGAATTAGCCATCAACACACTCAGTTTAAATTAGAGTCCCAATTTCGGAGCTCAAGCTTACTCTCTCTTAATGATAAATTCTACTCGAAGATTATTGCATTTGCAGATATAATCTTATCTATTGTCCTGATTAATCCGTATTAACTACAATGTACCATCTGCCTCACATAGACTTGGTACATAGACTACTTGAATTAAGAAAATATAATTGTTTATGAGGAAATATAAATTTGATGCTCTTCTTCATTGGGCAAAAACTAATTTGGGAAAATTAAGTTTAGGGACTAGTTGGTAAAGCCTTCTAAAAAAAAACTAAACTCCCCGGCGCAGCAGCCCATTACTGGGCCAAGGCCTGCCGTGCCCATTTCAGCTTTCGTGACCTAGGGCTCTGGGGTGCTAGGCATATGTTCCGGTAAGGTGGTGAGCCTCACACGGAATACCCAGTGTTTAGTTCCCAAACATGCATAGCACCCATTTTATCGACCCACTTAAGGGATGAAAGGATGGGTCATCCTCGCCCAATCCGGGATTCAATCCACGGACCTGTGGCGGGGCAATGCGAAGCACTACCACTAAGCCACTTGGCCTCAAACAAGCCATTGGGCCTCTGAGAAAGCCTTCATATAATCTTATAAAATATGATTATTGACATTGGCCATCACTTTAAATGAATTGCTCAGTTTTAAGCTCAACGAAGACATTCAGTGAATAGGTTGCCGGTGCTTGCTTAATACCCCCACCAAGGGTATTGTTCTGTCAATTTTATCACCCTATGTACGATGTCGGTTTTTGATAAAAAAAAACACCTTCAAATTTATGTTTTGATATGAAAGTGACTATAAGGGATTTGATAATAGTATTCACAAAATCGTCGTTAATTATATTTTAAGTAGCAGAATTGATAGATATTTGATCCCTTGAGAGAGAGAGAGAGACGTAGATAAAATTGTGACATCGTAATTATGGAAAATCATTATTGAGAGATTCAACTAAAATACCCTCAAAGTTCCGTGTGGGACAGCAATCGTCACTTGGCCACGGTTCTAAATTAAAAGACACAATTAGCTGTGTTAGAGCTCATCACAGAGGGTAGAAATAAATAAGCAAGAACGTTCTACGCTCTAACCTTACTAAAAACTCATATCATCTGTTCCTACGAAATAACCTCCTTTCACTTGCCCCTAAAAACTCTCCCTTTCCAAGTTGGAATTAATAAAAAGAACTATCCCCTGTGCAAATAAACGGAATTGAATCATAAGTAAAGTGTTTGAATACTCGCCTTAATCGCTTCTTTAATCAGTGGAGACTTAACTTTGCTCCATGCAAGAACAATTAAAGGAACCCGAAAATCCAGGGCGATTCTCCAAAATTGTTCGCCTCTTTCTTATTTTCTTAATTTCATTACAATGCAAATATGACTGTAAGGGGATTTGGGAGAACTTGTAATCTTTTTTCGTCCTTATAACATGTGTTTTTAATTTAATAAACTGAGTACAGTGTGTTGTTAGAAATTATAATCGTTTGTTTAAACGGAAGGTTTTTGAAATTTAAAATGGTATATAATTCGTGCTCAGATATTAATAAATTGATAAAAAATGAACTTAATAGATATAAAATATTTAAGAATTCAATTGAAGTTTTTAGATTAATATACAAGATAATCGTATTATAAATAATTAGACATCATAATTTAGAATGGAACAGTTCCACAAAAATTTAAATTAGTATTCGATTGATTATTTAATGTACTGGGCGGAGCTTACTACATAATATCACCAATCACCGAAGTTATATATCAAAGTGAGGAATGAGAGCATATGATTTGCCTCACGTGAAACAAGCCAATTTCTCACTTGTCTAAGTCACTTTTATTTGTCGTATCTAAATGCAAAAATGATTATGTTTTTCGTCAATTTATGCTATCAAAATTTTTTTATATAAGGTTTTTCAAGCTTCAATAAAGTGTGTAAATCTTTTCTATTTATGATCGCAGTTAAGTAAATTAATTTGGTGAGTGTTAAAAATAGCAAAAGCTTTTAAATTAAACGTAAATGGAAATTATATGACATTAATTTTTTAAATTTTATAACTAAAATTTTCAGAGCTCATAGTTTCTTTTAGAAGTACGTCTGCTATAAAATTGAAATAAAGTGTACATTTTGTAAAATCTATAAAAACATGTAATATATATTAAAGTTTATTAAAGTAAAACCGAAGATTCCGGAAATTAAAGTAGATAAATTTAAATAAACGAGTCTTCAACTATTTATTATAAGCACGCATATTATAAATAATATTTCCATAAATTGCCCGATAATTGTATTATATGCGCAAATTCATTTTCAAAGCACGTTGCATGATAATATCCTATTTAAATATTTGCCCATTATATATTTTAATGTTATTGTTTACTAGCTTAATGTAATTTTAGTTTACTTGTTTTACATTGAAGCAACTATTTTTCTGATTATTATACATTTAATGTGATTTTCATCGTTTATTGTAGAACAATGCCCAAAGTTAATACAAAGTCGTCTGCAATAAGATTGTAGTTTAACAATTAAACAAGAGTTTGATGGGATTAAAATCGTACATAACTAAAGACACGAAAAATTAAAAAAATATAAATGTCAATTTCATTATAAAAGACATCGGCTTATTGACATTGAGACTCAAAAAAGTGTGATTGTAAGTATTGTTAAATGTTTAATATTGTACTTGTGATTCTTATCGGTTGATAATTTTAAGTTAATATGTACATATTGACAACAGTAATCAGTTGAGTTTGAAAGAATTTGCATGAAAATTATAATGCATACTTAAGTTAGTATCTTTACTAAGACACAATGCTTGCTACTTTACATTAATTCAAACAAGTTTCAAATTACCATGTTGTGCAGTATACATTTTATTCTAGCTTCGGGTAACTAATAGGACTAACAATATAAATTGTTAAAATTAAAGTTATAATTATGTTAATAGTTATTTTTTTAAAAAAAGAATTAAGTAGGGTATTTAGAGCATGATACATTTTCTCAAATTTATATGAATATCTGGAAAATTACTATAAATTAAATGGTTTAAGATGAAAACAAAATAAATTATTTGTCATTTGGCATGCAGTTATTTCTCCTCTTATATATTTCATTGATTGAATAGTATAATAATTTGTCTCGCCATTTTTTATAACTATAATTATATGATAATTGTTCTCGTATATTAAATTACCCCTACATTTTAAGTTTACATAAAATTCTCATTTTAATCTTTACTTCTATTTAATATTATCTTAATTCCTTAAGTTTTTAAATTCATTACCTCATTATTACTTCCCAATCATTCGTTAAAACATCGGCATCAGGGAAAAAATAGTAATTATTCCTATATCCCTTCAAAAAGCAATTTATTTAATAAATACTTCCAACTAAATTTAGTTTAAAAAAAACTTTTTTCCAAAAAAAAAAAAAAAAAAACGACCCCCAAGAGATAAAAAATGGCGTCGTTTCTAAACAAGTTTTCCCCTCCAATCCGGGCCATTTCCTGCAAAGCGTCGCAGTATCCGAAACTTCGCTACTTCAAAATCTCATTTAAGATTACCTCTGCGGCAGACCGAAATTTCGAGGGGTGGACACAGAAGAGACCACAAACATTTAGAAGCACCACAGAGTTTAGAAGAAGATTGTGAGATGCTTGGCGAGAAAAAAGTGAGGCCGCCAGCAAGTCGCCAAGTTGTGTCCACGCTAGATGGTTCTGAATTACTTCTACGTTACTACCAGTCATCCATATTCTAATAGTAATTGAATCGGTGGGTGCAGAAACAACGTCAGTCACAAACTTCAAATTTTTCAGGGGGAAGGAAAAACGTAATAACTCCTCCATTATTTTTGCACTAAACACTCGAAACAAACGTCCTGTATTTACGGAACTACTCAATAGACTAACGTAGTTTTTGCACCCATTACGCATCTTGCCTTTCTACGCTTATTTTCATTGAAAACGAGTTTTCGGATTTTTTTTTACTGAAGTGGTTTCTGCACTCACTGATTCAATTGTAGTATAAAGGCGCGTTTACATGAGCCATCGATACCATGGTATGAAGAGAACTCCGCAATTTTTTTTCTTCTTGGGGATTTTCGCCAAGGCAGAATCGGAATTGCAGGGTTCAAGGGGGGGTTTCGGAAACCCTCCAATGACTTAGGGTTTCATGTTTCATTCCATGAATTCGGCCAACAGACTATCATTTGGGTTAGAAATCCTGCTCGACCACTTTTTCTCCTAATGTAGGGTTTGGCATTCCATGGATTCGATGGCTCATGTAAAAGCACCTTAAAAGCCGTGGAAACTCATCTCCACCTTGAGGATTTTTTGGGTGGACTGTGGGTTGCCGAGGCTAGGGCTATGGGCTCACATGGAATCTCTTCACTCCGTATCTCTTCAAACTGTTTCTAGTAAGCCACTGTCAATCTCATTGAACGGCTACTCAATAAACAAGGCCAGAGAACCTCTCTTACACACGTGAGTGGCCGGAGAGTTTGAAGTCACTGTTTCGAGTGCCGAAGATAAAGAATCCATTTTGGAATTACTTGAAACTCTAAAAAATATAGTCGGATGTTTACGAATGGTTCCGAACAGCTGCCGAGATAGATGAAGAAACGAACACACGGAACCAGTAAACGTCAACTTTTCTGTCCACTGGTGTTGTAGGCTGTAGCACGAGATCTGAATTTACACAATAATTAAGTAATTCCTTTCACAGATAAGGAAAAAAGTTTTACAGTTTTCGAAACGTTAAACAGTCTCCATGTGGATGAAGTAAGCCCATGCAAACTCTCCTTCAGAATCTAGCCGAATACTTCGACCAGAACATTTGTGTAGGCTTACTACCTTGCCGAGGACGTTCTTTTAGTTGTTAATTTTAATGGCATTTCACGTTAAAATCAATGTTAAAATAATCTGCTGACTACAAATACGTGATACGGCTTTTTGTTGCATTTATAGCACAAAAAAATTGTATTTTTAGAGTTTAAGGCGTGACCATGAGTAACTATTAAACATGATTTTAGAAAATGTCTTTAAAAAACATACTTTTTAGCATATATTTGCATGAAAAGTTTGCTGAAATTAAGAATATACATGTAGGATTTTGCTCGGATCTTGAGGGTAAGGAATCCCTTTAAACACTTATTCTCCAAGAGCATTTGCTTGGGCTGACTACGAAGTGATTAAAGGCTTCATCTGGTCACCTAGTTTTTACGTGGGTTTTAGTCCGGCAACATCTCGATCTCCTTCTTAACTTCTTAAAATGAGAATCTTTTTAAGGGGGTGGAGGGAGGGAAGGGTCGTTCTATTTCGAACTTCATTTCACGCAACGCGGAACTCGGTCGCGTTCTGAAGCCCAAAAAGAAAGTCGCGGTCAACCAAGCCTGAAAAGTAAGATGTTCGCATAACCCCCCATGTAAAAGTGTTTTTCTTCGGATACTTTTCTTGGGGAAATATATTAAAAAAAGGGAGGAAAATTTGGGAATTAAGTTTGGGGATTTTGAATTGATGCTTTAAAATGAAATTGTGTGTTGGGACACGGATGAGATGGATTCAAAGAGATTTTTATTGGTAGGTTTTGATAGGAGGCTTAAAGATGCGAAGAATTTGAAACGATTAATATTGGTTTTATAAATCCCGAATTCAATAATAATAAAATACTAAATATTTATCTTCAGATATCAAGGGACAAAAAACTTTTATTTCGTTTCTTTTGAAATAAGAAGTTCAACTTAAGAATACTCAAATAATAAAACTATTCAAGTTCTAACATACAAACACTTTTATTATCCTCAATGGGAATTTATAAATGCCTTTAGTTCTTGACTTTTAAAAAACTTTCGAAAACGAAAATAATCGCTCAAACTGAAGCTTAACTAGAATTATTATTTGAAGTGAGCAAAAACTGAAAACTGTTAACTTGCTAATGGCAAAATTGCCTACAATATGTAATATAGAGATTTAAAAAAATATATAAATAAATCTTAGTCTTTTAACAAGCAACTATATGCAGTATTTTATCTCAGATATTGCTAAAATTAAAAATGCGTTTTAAAATCAATTTAAGTTTGAAATGTCAAAGTATGTCAACACTTATTATTTGCGATCTTGTCGCACAAATAAAATATCACGAATATTTGTAAAATGACTAACAATTCCCACCAATATAAATATCCAGATACGATATTAAAACTTTCTAAAGTATTTGAGTTTTTAACATAACCCTTAAAGTATACGAACAAGGTCTTTCATTATTTTACAAAATTAATTTAAAACACCTCCGTCAATTTTTCAAAAAGCATTAAACTCATCTTTAATACTTTCACACACAATAATAAAACTTACAACTTTAATATTCTTTACTTATAGTGGGTTATAATATTAATGACACCATCCCTAATAACCGAATTCACGCTGCGAAAACGAGTTTACCTAACGGCTTTAAAATGCAGTTTCATCGCACGTTTTTTTTTTAAAGGATTGTGAAGAGAAGTGAATGGAATGTCAAACTGATAAAATAAAACTGACAAAAAAGAACAAGAAGAGAGTTGATAAATTGTTCCGAACACTCTCTGGAATTGATCGAATTTTTGGCTCGTACTTTTTGAATTTTTAGAAGGGTGTTTTCGGAAATTTTTGAATTGAGGTAATTTTATGTTTTATCACTCACAAGGTTTTCTACTTTCGTTATTGTCATATATGAAAGCTTTAACAGAGAAAGTTAAATTCCTTAAAATTTGTTAGAATTACAGTGATGGTATAGGGGCCGGCCTGTTAGTTAACATTAAAAATTAACGTAGGATTGCTATACCTATCAAGTTGTATTGAAGATGAATTGGAATGTTAATCAAGTTCATTTTTACTGCTTGGCATTATAACACCGCCGAAGCGAGACCAAACCCTATCATTGAATATATTCTCAAAATTGTAGATAGAAACATCGAAGTTAAAGACAACATATTAAGGGGGAATGGGCGTGCAGGACTGGGGGTCTCCAAACTCAAGTGCCTCAATGTTAATCCAATGGGAAAAAATTATTTTCGCTGCCACATTTCTCCGGCTGTATTGAATATTTTTACAAGCGGATTTTTTATGTGTTAAATGCAGCTGACTTACAGGTCTCTATCTTCCCACTTTTTGAAATTGCTTCGAATATTTTGTGTAAAATAATTTATTGAATATTTAAAAAAATATTCGTACTTATTTCAAAAAGTGGGAAGATAGAGACCTGTAAGTCAGCTACATTTAACACATAAAAAAATCCGCTTGTAAAAATATTCAATACAGCCGGAGAAATGTGGCAGCGAAAATAATTTTTTCCCTTTGGATTAACATTGAGGCACTTGAGTTTAGAGACCCCCGGTCCTGCACGTCCATTCCCCCTTAAGGGCTGTGTTTGGACTAAAAAGGAATGAACCAATGACTGAAAGACGTTATTCGCTACTCATGGACCTGCTTGGAAGTCACTGTCCTTTGAATTTTATTTAGTTATATGTACATTGAAATAAAAATTCAAACATAATTACCAACACTGTGCTGTATTCTAACGCATATAAAGTGTGCTGTAATTTTCCTGCTCGTGTTTCTCAGCCATGATCTAGCTTTAATTCCCGATTGATAAAAAGAAGAACAATATCAAAGATGAAGGGATTTCGATTTGCTGAAAATGTACTGTGTTTTAACAGAATTTTTTTCTGAAGTAACTTTTTCATTTGCCGCCCCGGTGGCTCAATTGCTAGCACGCTGGCCTTTGGAACTACTGGGGTCGGGTTCGAATCCCGGTCATTCATGTATGTTTGTGACCGTCAATAAATGTTGTTATTTGTCTATGTGTTTGTGTCGTCCTTCTTTGTGCGTCTCTTGTGCCTGTCTCTTCTGGCGAGCTGGGTAATGGGCTATAAAGCCTACACTATCCCTTCTAGAGGGCGAAATCACTGTCATTTTTGTCAACTTTTTCATTTTGTACCCAATTATAAAATTAATCTTTTGTTTTTCCTCCAAATCCAATTTCTTAATAACATGCATAATTGCATATTCATTTTTAACCATGTTTCATTTCTTATTCATAAATTTTATTCACAGCACAAATGTTCTTCTTTATTCTCAGAACTGTTAATCCATTTAATTATTTTTTAATTAAAAAATGACGATCCAATAGATTGTTGCCTATTTATCAGATATGGTTTTAAAAATTCAATCCTAAGGAAACATTTACAAGATTTCAACTCTTCCCTTTCTTAACATTACTCAAACATATTTCTGTTTGTAAAGCAAATCCGCAAACAAATACATATATCCGCAAACATGAGAAAGGATACACATTACCGAGCATTACATTTGAAATATTTACTTGAAAAATGCGGTATAGTTCATCGGAGCTATGTAACAGCTGAAAGGTTTCTGACCTGAATTCTACAGTTTATTGTGAGCGAAAAGGGTGTAAACCATTTTTACAGTTTTTGAGAAACTATCTTTAATCCGAGGTAATAGGTTAGGTTTGAATTATCGTCGCACTAGAGCTACTCGAGGGCTATTATCGACGGGCGTCGTATTTTAGAACCACAGTCAGGTGACGAGCCAACACCAGAATAGGCGCCCAACGCAACAGTTAAGAGCGACATCGTACGCAGCGTTAGGACTTTGAAGGATATTTAACGTGCACTCCCTTACACGGGGTATTGTTCGCCGAATATTTTTGGCTGCATGGGCCGTTTATAGGCTGGCAGCTATTTTGGCGATGCCCGGACCCGAACCTGAGACCTTCCGCATGCTAAGAGAGTGCTTTACCGACTAGGCTCCCCAGCCCCCGAGGTAATAGATGCAAACTAACCGTGGAATTATAGAGGTATTCGAAATGCCGAGAGCTGGTTGGTTGGCTTTTAATGGACGACTGGGAAAGCCACACTTAAGGTGACGTCATAGCCATTGCAGGTGTTGCAGTAAACGTTGCCACATACATACCAAATGGCAATTAATTCTCTCAATAACTTGAACGACCCCACATATTGCCCCTTCAGCATGAAGACATATTATTCTGCTTGAAAAAACCCTTAGAAAGCTAAGCCTACTTATGGAGTTTTGCAAAAGGATCTTATTAGGCTGTTGTGAAAACACAAATGTCAAATATTTAGGCCAATTTTGGAAAGTCAATAAACATTATTGGTCAAACTTGGTGAGGGATTGATATTCGGCACCAATTCTGCGAAATACCTATTCTTCAAAACGAAGAGTATATGCAAAACTATCTTGGCTATGGTAAGCCGGTGTAGATAGGACCTATGATAGACCGGTGTTGAAACACCACTATGTAATACTTCGTCAAATCTTTTAGGGAAACGTATTCCACACAAAAAAAGGCAAACAGTGCATTAGCTTGCTTAGCTCAAGGAGGTAAAGGAAAAGCTCCCAGCGCACAGTGTGTCAAGATGCCAAATTAGCTGGCATTAATTCCCTAGAGTGATTTATAAAAATTTTAATGGTTGTATTTAATGTAAAATAGTTCATTATGGATAAATAAGTACACTTTAAAGATTTTTTTAGTAATTATTTTGTTTTAAATAAGAATTCTTACTTTTTTAACCAGTTTTCTATGAGACGCATCGTTGTAAAATGCGAAAGAGTTTTAATAAATAGTTTGATTCACTATCCGGGCCATTTGTAAACTTTTTGAGATGTTCTGATTAAAAAAACGAATTTTTCGTATAGGGTTTTATACAAAGATTATCTCTCATTAAATTATATAATTCCATTCTTTTTTAAACAAGTTCTTTTGAACATAATTCTGCGATAAAAGATGCAATACATCAATCTTGAGACTTGCTTAAGAAGCAAAACATTAATTAAAACCCTCAATAAGTTGCATTATTCTTTCATTCCAACATTATGAAGACATATATACATACATATATATCATATAAGTTGAAAAATAGCCTGCTATACTAATTTTATAATAATCTATTTTAAAAAATCACTATAGATTTCCCTCTAGATCCAAGCTTTTTGGAGATTGGTGATACAGTTTCTGAGGCATCGTCACAACTCTACTTTATACGCTTGTTGCGAACAAAAATCAAGCTGCGTGACTTTTTCTTGATAATATATTTTATAATTAAACATATTTTACCATAATTTTCCCAAAAGAAGTTTCTAGTTTAATGTAATTCAAACTAAAAGCTATTTATATGCGTTTTTTTTTTAAATTTTTGGAGCTATATAAAAAAGTGAATAAATCAAAATGGGGCAAACATAAGCAACAAATTCCTGTTGGACATCAATATATGAAGTATGCACTACAAGTTCCTGTAAAAACCCCGCGAGGATATGCGGAGAAGTTTACTTTTGCACTCAGAGAAAATAAATTAACAAGGAAAAAAATCAAATTTTCTTAGCTACAATTAGAACTTTTTTTAAATATAATTTTAACTTACTTAAACTTTAGAAAAACAGTTTATATTATCAATATCATACCTGAGGGTTCAGGATCCATCTTTTTTAAAAATTTAGAAATACTATTTTTATCGCAAAACAAGCTGAAAAAGTAGAGATCAATTTGCGAAAATACTTCACGTGATTAAAATTCAACACAAAATGCTTTGTTCGTGGTGGTGTGGGGGAGGGGGAAAGCACTCAAACCGAGAATAAGTCATAACACCAGGTGCCCCGAACTATATTGTTTATATTTATAAATGATTCGCAGCTGAATGCTTCATTTCATTTTTTGATTTTTTGCCAGCTAAATCGTGATTCTGGCACACTGTGCAGCGGTTGAGCGTATGTGTGGAACACACCATACTTCATTAAATCATGGAAAGAAACAGTATATGTTTGGATGTGCGTACCATTTAATATTCTTGTACCAATACGAACAGAAAAGCGAGGACAACTACTAGTATTCGCGAATCAGCTCATTCATTGCTTCAATTACAGAATAATTTAATTCATGTATTACATTCCAAGTACACTCTTAAAAATAAATGCTCAAAAACGACAAAATTTTCCTTAATTTTGACGATCAGTTTACTCGCAATTGCTCCGAGTTTTTGCTTCCTCAAAGTGAGGAAATTTGAATCGTCATTTTTATGAGGATTTGAATGTCGTCTAATCTAAAGAAATATTTCGTCATTGTTGAGCATGCGAGTACAACAATGAGATTCAGTTTCCTCAAAATCAATATACAGAATTGTCAAATCACGATCGTAGGCGAGAATTCGCGTTTACTCAAAAGTCACGTCATAGTTTGACGAAACAATCCTCAAAATTATCGATTTGAGGCTTGAGGATTCATGAATCGTCAAAAATGAAAGTGTTATTTCTGAGAGTGTAGTCCATGATGCATAAAATGAACTAACATGCCGCGAAATTGAATTTTGTATCACTATTTTTTTTTAACATTGTACTGCATGAATGTTTAAAATATCTGGTCACCCAACATCTTGGAGCTCTGTACTGAGATGATGGTTTAACCTAATCTTGGCCGGGATAGCCCGGTCGGTAAGATCCTGAACTGGCATCATTAAGGTTGCGAGTTCGAGCCCTGCTGCCTTCCGAAGACCCCTGTGTACGGTAATGGCGACTGGTGCACGTTAAATCCGTCGTGGTCACAATGTCCTCCAATTTCCCATACCAAATCAATACCTCTGGGGGTGGCAAGTCAATTCTGGGGATCCTCTACTCGGCCCCTGTCTCTAAAAATGAGATGGATTCACTTATACTTGTGTGTTGATTGACTTACTTAACAAATGTTTATAAGCGTGTCTCTGACCAAGCACACAAACCTGAATACATATAAAGTGTACAGAAGAAAAACCGCCTAATTTTGTTGAAGACTTTCCTAGTCTCTTTGGCGATGATAGAGTAATCGCCTAAACTGGTGATATGAAACCAGTTTCTACCTACCGAAATTTACGCGATGTACGTTTCCGACGCTTGGACCAAGCGAAGAAGAGAGAAACCAGTTTTCTGTCGCTAAAGTCCACCAAGCAGACACAATTACGGAAAGACTCCTAACAAATTAAGCGGTTCTTCCCCTGTACTATTCATCTGTCTACCAACCAAAGCTACCTAACGTTAAGTTCACGGAAAAAAAAAATATACCGTTCTTATCTAGAATGAATAGGTAGCCATTTTCTGAGTCCCAAAATTAGAAGAATGGAGCCCAAAATAATGCGTGCAGGTGACACACATAACCTGTCTAACCGAAATGATCGAGAATTTCTAGTCCGTGCTATTCTAGTTACCACACGAGAATGAATCGTTTGTGTAACGAGAAATTATTGCTTGATTTCTACACTATCTATCATGCTCGAGAATTATCGCTTGTGAGACTATATTCTAGAGCACTCAATTATTTACAGATAATTTCAAATGGGTGCGACCTCATGTCTCGTAGACGAGAAATCTAGAAATTATATACGGAAGAAACTAGAATTTTCTGAAATTCTAGTGATCTTAGCCCTCTAGCGGATAAAAAGAATAATTTTCTTTACTTCCAAAAATGATGCTTTGTGTAACAAAACCAATACTTATAAGAATGATTTGTTAAAGAAAAGAAAGCTAAATACTCTTAAAAGTTGTGTTCAGATCGCTATAGTGCGGAAAAGTTGCCATTGGTAAAGACGTGAAAAATGTACTAATTATTATTATTTTATTACTTTGTGTTCCGTTCTCGCAATGCCATCAAAACAAGTCAAAAAGCGAATTTTTTTTTATTCCCGATAGATGTTTTTAGTTGTGTTCCGATATCATGAATTAACTACAAAAAGTACGTAGTAGTTACTTTTAGTACTTACTACTTTTAGTAGTTATTCGAGAGCCGCGGTAGCTCAGTCGTGTGAAGCGTCGTGCTCGTATCGGAAGGGTTGTGGGTTCTGTCCTCGGCGGCGCTCGCAATTCTGATGGTCGCTGGGTCGGCGCTTGTACGCGGCTAAAGACCGCCGTGTTGACTAATGGTGGCTGGGGCACGTTAAATATGTCGTGGTCACAAAAGCCTCCATGTTCCCATACCAAATTAATACCTCTGGGGGTGCCAGATCAGGGGGTTATCGGCCTTTGATCTGGATCAAAATTCCGATATGTGAGTGAGAATGGATGTGTGAAAGGGACCTTCCTGTAAAACGGATGTGTCATGCTGACGGGCAAAAGTCGGACTTCCTCCCTTGTGGCGCTCAATAAAAACGGAAGCCGCCCTCTTCGCCTTAAATCGGGTAGTCCTCTACTCCGGGCTCGGTTACCGAGCGGCATTAGAAACAACAACAACAGTAGTTATTCATGAATAGCAATACAACTCAAATAATTTATCTGCTTAAAATGACTAAATCCAACTTTTATGGCATTGGGCGAACGGAAGATATATTAATAAAAAAAATATTTAGTGTATTTTTCAAGTCTTTACCAATGTCAACTTTTCCGCACTATAGCGATGCGAAATAAAATAAAGCTTTTTTCGGCCCACCCTACTAAATATCCGAGTCAAGATATCTGGAAATTCTAGTTCTTGAAACCAAGAATGTTGTTAGAGATACTCAGAAATTATGAGTTGCGACTCATTATATTCTGGTTAAAGAAGACAAGTATTCTAGTTGAAGCATCTAGGAATTCTAGTACCGAGATCTGATCTTTCAGTAGCAGGGAACTATAACTTCTGATTCTTGAACTTGGAATTATAATCCACGTCTCTATTCTTCTAATTCAGGGAACCAGAAAATTCTGGGCGCCTCAGTCAGATTCTCAACTAGAACTCTCTTCTTCTGGGATCTAGAATTTCTAGGGAGCATATATGGCGATATTTTCTAGATAAACTGACTATTTTCTAGGTGACAGGGGCGAATTTTTTTTTCAGTGTTACGCCAGTATTACTTCTAAACCCAACATCTACACAAACGTTATTCAGAACACGCGTCGAAATGGGACAAGCACGAATACTTGGAGAATGTAAACACGCCTAAGAATACTGTTTGGGGAATGTACGCTGGAGATTTCAGAGAGGCTGAACTCTAAAGAAGAGTATTTTTTAGAAATTCATGGATGGATATGGTCTGAAGCTATGTTTGGGATTTCGGTCATGTGCTTGCTGTTTTCCGAAGAATATCCTATTCTGATTTGAGTGCTGAATGTATATGAGGAGTATTTGGCATGGATATTTGGTATATATAATGGATGTTTTGTGTGGTGTTTGGATTCTTTGTCTGGATGCCGCCAAATAATGCATTTAAGTTGAGATATGTTTCAAAGATATGCTGATTTGTTTCAAATTCACATATTATTAAATATGTATTGGATTTAGAGAGTTCTATTTGTGTTATTTAGAATCAAATATACAATATTGAGACTAGATAATCCTTATTCAAATAAAAATATAGGTATTAAAACTTTATAATATATAAAGTTATTTCAATATCATATATATCCAAATCCATATTGTTAATGAAAATAACATTAAAAGGTAAATAAAAAGCTATTATTTATTTTCAATATTAAGTTCATAACCATCACTCAAGTATTCAATAATCTTATTTAACGATTTCAAGCTTTTACTACTACTTATATCTATGAATGAGTATTTGGGTATGAACATTTTGTATATACAATGTATGCTTGTATGCTGTCTGAAAAAATATTTTCTCTGTTTGATTATGCATTATGCCGCCCAAAAATTTATTTGAATTGTCGTATGCTTTAAAAACTTACTGATTTGTTTCAAAGGCCTCTATATTTATAAAGTATTTATTTCTTTTGATTTATGTTCCATAAAGTGAAACATACAATACAGAGACAAAATAATTATTCTTAAAAAAAAAAAAAAAAAAAAAAACTTCGAAATTATATAGGTATTTGAAAACAAAATATATACAAATTCATTTTGTACACAGAAACTACACATAAAAAAACTAAATAATATCCTATTATTTGCATTCAATAACAAGTTCATAAACATCACTCAAATATTCAATAAATTTATTTAACAATAACACGCTTTTACTACTACTTATATCTAAGAAACATACGGTTCTGGCAGCATCATCATCGTAGGGATTTATAGCTGTGCATTCACTGCCATTTATCCCTAATGGGGATTTTTGGAGGGACATTTACAGAAAAGGAATGCATTTACCCTAATAGTAAGCTATTATTAAAATAGAATGGGTGGATGAAAACCATTTTATTCTTTACTGAATTGGAAAATGTTAAAGTGGATATTTGAGTAATAATAAGTGATATTACTATTTGTTAACATGGTGGTTTTTAAGATTTTATTGGTACTTTAAAAATTAATTTATTTCGCACTTGCTTTTAATCTTGAGTTAATGCGTGTGATTTTTTCCTGTTGATTAAATTTGGGTACACATACAACGATTCAATTACATTTTAATAACGCATTCAGTTTAATGTATTACATCCTTAAAAACGCTTTTTTCTAGATTGATGAAATACCAATAACAGTATTATAACATTTCTATTCATCTACAGAATCTTCTAGCATACGGATACTTTTATTCCACAGACATACACTCTTAAAACGAACGAGCGGTTTTAACTCATCCTGATTGATTTTCACTCCTCCAGTCAGGAAAATGCACCTCTCCTTTTGAGGTGGATCCTTTGTGTGTTAAACCTCCGACAGGATCACTCCAAATGAGTGATTTTAACTCAGTCTGAGATAATATTCACTCCTTTCCAGTGTCGAAAATGCACTTCTCCAACTGGAGTGGAATTCACTCTTTTGTTTTAAGAGTGTACTACTAAAATAAGCATTTAAAATGAATTGAAATATTAAAATAGGTCATTTATACGAAGCATTTCTTTTTCTTTATTCATTAAAACTTTGATATAAAATTGCGTAGAAGGAAGAAGAGCTTCAATAGATTACATAACGCATCTCCCTCATATAATTTTCAATTCAAGTTATCTAGTCAAATTATTTTCAGCAAAAGAGGTTAAACCCAGATATTAATTAGCTCATTTTGTGGCATGAATACACTGAAAGCAATTGTAACAGCCTTATCTACTTCAGTTTAAAGATAAAATATAAATATTTAACCCATTTGCCCCTGCTTTACGATTGGAACCTAATTTCCACAACTACCATTCTCCCCAAGCATTCCAGACCATAAAGAATTTGCTAAACTTAATAAGGGGTCAAGTCTTCAGAAATATTTCGTTCCACTCTTTATCTCTTACTAAAATATTAACAGGAAGAATCCTAGCAGAAAAATCTCCATAGGACTGAAGCTCCTTTTATATTTAGCTATTGGAATGTAACGACTAAATGAATTTCGAAATGAAAAGGGAGCATAAATGTCTTGAAACATTTCCATACAAGCTGCTTCTTTCATCGAAATATTACGAGGTAAAAGTGTAGAAGGAAATTTTTCAAGGGACTTGTATCCGTTCTTTACATTTATCGTTTCAAAATTTAAAGATAAAACCTCGAGATCTAGAAAATTAAGCCACGTCTTTTATCACCACCTTTTATCTCTCAGCCTTTTCTCAGTTTCGTAGCAGTTTATCTAAATCCTACATAAAACGAAAGGGACACTTTCGAACTTCGCGTGGAAAAGTGACGTATTAAAGTAAGTATAAGTAGGTAATCAATTCATTCGACTGTCTATTTCTAGTACTCCATAGGCGCGTTTACATGAGCCATCGAATCCATGGATAAATACCCATTAGAGGAGAAATAGGTCTATCAGGATTCTTAAACCAAATGGTAGTCTGCGGCCGAATCCATGGTATGAAACATCATACCCTCCTTCATTGGAGAGTATGTGAAACTCCACAATGAAACCCTGTAATACCGGTTATGTCTGTGAGAAAATCTCCAAGAGGGAAAAAGTGCTGAGTTTGCTCTTCAATCCATGGATTCGATGGCTCATGTGAACTCGCCTCATGAGACACTTAATTGCCACCTTTAAGAACCCTCTAAAGAGGTTGACCCCCTAATCGATGACTCAACGACACCGAAAAAAAAATCTTCAAACTCCTAAACCTTATGAATTGTAAAGTTGGCGCAATGTACAGGGGGAGTTGAAAAAGGCATGCTCAGAGATGAGACATTTAAACTCAGCCAATGCCATTTCATTATTCATAACCCTAGTCAAAAGACGAGGTCTGCACCTGTGGAAGGGATTTTAGAGTGACATCGTACGCCAACGCCGTCGGGCCTTTCGACTTCACAGATATGAAGAGCACGTATATTGCAGTCACTTGGGCACCACAGAGATTTTTGAGGAATTTTTCTGCAGGGTAAATACGTATATAGCATGGCTAAGACAGAGCCAAGAACTTTCTCGATGAGAGGTTCTTCGATTAACGACCAGGGGTTCTGAATAAGTGTATGTTTATGAGTTGAAACTATTACGCGACTGGTTTCACTTGCAACATATCCGGTAATGTTTTTCGGATGATTAAGTGACAATGTTAGGTCAATAGGATCTTGCGCATGGGACAAGAACGATAAACGTACAAAAGGTTTTTAATCAACTAATGTTAATATTAAGTGAATTTTTGAAGTGAAACGTCATAATAATGTAATGTAAGAAAACCGTTCTTGCGCGTAACGGTAGCATTCCATTGAACTCTATGTCATAAAGATATTGAAATGACCTTAGAGTGCGTATATATTTACCTTTGAATATATCGACATATTGACGATTCATTAGAAGTAGTGTATAGTTACACACCCACAGTTTTTCTATAATAAATACGAAAACTTAACTTCGTATGATTCTCTTGAAAAGTTAGCTTATAACGATACGCCTCTTTTCCAAGTGATTCTCGCTTCCTGACTGCCTTCGATTTCTTTCCTTGCCACTTCTCGAAGTCTTCGAAACAGATTTTTATTTCACCATTTCATTTCCTGTGAAGTCGCAACCTTTTCTCGGGTTTACCTCCTCTTCCCCGTAGGTTTTATTTTCATTATCCGCGAGAATCGACGATACCTTCTCAGATTTTCGGGACGTATATTGGTTTGGAAAAAATTTAACTGCACACAATGGACGATTTGAACGAAAGGGACAGTGGCATGTTTGTTGAGTAGAACACAATTTCCGATGTAGCTGTGAATTTACTATAGGCGTGGTCATATTAAAGGGTCAAATTAGCTGTCGGATGGTTTGTTTGTGATAGGAAAGACTGTTCTAGTTATCTATAAAGATCTATGTTGGTGTTATAAAATGTGTATTTGTGTTATTTAAGCAAATGTAATTCATAAAAGCGGTTTTCTGTCGTTTTAAAAACCAAAAACATCACACAAAAGTCACAAAACTGGAATAGATTTTAAGCAAGATCCACCAATAGAATCAGCAATAAAATGTTTAAATAGGGTAGACTGACCAGTGAATGAACAGGCCCCAGTGAATGAACATTTGGTAAATACATTTAAAAAGTAATTTTTAAAAATCATTCCACTGGAAGGATAGGTAACACTGACTTCCTCTCATCTAGTAGGAATCTATCTGACTTCTGATTGGTTGTCCTGGTCATTAATTAAAATCCAACATGTTTATTGACTGGACATTTTTGTGTTCATTCACTGGCTTTTCACTTGGCTTTTGTACCACTTTTTATTTGTACCCCCCAAAAGACCCAAAGCAATGCAATATAAAGTCACCTTTTTCTGTAGAATTTACATTAATGACAGATGTGTTCACATCGTCATAAACCCACAAGCCGCATTTTCTTTAAATGTATGAATTTTCTTAAAACAAATTGTGCTTAAGCGTTCATTCACTAGTTAGTCTCTATCCAATGAATAAATACTAACAATGATATTTATTGTGCTATTTTAGTCTAACTGATTGGATTTATTTACTATTTACTAAGTTTTCCTGTTTTTTAATAAGAAAAATTAGATCTTGATATCCTGCATTTATGCTGTTCTGATGGTCACAAATATTAAATGCTATAGTGTAACTTTTTCTAATATTATTGGTAAAACTGTAGTTTCGATAATTTCGAGTTGCATGTGAAGGCTATAATTGTTGTCACTGTGTTAAATACGTTGCGTGAAGAAGGCCCATAAAATGTTGGTTCCAATTTTGTCAGATCAACAATACGATTTTCCACGCTGTGATTCCGTGAAAGTTTTTAGCGAGAACAATTCGGATACCCGCTAATAAACAGCAGTACTTTTAAACTCTGCCCTTGATTCGACAATATTTTTGTTAAATTAAATAATATCATTAGAGTGGTAAGAATAAACTTCGTATATTTAAAGATATATGTTCAAAACTAAGGAATGTTACATTGGGGTAGTCTGAACAGATTTTGTTTCAGTGAATAACTTTTCGACCACGTAATCAACCCCAAATTTTCTTAAATTATATTTTATTACCGTTGCTTAAAAAATCTATAAATAAGTAAACGCAAATTTGTACAAATTTTATAGCTAAATGGTTGAATAACAAATTAATCTGTACTATGAAATTCAGTACGTCAAGTCACCAAATGTATGTATCATCATAACAAAAACAAAATGAATATAAATAATCTCCCATCTTATTTAAAGCTCTTACCTTTAATGAATTTGCTAAAGTGAGAATAAAAAATTTGAATATTTATAATTAAGCGTCCTTTGAAGTTTATTTATAATGGAACTTAAAGAAATAAGGCTAATCATCAAACTGTTCACAGTCTTATTTTTGTGCGAATATAACCAAAGTAAAAAAAAAACTTTAACCCTACTAGGCATCTTAACCTTGATAAAAAAAATAACCTTTAATTAGAGATATTCAAGTAGAAAAAAGCCGTAGTGAAAGAAAATTAAAGCTAACCTTTACAAATGTTTAAGATAAGAAGTTAAATATATTCAAAATTAACAAGCCGTCTTTGTTAGTATTTTTAAACTTTGAAGGAGACAAAAATTATTGGAAGGGATAATCTTTCTACAATGAATGACTTTTTTTAAAATATAAACACATTTATTAAAAAAAAAATCCAGTAAGTTGTTCTACCTTAAAAAAAAACTATTTTGATGAATGAATTTTTTGCCGACCTCATTGTTTTAAAAAAATCTTATAATTAAAGAATAAAGGAAATACAAAGGTATTGACAAACTGAAGTTGTCCGTCTGCTCATACTTCCGAAAATTCGTCTGTCTGTCCGTCCCTACACCCTTCCAATATCGCTTTTATCCGGTGGAATTTCATAATTCATTTTTTTTTGTTAAAAAAGCCTGACTTTAGATATCTAATTATCATATATCTGACTGTCTCTCTGTTCGTGGCCACAAACATTATCAACGAATATTCATACCATTTTAAACATTCAATTTTTTTTTTTTTGAAAAAAAAGCAATGAAATAACCGAATAATGTTTACCTATCACATTATTATTTTTTTTGGCTCTTTCTATCTGCTATTTTATACCTCTGGCGAGGTCATGCATTATGTATACAAGTATAATCACAGTTTATATTTTTTTAATTTCATTTATTAAATCACCGTCATTCATTCATAATTAAATGCCATACATGGATAATCCGACCCATAGTCAAAATCATAAAACTTTTCAACAAGAGGACGGGATTAATTCTACTCAGTTAGAGAGCGACTCCCCCCTCCCTTAGTTTCCAGTTCCGCGGGTTTTGGGAAAATAGTTTTGTGCCGGATCATTAATATCCGGTATCGTCCCTCATGTTCGAAATTAGAACGCATCGCAATCAGCGTATTAACTATGGGTAACGTCTGGGAAAGTCCTGGATTCACTAGGGACCCAGTATTTGAGACTGCGATAGGTTGGGATTCACTCATTGCATTGTGTAGGTTTTGTTTGGAATCAATATATATTTTTACAAAGTGAAGGTTGGTTAAAAGTTATTGTCAAAGGCACTTTTCATTTCGTGGGTGCAAGCAAAAGTCGTCAAAAATGTACAGCCGTCGCTGAAAAGAACATTTTTAACTGCAACTGTTCGCACCCGATACGTTCTGTGTTCTTTAAATGCCTGCAGACGGATTGCGATGTCAACCTGGAGCAATCTACCTACACTCCGCGCCAACCTAACTTGGGTAAAAACAAATGGTAAAAAGGAAGAAGGAAAAGAGCGATTGGTCTGTTAGTTGGAAACTCGTGTGAGGTAATCTCTACATACAACATGATCTGAATACAATTTAACCAAAATACACTTAAAATTCTGATAAAATTGCTAAATTTTTTCTCAAATAATATTCAAATCTGTTAGAACTTAAATGAAGTTAATGTTTCACACATGTTTTCTGGATGAATTCACAAATAATTTATGGAACTCTTTACATCCGCGGAAGGATCTTCCTCATAGCATATTTCATGCCTGCAGACGGATTGCCATGTCCACCTGAACCCAATCTACCCTTTAATTTAAATTATACTCTTACTTAATAGAGGGGGATCGCAATTTTTTTTACTTATCGATAGTGCTGAATAAATTTGAATATACATAGTCCATTCGTGTTACGTGTGCGTCTTAAGTACTGCGGGTGTTGCATGTTCAGTAACCCGCAACTGCCCAAACTGTACAGTAACTTAACTGTACAGACTTTTATTGAATTTTATTGAATTTTTAGTTTAACCCTAAAAGCACCCCATAGCACACTAACTTGAGATCCATACGGGCCCGTTTGAATAATGTGAATACAACTCGTAAAAACTCCTCTTTATTCAGAAGTAACCAAAAAGAAATGGAGAGTTTTTCTTTCTGAACTTTGAACAATTTGAATTTTGACAGTAGGGAAGGCTAACCAGTGAATGAAAGCTTAGGCACAATTAGTTTTAAGAAAATATAGCTTCTGGTTAAAGACAATGTGAACAAATCTGTCATTAGATGTAAATACTGCAAAAAAGGAGATGACTTTATATTGCATTGCTTTGGGTCCCAATAAAAGTGGTACAAAATCCAAGTAAATGAACACAAAAATGCCCAGTCAATAAACATGTTGAAATTTAATTAATGACTAATTACAACCAATCAGATATCTGATATCTTCCTACGAGATGGGAGGATGTCAGTGTTGAGAATCCATCCAGGGGAATGATTTTTTATCCTTATTTTTTAAATATATTTATCAACTGTTCATTCACTGGGGCCTGTTCACTCACTGGTCAGTCTACCCCATATGAGATGAAGCTTTTAATTCTTCCTGCAATCGAGAAACATAGCAGGTTGAACACCCATGCTTTGATGCCAAGAGACAGGCGCTCTAACTATTTAGTGAACGTCCGTGCGAGGGCATCAGATACTGTTCGAATTCCTCATTATTTCAAATTTCAGTTAAATTTCGATGAAACACTGAATATTAAGGTAAAATAATATCTCCCATTGCCTTGCATGAGTAATACTTTTCGATATGGCTATAAAGTTATTATTTAAAAGAATAATTTTAGAATGAATACAAAGTATTTTCCAAATATCGAAGTCGTATTTATTTCTAAGCTATGATTAAATTTGAAATAAAGATATTGAAATTAAAAATAAAAAGCTGTGAACTTTTTTATTTCAGTGTTATATAATGGAGTTTCTTTTTCAGAAAGTAATTATGAAATAGTTTACGTTTTTAAAATTATCAAGGGAAAAAACTTTTTTGAAACTTCACATGTAATATATTTTTAATTAAATCGAAACGAAGAAAAATCAAGCAATCCGAAGCATTTTAGACTAAAGTAAAATATCTAATCTTTATCGGGATAAAAGCAGAGAGAAAATGCATTTTCTCAGCATTATAAAAAATAAATTTGAAAAGAGAAAACTTTAGTTGTAAGATTAAAAAAGTTGCGATTTTCCTTCCTTTAATGGCTGAGCTAATACATTTGAAAAAGTTCCGCTCTTGTTCAAAAGTATAATAATGTTAGAATAAGATTTAATAAAGAAAGAGTCTCCGGGAAATCTTTCTTGGTTCGCTATATATTTTTTTCTTATCTCTTTTTATCATCTGGATTTAGAAGAAAAGTGGTTACAGTTTTCTTGTAAACAGAAACTCGACATTTTTTTATAAAATTTCTTTCAACTGAATCAAATGGAACCCTCCAAAAAGTGTCTCACTGAAGCAATCCTAGATTAGAAAATATATTTACTATTATGTGCTACAGTGTTTTTTACTGCTTTATAAAGATTTAACAGTTTTTTGTTAAAATGTAACAAAATTGATTTTTTTTCATTAGATGCATGTGTTCTTTGCTTATTGAAACGCAAAATATGTATAAGAATTGTTTTGTTCATGTAAATGTCTTTGAAATGTTGGTACTAGCTCTCTAAAGAATTACGTAATTTGGTTGAAATTTATTTTTGTTTTCACTGCATAATTATAATTTTTCAAATTTAAAATTAAAATTTATTTTTAAATCGAGAAAAAAAATTTCTTCGGTATATGATTATAAACGACTGAACCAAATTTGAAATTTTAGTAAAATTATAAACTGAATTTTAAAAAATATATATGTGTATCTGGGAAACCTTGATAGTTATTGGGGGTGGGTTTATAATAAGTCTGTATCCCTCAGTGGGCTAGACGTTTAAACCTTTCAGTCCTAGTGATGCCATTTGGCATCATCACTTTCAATATTTTTTTCCCAAATGTTTATGTCGCGTTATGACATCCAAACACACATCATTCGATTCTACACATATTGTTCTATTCGACAATATTTTTCATTTATTTCAATAGAAGTCAGAACTACTATTTTTTTGTTTAGAAAATTGCTGACAAGCGTTTCACTTGATTTTTGATAATTTCACTTCTGTTCCATATATTTAAAACGCGATTTAAACTATTTCGGTTAAAATAATTACTAAATTTTTTTTGAATAATATGGTCAGATACCTTAATATATATAACTCGAAGTGTTTTTAGGTAATATATATATTTTTTATTTTGTTGTTTTTCACAGTTTTAAAATTTTGGCATTATTTCCAAAACCATATAAAAAATTAAAATGATTTTTTTTTCTTATGGAACTCTTATTTTTAACCTAAAATAAGCTTATTTTGTGAATATCAGATGTTTCTGTAGTGTAGGAAATTTTTGGGATTGAAAGGGTTAAAGATAAACTTGAATAAAAATCTAAGCCTTCAACCAGAAAACTCGGAAGTTTTCCAAATTGATAAATTCGACTTCAAATATCAGCGCCATCAGATGTTAAAGAACGAAATATTAGAACCCACTTTCAGAATGAAAGAAACAAAGTTACAATCGAAGAAAAGTAAAGTAGAAAGTTAAACCTGCAGAAAGTAACAAAATATATAAACAAGAAAAAGCTATCAGTGAGCCCCGATATCAACTTAGAGGCAAGCTAATATTTGATCTGAGTAGCTTCAGTCGAGAACCAATACGAAAGGGCAGGAAGACTTTTTAAAACAATTTTCATTTTACAGAAAACTCTTGTAACTCGTTTTGTTTTGTGTTTGTCTCAAATTAATATTTTTCTTTATTTTTTAAAAATTTATTTCCGTTGTGGGACAATTTTGATTTTTTTTAGTTTTTCGAAAAATCTGTTGCTTTAGAACTTTGTTCTAATTCAATTTTTTGGAGGACAATCTATTAGGAGTGTATTGAAGATTTGATTTGATTTGTATTGATTTATATCAACCTTGTAGAAAATATTTACTAATTTTAAAAATGATGAAAACTTCTTAATGTCTTTACTTTTTTATATTGTATTTTTTTCATTTATATCTTTTACGAAAAGAAAAATGTCTGGGGCCAAATTTTATTACTTTGTAGAATTAAATTTTTAGATTTTTTTTCATTGTTGCAATATTACCATGAATTCTAGTGTCTTTCGAACCAAAAATTGGTGTTGCATTCCCTTTGTACTATAGTTTTAAGTTTCTTAACTACGACATTTTATTGCGATTTTTCAGTAGTATTAACGGTTAAGAAATAAACAGTGCTGTTAAGAAAAATCTAGACACAAAGTTTGCTATAACAAAACGCTTTATATAGTCAAGGAGATTGATTCTAAATGTTATAATGATTTTACACTATTTACAAACGCTTGGTAAAAGTCGTCTAAATGATAAAAAAAATCAGTAGGAAAAATTAAAGTAAAAAAAAAAGGAATTTATTTATTTAACGTTGGGGGATAAGTAGTAACACATAAAAAGTAAATTCGAAAAACCGACTACCTTCAAATCTAATTAAAATTAAATGAATTAAGAATTCATTTGAGGTCATGAGGATTCATGATGTGATAACGCAGAATTAAAACTGATCAACGACAACATATTCAAAATTAAAAATTTGGCTTGTTTCACGTGACGTATATCCCTTCTTTACATTCCTGGATTCCTGGAATAAGTGGATTACGTTACTTGTTGCATTATGGCAACATTATGCATTAGAGTTTAACAAAATAACGCAAGTGGTTTTGAAAGGTCGCCAAAAACCCTATTATTATCAAACAGGGGCATTACCATATTTTTTCTACCAGGTTGCATAACCAGTTTTCCACTTACTTTCCAGCCGCTAACAAACAATATTTATACAGAGGAAACAAAATAATTCAATTTAAACTTGTTTAACTAGATAGATTCCCTAAAACATAATGGCCAATTATATTTGTACTTCAGAGTTTGTTTTCATTTAATGGTTAAAAGCCCTTTGCGTATTAGTGGAAATAATACCCCCGTAATGCTTTACGCAGGAGAAACCATAGAAAAAGGAAAATGAAGGCACTTAAAGTACCATTTCCAGAAGAGGAAAAAATTGAAAGCGGATTACAAAAAAGCAATAATAAGATCTTTTGCCAAATGTTAAGACTCTTATCAAACACATTTAATGCTTTTTTGTTGTTGTTGCTTTTTTTTCAATAAAGAATGTTTGAGACAAATCACCACTTAAGTCGGTTTCTTGAAATAATGATAAATTACGTAAATTGAAAAATTTTTATTCGTGTCTTGTTTTTTTATTGTTTTAAGCCTTTTGATTTCCGAAAGTAGTTTGCTTTGTGAATAATTTTGTATTTTTTTAAATGGAATTTCAGTAAAAAAATGTGGGAATCGTTTGTTTTATGAAATGTTTTTTTTTTTGGTAAAAAGTTTAGTTTAAGTGTTTAACTGATAAATGGTGATTCTGAAGAATTCTCAAAGTCTTTTAAGGCATTTATATTTTATTTTGATAAGAATTAAAAAAAAAACTTCCATGGATACACCGAAGAGAAATGGGTAGTAAAAAAACTTTTATATGGAAGTCTACAAAAATAATTCGATACATTTTTATAGTAAAACTATAGAGTCGTGTAGTGTCCAACACTACATGACTCTAAATTAAAACTAAATGAATAATTGCTTTTTTGGTAAGTATTTGGCGTAAAATTGCAGGCCACGATACTTTAGTTTAACCGAAATTTCCATATAAGGAATATAATTATCTTTAAACGAATTGACTTATTAAAATTAGTGTATTGTTGCACCTCTAGCTTTTAATTAAAATTCGATACAAATATGAAACTTTACACATCAACGTTCATCAAAAGTTGTTTGTTTAAATTCGCTAAAAAAACAAAGACAAATTGACGATTTTATAATTTTTAAGTCATGTGGTTCCTGCTCGCTCTGTAGAAGCTGTTTTTCTACTATAACACATTTGTAGCAGCAAAACAAACTTGCAGTAATGCTTTCCAAAGGAAAATGATCGCTCTGTAGAAGCTGTTTTACTACTATAACACGTTTGTAGCAGCAAAACAAACTTGCAGTAATGCTTTCCAAAGGAAAATGCTCGCTCTGTAGAAGCTGTTTTTCTACTATAACACGTTTGTAGCAGCAAAACAAACTTGCAGTAATGCTTTCCAAAGGAAAATGCTCGCTCTGTAGAAACTGTTTTTCTACTATAACACATTTGTAGCAGCAAAACAAACTTGCAGTAATGCTTTCCAAAGGAAAATGCTCGCTCTGTAGAAGCTTTTTTTCTACTATAACACATTTGTAGCAGCAAAGCAAACTTGCAGTAATGCATTCGAAATTTAACAATGCAAAACGAGCTCCTTTTTTCCCAAACTAATTAAAAAAAAATAGTAAACAAGTGTGCTGGGAACCGGCCATGATTTTAGTTTAACCAATCTCCATTCAGGATTTTTGACCCCATCGCATTTATTTTATTGCCCTATAATTCATATTATAGTTAAAATGAAAGAAAGTAAAAAAATGACGGATATACCAAATTACTATACCAAATGGATATACCAAATACTAAATACAAGTAAAAAAAGTAACGGTCCCTTTGAGAGTGTTACTTTTATATATTACATAAAATCTAAATATTTTGTATTCTAATGATTTTGTTTTCATTATTTCAAGAGTTGCAAATTTTTTTTAATACTTTTAAATAACGTATTCACAAACATAACTTTAAACATACCGTATTCGCTATTTCTTTTTTAAAAAAAGTCTTTGATTTTCAATTTATACGTGAACTAAAAGTAATGCACCGGTACACAATTCAATACATGAAACAATTTAATCAAGTTAGACGATTTTTTCTTAGTAGTTTTTTCTTAAAACACATTTCACATTTGACAAAGAACACAGTACTTGTTTCAAAGAATCTTGACTTAAGAGAATGTGAAATAGCCGTTACATGATATTAACTTTACCTAGATTCACTTCAGTTTTAGATTAAATGCACTTTTTTTAATCGGCTTCCGGAGAAGTTTTCGTGTTCGGTAAACCACAGTGCCGTGACCGTACCGAAAAAAAAGGAAACTCCGCCCCATATCCGAATTGAACCAATCACACGGTTGGTTGCACATGTTGCGTAAGAAAATGAGATTTTTTAAAGAAAAATAATTAAGTTGAGAAAAAAAGTAGACTCCTTGAAACTAAATTCGATATCCTAATCGCCATGTTTCAGATGACGTAGCTACTACCATTTTCTTAAAATGTGACGTGTTGTTGCTTTATTTTCTTCTAAACGCAAGTATTAAAGAATTGGAGCATTTTTTATAATTGTAATTTTAGATTTGTTGGAATAACCTCTTTAGATAATTTAAATGTAACGAAATATTTGAAAATATTTTAGTTTATATATAAAAATAAAAGAAAGAGTATGTCTGTGGATCGTAAAAGATCTACTTAAATACCCAGAAAAATTTGAAAATTTTAATATATATTCCTTTTGATACGTACGTGTGAACCCAAAGCTTATTATTTATATTTGATGATTATTTTTTAAATTTAATTAAGTATTTTTTTTAGTTTTCCCAGCAAGGCGGGACCATACTGCTATAGTTATAAATATAAATAAACATTCTTTTGCTTCCTAAGTTTATTTTTTCTTAACACTTAATCCAACCATTTTTTCTTATAGTTTGAAAAGCAATTTTATACTGTTAGATATAAAACATAAGGTATATAAAGACAAGATATAAATCGCAAATGGGAAAGAACTTTTCAAAAATATTTTCTTTTTCAAACAGCATATAAAATATTTCCAAGAATATCGGTAAAAATGTGTGCGTTTTGATCACATTTTCTTTCAAAACGCTATTACAATATTCAAATGTTTTTGTATAAACCATTTATGACAAGTTATTTCTTAAATTTTCACGAGTTTTTATGTTTTTGTATAAGCCATTTATTACAAGTTATTTCTTAAATTTTCACGAGTTTTTATGTTTTGTCAAAACAAGTAAACAAGCAAGGAACTAAAAACGATATTTTTAACGCATGAATTACCAAATTCCTATAACTAAAAAAAACCTTCCTTTTTTTTGAATTTTAAGCTTTAGAGATTATTATGACAATATTTTGTTTGGCAGTAAAAATTCACTTCTTTTGTTTACCGTTGTTTGTAACTATATTTGAATATCGATTCAAATTGGCTTAGCTGTCTCAAAGGACCATTGTAATTTTTGAAATTTTGTACAATGGTATTGTTTTTATATAATTTAAAATATATTCTAAATATGTTATGGTATAGAATGTTTTATGGTGTGGAATATAAATTTAATTTTTGGTTTTCCTTCTTTGATGATTCTATGTAGATTTTACATTTTAAATTTTAAGTATTAGTTACTTTTTGCAATGTGCACAAAGCTTACCTAATTGTCTTATGTTGTAATAATCTTATGTTGTAAATATATAACCTAAAGATTTTTTTGCAATTTCTTATTTCAATTGAAGGAACCATGCCTTAATTTCGCGATAGAAACACAGAAGCTTACCTAAGTTTTAAATTTCTTAATCGACACATACATTTATCCTCCTAGTTTTATATTATTTAGTACTGAAATATTTTTTTCTTTAGATTTACACATTGCCATTTTAATCTATGGATTTTTATGAATTGGCATTTTTGCAATTTTCAAATCAAAGATAATAATAATAATCTGTCTCACAACTAGAACATCTGGAGTCTAAAGCCCCCTTACAAACTATAGCTTCTTAGCTCAGAAGTATATTGTAGGAGATAGTTGATTGAATCGACTGGGAAATTATGATCAATATGTAATAGACATTAACAATATTTAGAATTGACATCCAATGAGTTACGTTGCTTTGAAGGGTATTAAGTTGCTAATATGGTTGTAAAACACTTTGAAAGTTATTATTTTCTCCGCCCCCCTCTCATATTGATAATATCAAATAAAACCCGTATGAGGAAAAATTCGGAGTGTTTCTGCAAACAAAATTGAATTTCATTAATTTTGCGTTTGCCCATGCGTTCGCCGTATTCTAGTTAATGAAAAAAAAAACGTAACTCAAAAAACAAGTGCTAACTTACATTTTTTTAGATGATATTCGTGTTTTTAGCACTTTGAAATCATTCAAAATTGGATAATTTCATCTCAGTCGCATTTTCCCTGTTGACCAGTGCTATGGCTTCTTAGCTCAGAAGTATATTGTACGATGCAGTTGATTAAATCTACTGGGAAATTACGATCAATAGGTAATAGACATTAATAATATTGAGCACTGACCTCCAATGGCTTCGCATACAAGCACCAGTGAGTCCCCCTCGTTGTAGGGTCCAATCAAACCCTTCACTTGCACGCCTTCGTCATCAAGAATGGCCGGCTCTCCAGGTGGTACTGAAAAGAAAACAAAATAGTTTTAATATGTAAGTCAATTTATTGATATCTTATTGTTCTTTATTGCAGTATTCACTATTTCTTAGCTGGAAATATAATAATAACAGCAATGAAACAAAATAGTTTTAATATGCAAGTATCTTTATTGATATCTTATTATTCTTTATTGCAGTATTAGCGATTTCTTAACAGGAAATATATTAACAATAAATTCTTTAACACACAACACAGCACATACAAGAACTTACAACAGACAACGAACTAAACACAAGAACTTAACACAGAAAGAAATTACACAAATTAAATATCAATTTTCATTAATAGGTAATTTCACGTAACTGTAGTGCAAGTTACTATTTAAGAGGAGATTACAAGCTCTTTAAGGGGTAGCGGTAGCCAACAATTGGTCAAAATATCGATTTTCAGTTTTTACTTCTTATTGTTTACAATATTTTTCTAAACATTTACTGAATGTGTGTTTCATTGAGGATATATTCTGTATAAAAAAGTTATTAAATATTTTATGGAGTCATTCCTATAAACTTGAATGCGTATTTCGTCTGATTTCAACCTGTTTTCTCTGTTTCGCGTTTTGCTATTATTGTGTCTAATAAGTCCCTAACCCTTTTTTGCTAATTAAGTTAGAATTTTGAATTTTTAAATCTGTGTTCCTATATATATGGTGCACAGAATTAATTGTGCATGTAAACAGGCCTACTATTATAGTTTTTTTTTAATTGATGAATTCAAAATGCTGATATTTATATTGTTTTACTTTCAATTACTAAATATGAAATGTAAGCTAATGAAAGTACTGCGATGTAGTCGAAAATACGAAAGTTGGTTTTCCGTTTCTGCACGTTTTGGATAATGCTGATTCTAAAAAAGGCTTTTGAACATTGGATTGTCGATATGTATGAAACATATCTATAGCTCGAGCTAAAAGACCTACCGTCTTTAAATTTGGCATACAGTAGAATCCCCCTTATCCGAAAGGTACGCCACCAAAATTGAGCAGCAAAAAAAACTAATAAATAAATAAATGTTGCATAATTTGAGAAATAAATCCAACTTTCTAAAGTACGTATTTTTTTTTATGCGTATACATTTCTTATTTTAACCGAAAGGCTCAGGAATTTGTTTTTGATAAACCGATTTTCGGATAACCGGGATTCGGATGAACGGAACTGTACCATGTCGTTGTTCTTGTCGGACGTCATGATAAGTTTTTTGAGAAAATCGCGCATGCGCAATATGTAGCTGAAATATATTTTTTATTTGAAATTTTTTATTGAAGTAACATTTTAATGTAGTATTTATTAAGTGGTAACATTATTTTTTCCTCTTTTTTCCCCTAATGGGGTAGAAGCATTGGCGAACAAGCCTTTGTAGACTCAGCATAATACTCAGAACAGAGAGCCATTTATTGTTGCACCATCTAGGCGACTCTCGCTACCAATATTGACTCCCATATCACAATGAATCCGAGTTATCTGTGGATTTTTTCAATTTTGCCGATAGAACTCAAGCCAAATGGGCCTTCCAAGGATTTTTTACATGCCACATAATAATATGACATGCGTGCCCAAGATTTTTCCATCCAGAAAATCCGGTGACTCGAATAAATGAATTATCCTGTTCCACTACTCGTATTGTCCAAACTATGCTTAATATAAAAACTTTACAACTGTACTATTATCAAAAGAGCCAACGAACAGACCAGGTCATATATCTTAGTTAAATTTTGGAGAATGAGAGTTTTGCAAACTAAACCTTGAAATAGATCGGTTTAATTTGCGTATTGAAATATATGAAACTGTACAATAGTTAAATATTAATTGACGTTTTGAGTCCGTCACTTAACTCTACGTTATTAAATTTGTTGAAATAAATTGGTCTGATACTTAAAATTTAATTATGTGTGATGTTTAAATCAAATAATGGTTAACTATAAGCTTAATTAACTGATCAAGGTAAATATACAAAAGTATTGCTTTGTAAATTTTAAGTACGGAAAGTGAACAAGGGAAAACTATAAACTGGTCTGATAATTAAAAATTGGTCTGATAATTAAAAATTAATTATATGTGATGATTAAATCAAGTAATGGTTACCTATAAGCTTAATTAACTGATCAAGATAAATATACTAATGTATTGCTTTGTCAATTTAAACTACGGTGAGTGAACAAGGGAAAACTATAAACTGTCCTTTTAATACAGTTTTTTTTCCTATTAAGCTGAAGTAAAGCGTTGAAGATATCTTTATTTGGTTTAAATTAGGCATTGACTTTTACAGCCTGTATTGAAGGTTGCGTTAGGCAGCTTTTCTTGGTTTGTAAATTCTCACTAGGACAGTATACGACTCAATAAGGAAGCCTATAAGCGTTTGTTCTACTAACCTCTTAAATTTCAAAATTAAAGGTTGAACATGATTCCAGGTTAACACATGACAAAATATTGCGTTTTTAACACCCGAATAATCAGAAGTCGGTTAGAACGAAAATAATATTTACACAAACTAAATAAGGTAAACTTACCACAAACATTGAACTCAAATCTTACTGTCAAGTTTTGTAGTTCGTTTTTTCGGTTGTCAATATCTAGTTGCCAAGTAAGATAGTGAAAATACGTTATTTAACCCGGCAGCACTCGCGCTAATTTAGCATGGTCTAAGAATCTTCTAGATCGGGAACTCAATCTGATGCCTAGCGCCTCCAAAGTGTCGAACGGAACTAATACACTATTAACGATTGATTTGTGATTGGCATAATTAAATTTTCCGATTGCAGCTCTGTTTCTTCGAAATTTAATTCATTTTCGTTCATCTAATATTAATTTTTTGTTAATTTTTCAATTCATTAATTTAAACCAAGAGATAAATTTAACTAAAACTTCAACCCCCGTTTTAATTACAATTATATTATACCAAATCAAATGGCAACAATGCGTTGTCGACAAAAATGGTTTGTTTTCGTCACTTGACCATGGTTCTAAATTACGAGGCGTAATCGACTGTGCTAAAGCTCCCAAAGGAGGGTAGAAAAAGGCAGTCGCGTAAACCATTACATTAGTTTCCTTGGACACAATTGGGGGAGTTAGTGTCTCTATTAATTTCAATAAAGAAATCCTTATAATGGTAATCCAATCAGAGTTTCAGATCTAGAGTGTATTTAATCTATCTGGGGTCCATTAGACCCCAGCGCGAGTGCTGCCGGGTTAAAATGTGCACTGTTTGGTTATTAGATTTTTAATATTATCTGTATGTTTACTTCTGTCTCCTTTGGTAGCTTTAACACACGTGCGCTGTTTTTGTTAGGTAAGGTCAGGGTGTACGTTTTCCGCTGCCTAATTCTAACCTCCATAGGGCTTTAACATAACCAGTTTCCATTCGTAATTTAAAACCCTCGTCAAGTGACGACGTCGACACTTGGCCGGCTAGGTTGCGTTGTGTAATTTTCTCCCCTTCGGAATCTACCCAGATGTACTGAGTGACGTCATGAAGAGCTTCTGTGGCACTTAAGTTGAGTAAACCACATCTTAACCCTTTCAGTCCCAAAAATTTACTACACTACAGAAACTTCTGATATTCACAAATTAAGCTTATTTTAGGTCAAATATACGAGTTCCATAAGGAAAGAAATTCAATTAATTTTTTTATATGGTTTTTGAAATAATGCCAAAATTTTTTATTTGTGGAAAACAACAAAATAAAAAAATATATATTACCTAAAAACACTTCGACTAATATATATTTTAAGGTTTCTGAACCATATTATTAAAACAATAGTAATTATTTTAACCGAAATAGTTTAAATTGTGTTTTAAATATGTGGAACTGAAGTGAACTTTTCAAAAATCAGGTGAAACGCTTGTTGGCTATTTTCTGAATAAAAAAATAGTAGTTCTGACTTCTATTGAGATTAATGTAAAATATTGTCTAATGAACAAAGTGTGAAGAATCGAACGATGTGCGTTTGGATGTCATAACGGGAAATAAAAATTTTGAAAAAAATATTGAAAGTGATGATGCCAAATGGCATCACTGAGACTGAAAGGGTTAACCCACTGCATCACTCCGACCCACTTATACAATAGGTAGGCATATTGAGGAATCCCCTCTCCATTCTCAAGGCAACCAATTTGAGAGATTTGGCCTCGAATTTCGGACCCTGTTTTGGTATACGTTGTTAATTGACATGGTCCATTTGAATCAGTAATTGCTTCAGGAGCTACTGCGTATGTTCTCCGTTTCCTAGTTGTGATGGATACTACGGCCAAGATGATTGTTTGCAATTGTCGTAGTAGATTGGATTATAGTTTGTTGTTGAATTCGTGTGGTAATTGCAAAGGTATGATAGTTTTATATAGAAGATTTACATTTTAACCGCGAAATTTATCATTCGAATAGGCTGATTTTATTTGCAATATTTTTTTTTATATTATGATATTACTTTAATTTTATATTTTGATATTGTAGGGCTCAATCATTAATAGTGAAACTGTTCCTCTCCTACAAGAAAGGTAGTTTTAGTTACATTTAGTTTATAAAAGTTTATTTAGTTTATAAGACCAACTATTACTTTTATTTGAAACACAGCAAAACGAGCAAGTTATAATAAAATCTGTATTTATACAAATGTTATGAACATCTTTTTCTTATGAAATTCTATATTCAATTAAATAAAACGTTTAAAACAGCTCTTAAAATATAGAGTTTGACGCAAACTTCAAAAGCATTAATATGTAAGCAAAACCAAAAACATATTTCTGGCATTAATTTTAATCACAGAAACCTGTTTATTATTAATCCCCTATACATTTAACACCATCCATTCCATTTTTATGATTAATTTATAAAATATTCAGCACCATTTCATTCATTTTTCTCGACTACTACACGATAAGAAACTGGAAGAAAGTCCCTAAAAACCACAACAACAATTAAAAGTCCCACATAATTATCTTAGACTCCGATCTTTTAATTAGCAATTTTAATGAGAATAACGAAGATGTGACGTAAAACTAATTTGAAATTAACTCAGACCGGCAGCCGAGTTACTTAGAACATTAACAATATTTTGTAAACATGGAGCTTAAGAAAAAATAACTCAAAAAAGAATTTGGAAACTTTTGAACTCGGTGATTAATAGTGACGTTGAATTAATTATGCTATTAATAATTAAGGATTAGCGGCTCTGAGTAGTGTGTTTCAGTCTTTGGGGAAAGTTATTTTAATTTTTATTTTTATTTGTCTCCTGTCGATTAAAATATTTATGAAGTAACTTTAAGGTTTTTTGAGTAAAATGGCTTATTTTTTTACTTTAATACGGAAAGTTTAACGAGATCTAAAATCTTAACAAAAGTAAACACAAAATTATTTTGTCAAATATTTAGTTTTTGTTTGCATGAACTTTTACAACAAATGCCGCAAAATAAAAGTCTGGATTATAATAAAAGCAGCAACATTTTTTCTACTGGTAACTTTTTTTTGGTCTTATCATTTCATAAGTATTATTTCAGTCATGGATGAGAACACTTTTACTTGACTTTTGTGATGTTGATAAAAATGCTGTAAACTGGATCTTATTTTTTTTTTATAGTTTGCTATTGTGAAATCCTTACATTTACTTGAGATACATTATCACAAGGTCCAAGATTAGAAACCCCGATTCTGCAAAATTAACTCAAACTACAATATACTACACTCTTAAAACAAACACTCCTAATTTAACTCAGTCTGAGTGGATTTCACTCCTCCAGACTGGAAAATGCACTTCTCCTTTTGGAGTGGATCCTTTTTGTGTTAAACCTCCGAAAGGATCACTCCAAACGAGTGATTTTAACTCAGTCTGTATAAATATACATGCCTTTACGGTGTCGGAAATGCACTTCTCCAACTGGAGTGGATTTCACTCTTTTGTTTTAAGATTGTAGGTCTACAAAATCAGGAGTAAAAGCTTATAAGCGGTTCTCTGAACAAGCACACAAGCTGGAATATATATGTATCATACCATATCATACAAAATCAGGAACAAGCTAGCTTAGGTAAAAAAAAAACCTTTTCTGCAATTGCCTCCTGTTTCATATGCTGAAAAGCTCACATCAGACTTGGACATATTTACAGGGTAGGGTACATATATATTCCGACTTGTGTGCTTGATCAAAGACCTGCTTATATAAACCTTCGAGAAGTGAGAAAGACAAATAATTAATTTTCACTGTCACGGAGAAAGGAAAAGTACAACCAGGGCGAATGCGGAAATCGAACCCACACCCGTTACAGCGCGCAGACCGCTAGCGATGATGGTTTGGCCGGTGGTCCAAACCAATCGGCCATCCGGGCCCCTGGGACATCTTTATTACTCGCAAAGGTGCATTAAAGTAGCTTTCAAACCTATCTAGATAAAAAAGAGGCATAGATGACATGGCCTTTCATGTGCTGCCGTGATACTAAGTTTAGTTTTAATTATAAAATCACGAGTCATTTTGTAATTACTCATTACATACTCATTGAACTCATAATAAAGCAACTAAATTCCCTTTTTAAACAAATTACACAGTAAAATGAACTTTTTCATAATTAAATTCCATTTTCATTTATTTTCTTACGTTTAGACAATATGTCACCACCAAATTCTCATCTGGAATATCTAATCGTATATAAATCTTCCTTGCTTTTTAATCTGTGGATCCCCAAAATTGCGTTCCGGAACAGAAGTTATCATCAGTTTAGTATCTGCTTTTTGTGTTATGTAAATAAAACAGTTGCTTTGGGTAACGTTGTTAGTTGTGTTAAGAAATGTGAAACAAGCTGTTGTGGCTTCTTATTTTGGAGTAACAAAATTTCTGGAAGTCGCAATGTAGTTTGGTTAAGAGATGCAAGTGCAAACTCACACCCTTTTATAACGTTACGAATGACTTTGCCAGCTTTTGATAATTAAGTTTGGTTGGTTGGAAGACATATTTTTAAGCTTATGTGCTTGGTCCCACTTATAAACATTCGTCAAGTAAGACAGACACAACACACCCATATACATGACAGATGCGGCCGTCTATAGCCATCTCAGCAATTTTGACAAGTCCCTGAAGTTAAGGGAAATAGTTTCCCAGGAACCTTTACCCGTTGGCAACGGCGCAATGACCGCTCACAGGACTTTCGGACCGACAGATTTAACGAGCACGTACTCCGCTTATACTCGGTGGGTATCGTGACTAGATAGCGGGACTTTCCGATTACGAGACGCTTTACACTAGACCACCTAAGGTCCTAAAAAGATGATCAACTGTGTTATTTTTCACTCAAATTCAAACCACACTTGTGTCCTCTTCTACATTTCAGAGACATAAGCTTTAAAGACACCTAGCATAACAGATGAAAAATATCAAGTACTTAATTCCAAATCACCCCAACAGCTTAAACAAAAGCAAACGCCCAAATAATTCACCCCTTATCTCCCAGTTTAAAACTCTGACGCCGAAATAAGAAACTTATTCCCGCCATCACCAAAAATGAGTTTAGGGGATTAGAACGAAATATTTACGGGATTTTTTTTGTTCCATCGGGGAAGGGCGTCAAGCTTATTATTCCGCTACAATGCCTAGGAATAACACGGTTTGCCTTCTTTACGCTCCGGGGCGTTTAGGAGGAGAATGGAATAAATCTAGATGAGGGTATTAACACTTTGTATCTTTTTGGAAAAATGTAGATACTTGGTGTGATGTCATCAATCGTCAGACTAGTTTCATGCCTAACGGTTTCGCTGATATTCGCAGAAAGGTGAGAGGGCATGGAATTGTATCTTTCACATTCGACGGAAGCGGATATTATTTTGAATTCTTCCTTTTACCAATCAATAGTAATTTCAAATGAATTTTAAATGCGGGACAATTTCCAGTCGTACATTGTCTCTGAAGCATCGTTTGAAATGGTATCTACTTACCTAGAAAACTCAGGTGAAACCATTAAAACGTTTTCGGCATACGCCACACGTGAAGTATCCAGCGGACTTCATATTGCCACTGTGGTCAAAGCAAAAAAAAGGCTTAGTTGTAAATGAATGGCAATGTTAAATAAATGTAATGTGTGGGACAATGGGAACATTGAATGACGTACGATGCCAATCTAGAAACGTTTTACATTGCTACTACTTGATTGAAAACTCAAATAAAACCCATAAAAACGATTTCATTATCATCTGTTCCGGTTGACTTAATGTGTTGCCAACTGCTATCATCCGTCTCCGTAAAGCACTTTAAGAATTATCGCAACATTTCAATGTGAAACGGTCCCTGAATTTACATCCTCCTGGTTCTATAAACTTCAATAATAAATCACGGAGTAAAAACTAAAATAAGGCCTCTGGGTTTTCTAAGCATCGTTTTGAAAAAGGGTTTGAACGCTGTTTTGGAAAAAGGCACAAGTCGAATGTAATGGAGCTTCATTACAATGATTGAAGTGACTTTTGCTTCACTGTAATTGTGACCATTCTAGTTAAGACGAATTAGCTTGTGGATGGCTTGTTTAGTTCGAAACAGTGGTCGACGTAACTATGGCGTTACTTCAGGCTCTACAAGTGTCCATTGCTATAAATACGCTTTAAGGTTATATTTATGTGACGTAATGCGAGCATGACCGTAATTTTATACAATCAATCAAGCACAACCAATACCACCTAGATTAGAAGGCCGAATAACTAAGCAACACAACGTCACACTAGTAGACCAATTTCGATTTGTTGACCAATAACGTCGTATCTTAAGATGACGTCGCATCTTGATTCATCTTATCTTAAAAATGTATTCAAATACAAGATCTAGTCACGAATGATCATTGGTCAAAACCACAGAATCGGTCCATTAATATGACGTCAAGCATTTAGTTCGCCGGCCTTCTAATCTAGGTGGTATTGGCTCAACACCACTTTGTTTCTTTGAATGGCGCTAAGAAATCAGCTACTTGGAGCAACATTGGCTTAAACCTCTGTGTAGATTATTCCTCCGAGTCCAGAGGCACCAGTTTTAAACTCGCTCATGAATAAAGCACTCCGACGCTTCTCTAATTTATTTTTGAAAGTGTTGAATCAACAAGCGACAACGAAGATTTGTTCTCGTCGCTTTTTTTTTCTTCTGTTGTCTGTGGACAAAGAGGGATTTAGTCTGTAATCCGGTTTAAACTGCCTTTTTTGACGTCGCAAATCCCTTTACTTGTGAATTGCTGTTTTGAAATATCGAGGAGTAATTTTTAAGGCTTACGCGCCGATTTAGCCTCTTGTTTAACAATGGATTTATTGTATAAATCAACGCTTAATAAAACATTAATAAATGAATATTATGCATTTACAAAATGCATTATATGACGTTTTGTTTATGAAAGGTAAGAGATAAACCGGATAGTTCCGATAAGTCTTTTTGAAATATAGTCGCATTGTTGTCAAAATAAATATGTTCTTTGTTTACTTTAAATGAATCCACATACCTTTTAGAACTTTTACTTTGAGTATAACATTAATTTGATAGTAATGTTTGAACTTAAACTCGACATTGGAGATTAAGATGATATATTTATAAAAGCAGCTTTATCAGTGACAAACGACAACTGTTTAAACGCACATTGTCATCTTCGTTGTCCTAACCACTTTCCAGCTTTATATCCAATATTTGTCATAAATATAGACGCCAATTTCTAGTTCATGAAACAGTAACATCAAATTCATATTGAAATATGCTAATTATTGCTCCGGTTCCATGGCTCTGTTATGAAAATCACATCTCTACATACTAACAAGGTATCCAAACAACTTCATAATACATATTCAAATGTAATTTACACATAAAATTTAGTAATTGTAAATCAAGCATGCTCACACATGTCTACCTAGAACAAGTACTCAGTTAATTTATTAATGTGTTCCCGTAATGTATGATAATCGAATGGGTGACGTGTTTTGAGCCTTGCTAGAAATCAACCTAGCACCCGTTGGCTTGATGAATAATGCATATTTAAAGGTAGACAATTAATATGGTATTTCTATTTTTATAGTTTATATCAGAAATGTAAACATAAAATTTAATTATAAGGTTATGATATTATAAATTAAAAGAATAACGCAGAAAATGTATTATAATACTTCTCTTAAGATGACCCCAATTTTTTTAAAAATGTGCTTGAGTGTTTATAGGGTTTCAAAGTATGAAATTTGTAACCTTATGTCGGAAGAATAGATTTCATGAAGAATTGTATTTTTGTTATAATAAATTAGTACATTTTAATTTGGCTGTGATTTTTTGTAACTGCAAAATATGCACATATTTATGTTAATCAAATTAAGATGCAAGAAAATCAAATTTTACTAACTTTAAGTTAAAGTTTTTATTCAGAAATGAAACATTTAAGAATATTCATAAAGTAGTCGTTTTTTAAAAACCATTCAAGTGATGCGAGTTTTTTTCCCTCTTTGAGAAGTATAACATCATATACCATATTTTTAAACTTTTGGCTTCTCTAATTATTAAAATAACGGGAAAGTAGGATATTTTAGTTGTACCATTGCTTCTTGCTTTAGGAGAGTCATCGTTTTATTTTTCATGAATATTAACGCTGCGTACGATGTCGCCCCTAACGGTTGCGTTGGGTGCCTATTCAGGTGTGGCTCGCCACTTGAATGTGGTTCTAAAATACCACGCCCGTCACCAATAGCCTTCGTGTAGCTCTAGCGCGACGATAATTCAAACCTAACCTAGCATGAATCACCGTCATTTTAGAGCTACACTAAAGATTATTGGCGAAGTGCTCCAATTATATGGCTCTTAGTTCTGGTAAATATGCCGGGTCTGCAAAGGCTTAGCTGCCACACAAAAGTAAAAAAAGATCTACATATAACAATTCTTTAAATAGTATATAAAACCCTATACAACTCTAAAAAATCCTCCCAATATTGCGTATCTATAGAGAAGCAGTTAAAGATTTAGAAGAATCTCTACAGATTCAAATCACCGTAACAGAACACGCATTTATTTATATATTTACACCATTAAATTCGTAATACCTATCCATCTTCGAACTTGTATACCACATTAAAACAAAATCTACTTTAACAGTGAATAACATCGGCATCGGCTATAAAAACGTCACAAAAACGTATCTTGAAACCCAGGCTCGGATACCGCACGTATCATGCATTGTTATCACGATATCTTTGCGTATCATTGATACTATTTTATAGCCCTCATAGGAATCAAAAATCGTATATATTTTTAACTAAGGATCTTGGACTGTGTCTGGAAAAGTGGTTTAAGTCCCATTTTTGCGTTTTACTCATAACTTTTCTGTTAAAGTTTACAGTGCCGGAATGCGTGACTAATACGGTATTGACGGGATGACACCACAAGATGAGGAGTGTGTTTACATTAACAAGATTCTTTTCCTTTATCTTTAATTTGCTTCAAAAGTTCGATATCCGCATTGGCTTAATGGTTCACTAGTAACTGAAAGTTTTTGGTTACGAGTTGCGTTTGATGCAGAATTAAATCTTAATTTTGAAATAATCGGTTTATTTTAAGGGGTCAAAACGGTATTTAATAGGGTAAGTGCGGTATCTAGTACGGTTAAGGTGTAGGATGGTTGTAAGGGTAATGTTAGGGCCATTGAGTATTTCACGGGAAACTATAACCGTGCTTAAGGTTTTATCTGAGGTTTTCAACCAAATAGTGGAAAAAAAATAAGAGAATTCGTAGTGCGTGAAAAATTTGCTGCTGTAAACCCAGAAGTAACTTGCGTTCAAGCTGCACAATAAAGTAGAATTCAAGCATATTTTTAAAAATTCCAACGTGTGTTAAGATATTGTGTTGCTTCATTACAAGAATTGAGTTTATGACAGGCGAACACAAATATGAGTTTTTCCCTAACGTTTGACAAAAACTTGTAAACTATATTGTTTTCTAAAATATGTATGGCGAAACACTATACTATAAATTAAGTACCATAATTTATACCTTCTAAGCTTTAGTGAAGCTATTTATCCGCAATATAAAAATCAACTGCTCAATTATATGTCGGAAGAATACATGCTGCGCCTTAACACAATTTTTGTAGTAACCGTGCATAATTATTTGGCAGCAATAGAATGTTTGTATTGTTTCATCAGATTTTGTAATACCCAAGAAAAACACATTTTTTTAAAGTCACGCAAGTAAACACAAGCTTCTTTCTGAGTGTGCATGACCTCAACAGTAACGTTTAACATAGTCATTATTTGATTACGCAAAAGCGGTTTTCGCTTTTGTCGCATTTGGAAGATTTGACATTGACGCAGCATAGAGCATAGCATAGACATTGTTAATCACAAGTCCTAGGGTAGACTAACCAGTGAATGAATGCTTAAGACGTCATGTTCGCCATTGAATGAACACCAGGACATAATGACCATTACAACCAACCATTGTCAGATAGCTTCCTACACTGTAAAAAATTTGGCATGAATTTACTAACGATTACTTAGTAACTTTACAGGTATCACACCATTTACTAGAAAATCACCTGTAACCAATCTCTGATAGTAAGTATACTAAAGAAACTACTGTAGTAATAACTAAGTAAATTGATGTAACGCCTTACAGCGCCCCCTATCTATCTTTTCTAGAGATTATATATCGCAACGATAAGAAACCGAAAAACGTGGGCTTTTTTATTTTTGTATATAAAAACTACGTTAAATTATTTCGAAAACTTCATATCCGAAAAAAAAAATGAATCTTAAAATTTCTTAATCAATAACATAAAACGCCTTTAACGATCAAGATTTTAACCTCTTTATTTACACGCAATCAAAATGCAAGTCCCCGATAGCAGAGAGGACTAACGCGCAGTTCCACGGATCCCGATAATCTTGGGTTCTGTCCTCGGGAAATTCGAAGTAAAACCTGACTAACAGAAAAATTAGTGGCGCCCTCTGGTTTTAAACTTTTGTAACCAGTTTACTACCAGTTTCTTTGTAAACATACAAGAAAATCCCCTGTAAATCTACTACATTTTTCTTAGTATAACTTACTAAGCTTTAATTAGTAATATATACATATATTTCTTATGTAACTCTACTAAAAAAACTTATGGAAGCTGAGTTTCCTAGAGAATTCTTAGTAACCTTACAGATATTTTTTTAGAGTGTACTACATGGGAGTAAGTCAGTGTTGCCAATCCATATAGTGGAATGATTTTCAATCCTTATATTTACCAAATGTTCATTCACTGGGGCCTGTTCACTCACTGGTCAGTCTACCCTACAAACATTACCGTAAACATTGCAATGTAAACCGGCTTTTGGTTTAACAATGCCCTTATGCCACTTTTGAGCTAAAACCGAGATATGTTCTGGATTCCTCAAAGGACGGCACAGAAAGGGTTTTATGCATTCCGAAAAGGCATGGATAAACCATATTTGGGAACAAGCGTGCGCTGAATATGTTCCAAACTACAGCACTGGGTGGATTTTGTAGTTTTAGATTCTATTTTAAGGGGGAATTCGATGTTGTTAAATGTAGTAAGAGCATTTTAAATGTAAAATAACCTAAAGTAACAAAACATCCATGTTTTTATAAGGCCTGGATGAGTGGAATGGTAGTAAAATTCACTATTTTTAGGTAGTAAAAAATCCAATAAAAAGTTAATAGTATACTTGTGAAATAAATAAAATTTCTTCCATGGTGCTTAGTATCTTTAGAATGTAAAGTTATTTGAAGCCAAACGTTTGCGATTTTTTTTCTGTATAGTTTATGTTTTAAGAATAGAAATACAAAAACATGTACCCATAATGCTTTGGAATGTGATTTCTTGTTAAAGCAAATGAAGAATTTTTTTTATTCTAACCAGTTCACCTGAAGTACGTGAAATTGTTTGTAAATTTTAAATGATTTTCGGAAAACGTTTCAAGATCGAAAAGAACGCAAACTGGTTTTAAACATTCGAAAGTACTTTAAAGTTTCGAACCCGCATACGCTTTTTGTAAAAAATACTTTTAGTGTGGCTCTAAGGATTGAAGGTTTAGTTAAATTTGAATTATCGTCGCTCTAGAGCTGCATGAGGGCTATTGGCGACAGACCCATGATTTAAGGAATTATATATTTCAAAGGTTATTGACTGTGCTGATAGCTTAGTTTAGGCATTTATGACTGTATATTTCAAGAGTCCGGTCGAAGAATTAAAACTATGCAAAATTTCCTGAAATATAGTTTATAACTGTAGTTTGGAGGAACTATTAATATTCACCATAGAACAACGAAATTTTTTTTAAACATTTATGTATTTTTCTTTCCATTGTTTTGTAAAAAATGAATTTTACAGAATATTATTTTTGTAGCTTGGAATCTAACACGAAAATTAACATAAAATATCAACATTTCACAGATACAATGCCTGGCATATCCAGATTTAATCCATATTTTTATTTACAATTTTCATGCTGTTTCAAAGTTACAAAATACAACGAGTTTAAAAAGTTGCAAAAAATGTTTTTTTTTAAATAGGGAAAAAAGTATCTCCGATCGGTCATCTCTTATAAAAAACAGAAATCTTCTAAACTTAGCTCCATTACGACAACATTAGATGCGGACAATCTGGGCATTTTATACACACACAACAGCAGAACAAAGAAAAAAATCTTGGACACAAAAGTCATAAAAAAACCTCTAGAAAAATACTCCTGCGAAAATCCGAAATAAAAAATTCCAATAGAATGGATTCTTCTACTCCAAAAAGAAATGAGCTAAAAGTTCGTGTCAACGATGCAAGGGCAATAAAAACTCATACAACGGGAATGAAAAAAAGAATATAAAAGATCAAAAAGTTGGGAAAAGAAGACAGCGAATTTGAAGTTAAAAAGCAAAGCCGGCAAAAAGAACTTTTAGAATTCGTGTGATTCTTTCAATGGTAGGGAACTTAGGTTATTGATTGACTTGCCATGCCAAAAAAAGGGATATCTGGTTCATTCTTTTACATTTTTTTTGTCTGTCTGTACCCCCCGACGTTCCTTTCAACCCCCTGTCTTTCAGTCACCATTAGACAAAAAAATAAGTTAGATAGTTTTTGTGAGGCATTACGAACATTCGCTGGCGGTTTAAGTCTTCGAGGATTGAAGGAATTAAATGTATATTTTAATGGTTTGGTTTGGATATTTCTGAAAGAGCCGTTAAACTATGTAAAATTTAACAGGATATTTAGTTCTTACTGTATTTTAAAAGAAACTAGAATTAAAAGAAACTCATATTTACAGTTGATCATAAAAAAAACATTTAAAATATAATTTTTGTTTTCCTTTCTGTAGATTTGTCGATTTTACTACACATAAAATATTTTTGTCGATTGTAGTGATCCCCATCATAATTAAAATATTTAAACATGTATTCAAAATGGCATCAATGTTTTTTTTTTACGTTTTCGCACCTAATTTAGATAAAGTAATAATTTAAATGTAAACTTGTATAAACCTCTTGCGACCAGGCACCCCCATTTGGGGGCATTTTTTAAAACCTCCCCACAAACAATTATCAAGTTAATGAATTCCGAAATTGACCTGGTCAGATAGAAGATCAAAATATTAGTTTTCAGCCTTTAATTTCAGGAATCAGTCATTTATTTTTATAAAAAAAGAAGTTGAACAAGGGTCAATACGATATTAGAGTTCCTAAAAAAATATTTACATATTTTTCTAACGTTTCAAAAAGTTCTTTTAGCAGTTCATTTTAAAGGCATTTTGCATTAAAAACAATGTTAAATTAATCTGTCAACTACAAATAAGCGATACGGCCTTTTTTGTTGCATTTATTGAACAAAAAATGTATATTTTTAGAGTTTAAAGCGTGTTCCTAAGTAACTATAAACTTAATTTACTAAAAAAAATATCTTTGAACAAACATACTTTTTAGCTAATTTTTGTATGAAAAGTTTGTTTAGACTATAAGAATATACGTGTAACACTTTGCTCGTGTCTTATGAGGATAATGCTACTAAAAAATGTTCTCTTACACATATATTTTTTACTCCAAGTTTCAGGTAAAAAAAATACCTGAAATTTGGAGTAAAAAATATATGTACCACGGTGATCGTTTTCACTCTAAGTATATTCTATGAGAGTTAAATTTAGAGTATAGGGAAAATTGACCGAAGAAGAATTTTCAGAGAAGTGGAATAGTTATAACAATAATAAAAACTCTTTGAATAAAACTGGGAAATGCAAAAGCATCGGAAAATGTATTTCAAGGAGCGAAGAATGAAAACAATTCGATGCCACTTAGAATAACGCGTCACAGGAATTCGAAATATATTGGAATTTCCTTTTTCGACATTTTTGTTTTGTTTCCATCAGCAGAAGAATTTCCGCAATGTATTTATTTAAAGTGGAAAAAGCTTGCTATGGTAATTTATTTATTGTCATAAATAGAAGCTCAATAAAGTTGACGTTTTTTTAATGTTCTCTAATATACCCTGTAAAGATTTTATATTATTACTTAATGTTAAACTGCTGTTATATTTCTTCGACTTAGAATATATTTTCGAAAAAAAAAAAAGATTTCGGCAGTTATAACCTTAATATTTTTCTAGTTAGGATATGGAGTTCAAATATAATTTTTAATGGAAATTATTTCATAAAATAATTTTTCATCCGCAATATTTCGATTAACATTTAGCATTTTATAAATTTAATTGAATGATGTGCTATTTTATTATTTTTTTTAAATAAATTTTACAACAAATGGAAACAGAAAATAAAGCTTCATAAAATGACTGTATTTATTTTAGTAACAGTTATTAAATACTCTTAAGCATTATTATTTTATCACGGCATCATTATCATTATTATTTTATTATATCATCTTTATTATTTAGTAAGCATCCATTATTATTAGCTGTTAAGCATTATTATTTTTAAAGTATATATACCTCTCAACCCATTTTGACCCTTACATTTTCTCTGAGCCAGATGATTAAGAAACAATATTATGATAAACTAATATTCACAGCATTATTAAAAAGTTGTATAAATATTAACTCAATATAAACAATATAAAAATGTCATCTTTGCACTATTTACACCGGAAATTACAATGTTGCTAAAGATATTTAATAGAAAAAAAAGCTTCTTAAAATGACCATAGTTATTTTAGTAACAGATATTATATGCTATTAATTATTTTTCTTATTACTTTTAAAGTACAGATAGTTCTTAATACATTTTGACTCAGACATTTTCTCTGAGCCAGAAGATTAAGAAAGAATATTATGATAAATTAATATTCACAACAATATTAAAAGTAGTATAAATATTAACTCAATATCAATAAATCTCAGAAAACTTCATCTTTGCACCATTTACACCGGAAATTACAATATCGCTAAAGATACATAATACAACAATAAAGCTTCTTAAAATGACCGTAGTTATTTTAGTAACAGTTATTAGATACCCTTAAGCATTATTATTTTTAAGTAAAGATACTCCTAAACCCATTGTGGCAATTAAATTTTCTACGAGCCAGAATATAAAGACACAATTTTGTGATAAAATTAATATTGACAGCAATATTAAAAGTTATATAAATATTGACTCAATATAAACAATCCCCAAAAATGTCCTCTTTGCACCATTTCCATATTATAAAAGCGCATCCTCAAACATCGATGAGAGCTTCCCAAACATTCTACATGCACAACTTCGATCCACATTTAGTCAAACATTTTTTTAAAAGCAAAATTACGATGTGCAGCCAAAATTCAGTTCAAATATCGTATCGTTTACATTGAGAGACTCTATTTTGCCAAGGGGCAAAATGTTTCGTAAAAGTAATAAAAACCGGGAGTTAATTACGAAGTCCGTTTCCACTTCTTGAAGTGGAGGTTAAAGGAGAAGGTGGTGCTGTTGGGAGTAAAAACTATGTTAAAACAGGTTTGCCAAGCGATGCACTGGTTCTGTAATGTAATGAAGTGGTTTCCGGCTGCCTATTTCTAGCATCTTTTCGGAGTTTTAACACAGCCAATTACGCCTTTAAATTTGGAACCCGGTTCAAGTGACACGGTCGATATCTGAGTGGGCACCAGACGGAACTTTGAGCGACATCGTACGCTAACACCGTCGGGACTTTGGACTCCGCAAATTTAATGAGAACGTCTGCCCCAGTGTACTCGGGCTCCCCAGTGATTTTTAGAGGTATTTTTTAATCCAGCACGAATACGTCTATAGTAAGACTAGGACAAGGACAGAACCAAGAACCTTCCCATTGCTCGCCGATTACATCTCTCGGCCACTTAGATGCCCACGGTTCTCTTTTTTGCATCCACAAGAAATAAGTTGGTGAATGATTTGGCGTTAATTTGCGTTTTGGTTTTTTTTTTGAATTGACGTCGTAATAGATCTAGTAGGAAGCTATTGTCAACAGTGGTTACAATTTACGAGGCCTTTAAGTTGCTGATACCTGAGCTAGCACCGAAAGAGCAACTTTAAGACGACATCGTACGCCATAGAACTTAGGATTGCGACAGATTTAACGTGCACTAGATTCATTTGCGCAGCACTTTCGGTGACAAAAAAAGTCGTATTCGCGATAGCACCGTATTAGAGGGTTGGATACGTCGAACTACAACGTATCTGTTGTATGTCCGTGCTTTTTCTATCTTCCTTGTGGATATTGTAAGATACACTCTTAAAACAAACACTCCTAATTTAACTCAGTCTGAGTGGATTTCACTCCTCCAGACTGGAAAATGCACCTCTCCTTTTGGAGTGGATCCATTGTGTGTTAAACCTCCGATAGGATCACTCCAAACGAGTGGTTTTAACTCAGTCTGAGTAAATATGCATGCCTTTACGGTGTCGAAACTGCACTTCTCCAACTGGAGTGGATTTCACTCTTTTGTTTTAAGAGTGTAGAAGTTTGGTTAATTTCGACTATTTTCGAAGTGTTTATTCACTAGTAGATTAATCAGAAATAGCCTCAAGCCATTGCTTGAAGTTATAACAGACGTTCAAGTTCATGAAACAAATATCAACCAAAGCCGTTGCTGTATACAAGCGAGGAAAATATATTAGTAGCGGCTGATTAGATAGTGTGGGACTAAAATAGATTCTTAACTATTTTATATGTTTCGTACAGGAAGCGAGTGCTTAGATTTGGTGCAGGCGTGGGTATCCTAGTGGTTAGCGTCTCGGTGTCGGAATCCAAAGGTACCGCGTTTGAGTCCCGATACCATTGAAGAACCCCCGAGTATATGTGGAGTAAGCGCTCGTTAAATCTGTGGGTCCAAAAATCCTGTGTTCGGTCATTGTGCAGTTTCCCACGCGTACAGATTCCTAGACACTATTTCCCTTCCCATCAGGGACAGGTCTAAATTGCGGAGGTGGCGATAGATGGCAGCTCTGTCACTTGTGTGTGTTGTTTCGTCTTACTTGACGAAGATTTACAAACGGGTCTCTGACCAAGCACACACACCTGAAAATATATGTCTACCAACCAACCAATCGTTTTAGTGAAGTTCATAAATTCGACTTGGCGACTCTCAGGCAGCTTCACAATTTTTCTCGCCAAGCAATCTCATCTTATTCAACCCTCATGGCAGTAACTTTTGTTTCCCAATGTATATATAGCACTTCAATTTTGAGGAGTGCAGTCCTATTTTGGTAATTAACGTAAAGTTTGTTCTCATCTTCAAATTAATTACTCAGTTACTTTTCGGCAAATACCATTTTTTTAAATGGGTAATTCTTGTAATTGCATATTTTGGGTATCGTTAAACATTAAGCCAAACGTTAAAAGAATTAAAGTTAATTAAGCCAAACGTAAAAAGAATTTTATGGGGATGAAGGTTTTTTAAAACAAATTGAGTGTTCAAGGGATTTTTAATAAAATTTTAAATATTTAATATTTGCTTCTCTAATTAATTTTTTGGAGTGCTTTAAGTAATTATTGTTTTTGATATTGGAAAAATGATTATTTGTTTAAAGTTTTACTAAGTTATTTAGCCAGAAAGTTTTTTCGTTGCATGTAAAATTTCTAGACACTTAAAAAAATGTATTTGCTTATGACAAATTTATTGCCTGCTATGTTTTATTAAATTTTCAGCTTAATTAAGTTAAACTAAGTTTATTAGAAACTATTTCGAAGACAGTTAGCTTCAAAAAATCGTTTAATGACTTAGATTCTAATTTTTTGGAATTAAATATTCATAAACGAATTTTTAGGTACTGTTTACAGTTGAAAATTTCTTAATATTTTTTATTAGAATAAAAAAAATGTTTGTTAAATGATTTTAATGTAAATAAAAAAAATATCGCATTTACTGAAATATAGACAAGGTAAACAGTTTTCGAACATATAATTTTTTGTATGTTTCATAGTTTAATTAATAATTCAATAAATGAAAAGTATCTAAAATCTTTAAGAAAAGTACATTTCCTACAGAATTAAATTTTTTTAAACTATATATGATAAAAAAACGAATCTCAATAATGAATTATTTCGAAATTATTGTGTTGGTGGTTACGTTTTAAATTTAATAGATTACTAGTTTTTAGTTTACTTTTTCGTTGTATTTGCAATTTTTTACATATTCAACCTTTTGTGTTTAAGATATGAAAGAAGTTATTATTTACACTACATGTATGAAAGGTAGGGTTTTCTAAACAAAATGAATAAATTATGGAGTTGGAAAAAAATAATATTTGTCGCGTCATACGGTATTTTTTATACGTACGTGAGAAACACTACTGCTTATATTAAAATAGGTATTGTTAAAAAAAACTATTGTTTCCATTTTTGGTTTTTCTGGAACTATATTTATTTAGAAAAATACAATATTTACTTTGCTTACTAAAATGAATGTTTGCACAATATTTTCTTTCAGTTGAACAAAGAACAATCGCTTCGGGGGTCACATTAAGGGGACGCATTACCCAAAATTTAGGGCTACCAGAAATAATTAAACATGCTCGAATGCTGTGAGCTAAGGATATTGCAAAAAAGAAGCTATATTTTATAATGGAGGTTTTTATTGAAACTAATGTAGTGGCTTGGTAAAATGTTTTGATAATTTTATGTTGAATTTAAATTTTTTAATTTTTTTAGCTTGTGAATAGTTAAAACCCAAAATTGTGGTATGATTAAAAAAATTGATAGAGTTAAAAATGTTGAAAAAATCATATTTTTCGCCATTTTTTATACATAAAAGCTACACGACTATTTTTATTTAACTGACAGCTCAATATCCGTACCAAATTTTATTAATAGATGTTGTGGGGGCATTTTGAAAAAAAAAAATTCCATTTAAAATTCTTGTTGTAGGAGTAGCAATTTGAATTTTTTTTAATTTAACATTTTTTAACTTTTTTGTAAAAACCTACTTTTCAATAATAATATTTTTTCGTATACGTTTATTGAATGTTAGTTCTTTGAAAAAGAGTTTACTTTGAATGCTAGCGATAATTTTTTCAGCAATTCAGATATTTTTTTAAATAATTAACTGAAATAATTACAGTTAATTATCACCAAAAAAGTACATAATTTCACAAAAGGACGAAATATAAAAACACTACCACTGGAACTGTTTTCGCTCATGACGTGCAACATGTCCATTGTTGTAAAAAATAAAATTTATATAAATAAACTTACAAGTTCTCGAATGAATAATATCCAGATTTTCCGATAAATCCAAAGCAATTATTTTATTCTAGCGCCAGGATCAACATATTAAATTACTAATTACACCTGTAATAAGCAAATTACCCGAATCTTATTTCCATCATTACTATCTTTGAGCCATTTAATTATCGTAGATAATTGAGGGGGGCTATAAACACTATTTCACAGTGGTTAATTAAGAAAATTTCTCTCTAGATATAAATCTAGATGCTTCCTCTATAAGTAATAGGCAGTTCGGAAGACTTGATTAGGAATGAAGAAGAGATTTTGGTAATGTTCGTGGAAAACCTATATTTGGGATGGGCTAATTGGATTCCGAATCTATAAAATGGCCGATAATTCACGGGGATAACACCCATCTTTGCTGTTGGACCAAAGGTTTGCAGTAAGTTTTAAAAATCGCCAAATCTTGAAGAGAGATCACTATATAGACCTAATATATCCCCTGTAGACCTGATGAATTTTTTATGAATTAATGAATTGAATGAATGAATTGAATTGAATGAAATAATTAATTGAATGAATAAGTGAATTGAATGAATTAGTTTATTAAAAGAATTAATGAATTGAATGAATTGTTTATGAATTGAATGAATTGTTTATGAATTGAATGAATTGTTTATGAATTGAATGAATTGTTTAGAATAAATGAATTAAAACTACAATATATGTTGAAGTATTGCTTCTATATGCATGAATTTTTCTCAACAACAAGTAAAATTTGAAGGGGAACTATCATATGGCTATTTAACCATTAATTAAAAAATATATTTGTATATTAGCAATAATTTTAAGTTTCTGTTGAAAAACAGGAATTATATATTTTTTTGTCTTATATTTCATTTTTACAAGTTTCATGCCTTCGTAAATAAAATGTAAAATAGTTTAAAAGCAACATTGTGGTTTCCGGAAACTCAAGAGGTCAAACGGACCAACGATTATTCAATCGAAAATCAAAGTGTCTTTAAAAATGTAAAACTAAAGAAATAGTGCAATAGAAATTTCTTAGTAGATATTTATTGTTTCTGCCAAATTTTTCTCAACCGACTCACAAAATGGGTGCGATTTTTCTTACTTTTCTCAAAATGTTCAGGAATATCCGTTTAGATACGGTACTAATGAATTTAAATCTCCTTAAAGCTTCATGTGGGATTTTACAAGTAAAACAAGGAATCAAATAGAATATAATTAGTAGGTATTTAATTTTATTAAAGTTTTTCACAAAAATTTGCGAGTTTCCTTACTTTTCCCAAAATTTTTTTAAGGAATTTTTTAAAGAATGTTTTCTGATTTTAAAGCGTTTAAATAATGATATAGCATGTTTTGCTACTTTTTTCAAACAATTAAAAAAATACATAACCATATAACCCTCTTCCACTAATTTATATAATAATTATTAAACTATCCCTAATTGAAAATACTAATCATATTTGTACGTGACTAATTAAAAACTAATGCCTTGAAAGCGATTCATCGCCAAATAAGTTATCAGTGACAATGTCAAAAAAGGTCACGTGATTGACGAGGTGACTCTTTTTAATGAAAGAAAGACAACCTAAGACATTTATATTTAATGATCTTCTCTTTAATGAGTGGAGCGAAAGAAATGTCAAATGTAAATGGACATTATTTGTTTTGCTGGGGACGCAAATGAACCTGTTTTATTCCGTGGAAAGATATTTTTTTGAAAAAAAGATTTAACGATAAAAATTTGTGTTTTATTTGAATTGTATAAAAATGTATTGTGTAAAAACAAAGTAAATATGATTATTTTTGAGTAAATGCATTTTAAAATTTTTATTCCAAGATAATTATGTTTATTTTATTATTTAAAAAAGAGAAAAAAAATAATGGATTTCTATTATACATATTTGATTATTGATATAACAAAACTGTTTTTGTGTTATTTACAATAATTGTTTAAATTTTAAAGGCTTAATTTATATTTTAATTGTGTTTGCATAATAAAAAACAATTTCGGCGTTTTAAACAAACAGCGAATAAAAACATTACTTTAACGAAATAAATAATTATATTTTTACGTAGCAAAATATTTTTTTTTTCATTATTAAACATATGCAATTTATGTATTATGTAAAATATGATATAATTATTAATTTATAGATTATGTAACAAATAAGATTATTTTTTTCAACTGTGCACTGTATTCCAAAGAATTGCAAATTAAAGAAAAATAAGTTAAAACAACATTTATTGTGACCAACTTTGTTTTTTTGTAATGATTCGTCTTACTACAATAAAGCGCTTCCCATATTATCCCAAATGTTTCTGAAACCATAAGAATGACCGGTATAGGTCCCTTCCCTTCAGGGACATGTCTAAATTGTGGTGGTGGCGCGTGATAGATGTCATCATTTGTCATGTATGTGTGTTTAGTTGTGTGTCTTACTTGAAGATGTTTTATAAGTGGGTCTCTGATCAAGCACACAAGTCTGAAAAAATTTCTACCAACCAACCCACCCACTCACCAATGTTTTAAATAAATAAATAACTAGTGGTTAAACAAGAATCTACTGGAAAAAATAGTTTTCCCTGTTGGAATATTGAAAATTTCAAAAAGTATCGTTCTGTAGAATATTAATTTAATAGAATGTGCCTCTTTTATATACAGTGAGATGTATTTAAGCAATTCTGTACCCAATTCTATTCTCTTAACTATAAAAGCCATTCAAATAGTACTCGCTATTTTCCAACGCACTATAAGTTGATTGATCGAAAGTGATGGAAATTTATTTTGCAGAAATTCATCTGATCCCCTCCATAATTCAAATCAACCTCCACAATTCCAAACTTTCAAAGAGACCCCTTTGTGTCAATTTGATAAAATTGTATCTAGTAAATTTATTTTTATTCGGAATACTACTACGATGGATTTTAGGGATTTAATTTAATAGAAAATTCATAAAACCGGAAATAACAAAAACTCTACAAAAAAATTGAGCTAGGAGTGTGTAACATAATACGAATTTCAGTTACTGCCCAATCACTAATTGTGCACATTTATATATTATGTAAGTTGTAAGGCAATTTGAACCATTAGATAACCTCAAAAGCTTCTCTTGCCCATTCGCAACTTTCTAAAACTTCTTATTTTGATGTCTGACAGGTACTGGGTACTCGTGTACCGAAAATCCATTGTTTTTTTCTAGTTCGATCTGTCGATTGGTTTTATACAGACTTGCCAATGTTTAAAAACCATTTCTGTAAAATCAGCAGCCGCTTGTTGGACCTGGCCGTCAAGCGTTACATTGTCGTCTACCTCACAAACAAACCATCCGTCAGCTAATTCGTCGCAATTAGAACTGTCCCACTTATGATTGCGCCGCAGCAATGTTCAACATTGCCTATCAACCATACTAACTACTGTCCATCCCGTTCTAAACATCAATTCTTACAATAGACAACTGAAACAAAACCTACCACGACTCCATGGTTACATCAACTATATTATTTAATCGTAAACAAAGATATCATGCTAATTGTTACATACAACTACATCGGGCTGTGGGGTCAGAGTCTCGATCTACGGGTCGTACGGTCTTGCGATCGAGTCCTGGTCGCTGAAGACCCACCGAGTATATGCGGAGTACGTGCTCGTTAAATCTGTTAGTTCTGAAAGTCCTGTGGGTTGTCAGTGCGCAGTTCCCACCGTTACAGGTCCCTGGAGGCTATTTCCCTCCCATTCAAGGACATGACTAAATTGTGGAGGAGGCTCGCGATAGATGGCAGCATGTATCACGTATGTGCGTGCGAGTGAGTGTGTAGTGTCTGTCTTACTTGACGAAGGTTTATAAGCAGGTCTCGGACCAAGCACACAAGCCTGAAAATATATGTATACTATGCAACTATATCACCCCAATCACGAGAATTTTCTCTATAAAATGCGCCGCTTTTTCCACACGACATACGTCATAAAGCAAGCGTTTTACCTCCATGGGGGCTATCTATCACTTTTTGCTTGACTCTATTATCTTTAGTCAATACGTAAGTAAATCCTATCCCCATGAGATATCGGTATTTTTCATAGATTCGGTTGCTTTAAATAATGGGGAAAATGTGAAGAAGTGTCAAGTTTAATGGATAATTTTCCTCTACCTTTCTGGCTTTAGGAATTTTAGTAAGCGAAGAAGTGTGGACGGAAATATTTCAGAGCTCGAGTACCTTTTTTGCAGAAATGATTCAAATAATGAAAATAAGGAAGAGGGACAGTTTTTCTTTTATTTTATTTTTTGAGGGGGGGGGGAGGGTTAAAAATTTGGGTATTTTAAATCAAGTAAGCTATTTATTTTTAATGATTGTATTTTATCTTTTGAAAATTAGTTTAGTTCAGTTTGAATTATCGTAGAGCTACACGAGGGCTTTTATCGATGGGCATCATATTTAGGAACCACAGTCAAGTGACAAGCTGTCTCCCGAGTGGTTTTGGCGATTGTTTGCCGAGTTTTAGGCAGTTGTTTTGGCAATACCCGGACCCGAACCTGGGTCCTTTCGCATGCTAGGAGAGCGCCTAACCGACTGGGCACCGCAGCTCCCATATGTTTAAAGTGTCAAAACAAAATGTCGATTAAGTTGTTATTGATATATTTGATGTGATTCGGGCGAAATACGCTTTAACTCCAAATGTCAAAAAAATTGGGATTCAAATTTGGAAAATTCGTTGAAGATGTAACCGAGATGTTTTATGTAATTTCGGTAAAATACACTTGAAGCTACCTATTATCAAAATTAATTGAGACTACAGTTGAACTCATAGTACCAAAAAAAATTGAGGAATATATTATTGAAATATTTTATGAAATTTCAATGAAATACATAAAAACTCCTATTACCCTAATTTATTGCGATTTCTATAGGAAAATCAGGAATTCGAATATTTGGACCTTTTTTTGAAACAAAAAGTACATTTAAACTTATTACTTAATGTGGATTGAAAATAAGAGAAAAACATATTTAAGATAAAAGTTTTCAAATGAGAAAGCAATACTTTAAATTATTAAGGGTGGTGCCAATGTATGATTGGTTGTAGCAAAATGATACCTTTGGATTTCGGACAATCATAGTTCGGATACGCGGATTTAATGCTGTTATAATTAAAAATTAAAAGGTATAAGTAAAACGAGCAAGCTGATGCTTAAAATTGCTAGATATTCATTAAAAAATACAATGCGCTCTTAAATACTTAATATGCATAAGCTTAACTATACATAACTTAAATATACATGTTGATGTAAAAATTTAATAAATTTTGTTAAAAATGTCAGAAAGTAACGTTAAATAACCTCTATGTGCAAATATTGCTTATCCTTAATTAAAACATTACGAACTGTATAAAATATGACAAAAGAAGACCCGCGCGAGGTGTTTACTTAAAAAAATCCTGAACTTACCTTTATAAGCATTATATTTTTCATAAACTAGCATTAAATATTTGTCTTTTCAGGATTATTTTTCAAGAAAATATTTTCTTTTCTTGACATATTCTAAACCATAAATATTTTTAAAGAACTTTTATTGTTTAGTTCTTTATTTTCTGAGGTAGCTCGACTCCACTGCTTTTAAAAAGGATATTCTCAACATATTAAATATACATAGATATTTTTCAGCCTGAATTGAATAACAAAAAAATATATACAAAACTATCTTTATCACTGTTGATGTTAAAACAAAGTATAAAATTATTTATTCTGTAACAAAATATGCTAGTTCAAAAAGTTTAGAAAATTTCTTGTATTCAAAACATGTGACTGTAAATATCGAAACATATATTCCAAGTATAAATAAATCGCAATTTAAAACATGATCTTAATTAAAATCATGGAAGTAATTTGTAGTTTTTGAATTAAAAAACAGCTCTTGCTAAAAGAGAAACGCAATTTCATTAATATTTATTTTCTAATGGATTCGCATAATTATACTTTAGATTTTTATTTGAATATAAACTTTATTTTCCTTTAAAAAAAACTATTTTCTTACTTTTTCTGAAATAATTAAAATAACATATTAATGAAATTTTGTTTCGAAATTTTCAAATTTTTTGTATTTTTTACGTGAAAATAAAAAAGAATTTTAATTAATTATTATAGAATCTTTTCTTATATCTATTTGTTTAGTTAAGAAATGAAATCCATATTTAAGTTAAAATTACAATCTAAGATTTTTAAGATTGTGATTTCGTTAAAAAGTAACTAAACGAGCTGTTTTGCAGAAAAATGGGTTTGAAATTATGGGTTTTAACTTTTAGTTGTTAGAGTTCTGAATTGGAGAATCGCACTTGACTGTTCTGTGAGGCGGCGTGACCCACCGGTGGGTCAAATTTAACCTCTCTGTGTGGCGGTGTGACCCATTTGTGGGTCACGCTTAACTATTCCGTGATTTGGTGTGCATCACAGGAGAGTCAATTGTTTTCAGAAAAAAAGTCGTTAATGAATAAGTTTGGTTTATTTTTGCACAACATTATTATAAAAATATTGAGTATTATAAACATTCGATATTTTAAATGATAACAATTTTTTATTTATTTATATCTATGTAAATCTTCAAAACATTCCAAACATAATGAGGGCTGGCCCTTACAATATGTCGCTACTTTTGTACTTTTTTTTCGCGGCATATAATCTACCTTGTTTTTCTTTAGTTGTGATCTCGCTTAAAGAGCTTTCGAACTCGCAAAAGGTGTTCCTGTCTGTGACGAATCGTAACGATATAAGACAGTCTACCTCACTCTGAAAAACGTAAATATTTGCCCCGTCGTGTAAGTGTTAAGTATCAAAGTACCAGGAAGATATGTTGTCTATTTCTTTAAAACTCCCTTATATATACCAATTACTACCATAGGATATCCTAAATAGCATACGGGGCTGGGGAGCAAAGTCAGGTTAGGCACTTGCCTACCATGCGAAAGGTCGCAGGTTCGGGTCCGGGCATCGCCAAATTAACGGCCGTCCAACCAAAAATGTTCGACGAATAATATCCCGTGTAACTGAGTGCAGGTTAAATACAGAGACATAACATAGAGTGGACTGCGCATTCATAGTAAAGCAGCTTAGGGATGGAAAACCAAAACCGGTTTTAAAAAAACCGGTGGTCCCGGTTTTGACAGAAAACCGGTTTTTTTGTATGAGGCCCTTCGGAGCCGAAAACCGGTTTTTTAGGGAAAAACCGATGGAAAATGGAAAACCGGTTTTTTTAAAAAAAAACCGCCATCCCTTGCAGATTAGCATTATGTCCTAAACATCATAAATCGCCAAGAGGGGAAAGGTTGCTACATATGGCAACTTAACGCTACTGTTTCGTTACGAACTATTCCAAATTGTCGCAAGACCTGAATATCGGCTAGCAAACCGAAGTGGAGACTACCATCATGTCCAAGTCACGTGGGTTTCTACCAATCACCGGCAGCTTGAATTTTTTTTAATGTTTTTGCAGACGATTTTTTGAGCATTGTTGGTATTTTTCTCTTTTGGCTTTTATAATAAATATTTAATTACATTCTTTTAATCTCTGAGCATGTTAACAATCGTGAATGTTGCACTCTTAATTCAGTAACGTTATGTGCAAGATACCAAATGCTTGTGAATTCCTAATTGTAAAGAGGGGTATAAAAAAGGATTAGTCACACTTTCACGGGTAAAATTTATTTAGTTCTGCATACTTTTAGTAATTGTGTGTTCTTCTTAAACTATAATTTCTATCGAGGGAATTTATTCTAAATATCTTTCTTTTATACTGAAGAATCATATTCATGATTAAATCAACGTTGTTAGAATTCTAATTATAAAAAATACTTTGGGCCAATTAAATTAATGGTCTGAACATTGACAGCTTAGAAGTAGAATAATTTTTTTACAATTTGGTCAAAACGAAACCTGTTTTTGCAATCGTAGTTTTTGAGTTATTTATATAAAAAGTAGAGCATTTGTTGAATTTGGAATATATTGATGTGTTTTAGAAAGTTGATTTATTATTCCAGGTGAAATAAAGGAAGAAGCAATATTTCAAAAAAATATATATATATTTGATTTTTTTTAAAAAATCGGACCGTTAGAACGAAAGTTATAGAGACGGCAGAAAATATTCACCATGTCAATAACCAACTTATATTACAGCAACACTCTACATAAACCTACTAATGTTCTTTTTAAATTTAATTTTAAATCAATATTACCAAAAAAAAAATTAAAAATAAAAAAATTCAAAAATCTCAAAATAAAAATAATCATAAAAAAACATCTCAACTCTTCTTAATTTAACTTCTAATATAATATTAATACTCCCACTCATTCTCCCCCCTCTCCCAATTCATATAAAATAAAAAAAAAACATCTCCTAACACATAAAAAATTAAAAAAAATGACCAATTAAAAAATTAAATTATCGTAAAACCCTCCAAATTATGTTTTTATGATTCCATTCTTTTAATATTACTAAGTATCTTAATCAAATTAACAGACCATACCGAATAAGCGTTATTTTATAACCACAACAACTAACAAAAATAGAAAACTCAAACCAACTCATGTTGAATACTAATCCAGCTACCGTCCCTCTATACCAATTACATTCCAATTACCCTCTAATCATTAAAATTCCACAAGTAAGTGTTAATTCCATTCTTTATCTTCCTTTTCTTTAATCTCTTTTTATTTTTAATTCATTAAAGCTATATAACTGAGTCTAGTCTGTTATAACCCCCCTATTCCTGTTTTCTTAATGCACGGGTTCTAAACTGCAAAGTATTTATTGCTCATGTTTACTTTTATAAGTCCTTTTATACTATCCTCTTATTTTTCCAATAATTTGATTGTGATTTTTCCGTTAATATTTCAAAACCATTTTGTACCATCATCATAGACCGTCGCCGAAACGGGGACTTGACGCCATCTATTAGTTTGATTGATTGAGTTTGGTTGAGATATACGCTCCTAAGGCTCTTTTTTGAGTGTTTGCTTTTTTAAAATGAAAAAGTGTTCTTTGTTTTGTCTGTCTGTGTGTTTCAAAAAAAAACACTTAGACTGCTCTAAAAAATTCGAAATATTAATATAAGTTTAATAACGTGTGCACCTGAATAATTGAGTTTTTGTCTTATAATAATTAGTTTCAAAAACGTCATCCACGTGGAATCACATAACAGGGCTAAATAATAAGGAAACGGGCCGAAACATTGGTTCCTCTAATGATTGAAAATAAATATACTCGCTCACCTAGTTCATCCTCTATTAGTGTGTCCGCTTTTTCTTGTATGCATGAACACAATTTAAAGCAATTTCGTTATTTGATGTTTAGATGCTAAGTTTTAAGTTGGGGGTATGGGTAAGTGGCAATTTGCCTCCACATAATAGTAATTATAAAAAAAATCTGTTGCATATTTTTACGTATTTACCAAATCGAAAACATTATGGCATCATTTTTCACTTAAGTATGTATAACAAAGGTACAATTTTTTGTGAAATTTTTTAAAATTGCGTTTATCGTTTCACGTGTACTTTTTAAATTGCATTTTCATTTCAATTGTTATAAAATCCAAATAACATGTTTTAGAAAATAGTTTTATTGTTGTGTACATAGTTTTTTTCATGTCACTTGTGATCTTGGTAATGAGGGGTAAGTTGGGCCATTGGGGCAACCAGTTTTTCGTTATGGGATCTGTTGCAATATTTTCACCACAATGATGAACATATATTCATGGCCAATTTTCAAAGTATATTAATTACTTGTCAATTACCTTTTTGTGAAATTTTTTAAAATGTCTTCGTAGCATATCACACGCCATAAATCATTTTTTTAAATTTTCTAATGTTCATGATAAACAAAAAAAATGTAATTTATTTTTTTGAAGTGTATAAAATAATTTTTGTAGTGTATGATTTGATGATTAGGATACTAATTACTTTTTTTTTTCAAACACTAAAAATTGTTACTTCCATTGGCTCGCCAATTATGTGTAAAAATTCTTATCTTAGGGCCTGTGGTTATAGCCTATTCTGGAGTCGGATTGACATGTAAACAAATTTATTTTTTATTTTTATTTTTGCCAATTTGTGTTAAGGTTGTCATGGCTGTACAGTAATAACATATGAAAGAATTACCACAAAAAAAAAGATTAGGCACTTATATTATATGGATATTGGTTAGTGGGGTGTGGTAAAGTTGAATTATGCCAAAAAGGTGGCCCACTTACCACCTTTATATTTCATTACATATGCTCCAATAAGTATCGAAAAAAATAACTGCATTTTCGTTTTGTGTGCCGTATCACTAAAGGAGCACACATTGAGCACTTATCGGAAAGAATAGGTTAATTTTCCTTCAATCATGTATTTGTTTGTTAAAATTCTTATAATAAATAAAAGACTAACTGAAAATATCCTGTGTAACCTTCAAGTAAAATGTACTCTTAGTTATTACCTGTATTCAATGACCTTTATCTGAATACGACGTTCTCACGTATCCGTCCCCTTTTTCTTCTTCCTGCACTAACTGCATCTTCTTCCTGCCCGGGGTCCAACTGCAGAACGCCGCATGTTGATCAGTTGAAGTAGGCGCGGGCCTCCAGGCCGGGCGAGGCCGACTGTCGGGCCTGTTCTACCGTCCCGCGCCGGGCATCTAGGGTGTATATAGGGGCCGGGTCTTCCCCTTTGTACCAGAGTATCAGAACAACTGAATCGTCGGCCGACGGCGGGGATATGTCGCAGGGGAGGGCCACTTTGCCTCTGACGACCGCTGTGTAGAGGATGGTGGCTGGAAGAGAAATACGTATGGTGAGATTTGAATAATATTAAGTATTTCTTGATTAAAATGCAAAAGATACTGGGGGGAAAATATGGTCATTGATGAGTGAAACATTCTTCAGTGGGAAACATAGAGTTAGCTTCCCCAGCCATATAAAAACTACAGGAAAGAGGAGTTGAGGGGAGGGGGCAATTAGTTCAAATGGTTTGAAGCAGGGCTGTCAGGTTTTTCGAGATACTGAGGAAAACAAACCGGCACTAAGGTATCCCAAGATGCACCGATTTAGCAGTTTTTTGAGCTACTGCGCATATCATAGTAACCGAAACTGGCACTGAGGTATCCCAAGATTTACCGTTCTAGCCTGCTTCTTTTGTGCGTTACTGCGCACATACATGGTCCGCTCAATTCTCTTTCTTAACTCTATGGTGGGAAAGCGAGCTGCAGTAACCACAATAATGAATTGGACATTTTTTTCTAAACAAATCATGCCTTTTACTAATTTTTCTAATAATTTACAGTTATTAAATGATTTCAACAATGGGCTAAATTATTACTCTAAATACTTCATATAACCTGTCCACGGCAGAGATGAAGGATATATTTGGGGTCTAGAAAGCTTTTTTTTTTTTAATTTAAAATATTTGTACAAAAAGAAAATTAAGAATAAGCCAATGTATAAAGAGCTGAATGAATTTATTGAAAAACAGTTATCTAATTTAAGCATTAAGTTGAAGTGGATTTCAAAATATAATTACATACAAGGTATGTATAAAATCATGATTTTCTACTAGATAATTTTATCAGTCACGTATATATTTTTTTTGTAATATCATCAAAAAATAATGAAACACATGCGAATAAACAAGCATAGATATACATAAGTGTAAGCAATAAAAATACATTATGCAGGCACAATCATGCATATTTTTCAATGATATTTACAATACAAAAGCAATTAAAAGTCAGTGATTTGCATACTCTGTAAACACTGATGCCCTATGTGTAGTAAAATTATACTTATTTTAAAAAAAAAAAGTGTTAGGAAATATGCATTACATTAATAAATTTATATTTAGTATCAATGATTTGCGTTTTCACCGTTAAATAAAATATTTATTATGCCTTGGCATACTTTTATAAACATAAAAGCCAATACAGAAAATATCATACTGCTATAACATTGATTCATGAAAGAATTTTTCCTTTTAAAACTCATAACCAAGACAGCTTTATTTTACAATATTATCTATAATAAAAACTAAAAACATCATATTTATTCCTTTAGAAGACATACATTTTAACCATAAATATACTACCCTTGTTCTTTTTAACTCGTAAGCCAACAAAGTATCCCAATACATTCTGATCAGGAAACAGAAGAAGGCATTATAAAAAAGGCCCATAAAACCCTTTTTCTCTCAAAATCTAAAACCCTAAACAAAAGCGGCCACATGCCTTAGTTTATATTCTTGACTAGGGTAAGTTTCGGGGTCTGATCCTGCAGCCCCAAGGTGCCTAAGGAACTAGCTGTATTGGAATGAAAGAGTGGTAACCGAGTTTTAAGATTTGTGTTACATTTGATGGTAATGCTGGCTGTCACAAGGCTCGTTTACATGAGCCAACGAATTCATGGAATAAAGAGCAAACTCTGCAATTTTTTCCTCTTGGGGATTTTCACCCAGACAGAACCGGTGTTGCAGGGTTCCTTGAGAGGTTTTCAAACCCTCCAATGAAGGAGGGTTTGATGTTTCATAACCATGGATTCGGCTCATTCTATCATTTGGGTTAGAAGTCCTGCTTGGCCTCTTTTTACCCTAATGGGGATTTTGGCATTCCATGGATTCAATGGTTCATGTACGCGCCTATGGAGTTAGGAAGGAGGACTAGAGGGGTCTTATCAGTTCAAATGGTTTGAAGCAAGGCTGTCAGGTTTTTCGAGCTACTGCGTATAGCAAACCGGCACATGAGGTATTCCAAGATGCACAACTTTAGCGGTTTTTTGAACTACTGCATATATCTTAGTTTGCGAAACGGGAACTGTAGTATGCCAAGATGCACCGCTCTAGCCTGCTTCTTTTGTGTGTTACTGCGCACATACCTGGTCCGCTCTATTCTCTCTCCTAACTCTATGATTGTTAATTATAGTCGAGGATTGGTTGGTTGGTTGACATATATTTTCAGGCTTGTGTGCTTGGTCGCAAGGACCCGCTTATAAACCATCGTCAAGTAGGACAACACAAGACACACACAAACACATATGACAGATGTTGCCATCTGTCGCGACCTCCATGTCGCGATCCTCATGTCCCTGAACGGGAGGGAAATTTTCTCCAGGAACCTGTACGAATGGTGAACTGCGCAATGACCGACCACAGGACTTTCGGACCCAACAGATTTTATGAGCACGTACTCGGTAAGTCTTCAGTGGCACCGGGTCTCGAACTCTCAACCTTCCGATCTCGAGTCCGGGATCCTGACCACTAGGCTCCTTACAGCCCCTTGTAGTCGAGGAAAAAAGGTCATTCATAAGTATTTCTCATCGCAAATCCAATCATAAGGGATTTTTGCACAGTAAATTTGCTTTTAAAGACATGCTAGTGTTCCGATTACGAAATTTAAGCCAATCTCAAAATGTAATAGTGAAATGAGCCCAAAATGATAGTGATATGGGTATTCCCAATGAAGTGATCAATTGAAGAGTAGTATTCAAAACTGAACTAACTCAACTGGGATGCTCCTGCTCAGGTTGCTGACAGAAAAATTTGGTTAATTATAACAACTCTTTTTCTAGCCAAACGATGCATTAACTAATCCCCTTTTCGTTAAATGTCTCACACACAAAAAATAAATGGCTCAACAACAAACAACGGAAAACTCAAAAAAATTTAATCGCCAACTTCAGTTAAAACCTTTCCAAACCTCAGTTCAGAGCTGGCACCTGGAGTTCCAATGATGAAATTAACGACCCCCGCCTTTATCCCGATCCAGTAAATGTCTCCCGGGACAGAAATACGACCACTGAATCTTAATATAGGAAAACAGGAGAAAAAGCTGGAAAACGGGGTTCGCCTGGAATTAAGGGTGGTGTCTTGCCAGTAAGGTTTGATTAGCCTTCGTCGGTTGCGTGGTAGGGTAGTGGTGAAGAGGAAATTCGTTTTTTTCCCCGAAGGTATTGGTTAGGTTAGGTGAGGTTTAGGTTTGAATTACCGTCGCACTAGAGCTACATGAGTGCTTTTGGCTAAGGGCGTCATATTTTAGAACATCAGTCAACTGACGAGCCAACTTTGAAATAAAGAGCTTACTGTTAAAAATGCGATAGCTTTAAGTGTGTTTTAGACATGAAATGTATAAATATTACGAATAAAATCAAATTAAACTAAGTAGGGTGGTTAAGCTTCTACCAATAAATATTGTCCACTGTATTTTTTAACAGAAATATTTAGTGGACTAAAGGCATTAAAATGACAAAATAACATTTGCGACATAACGTCGATAAACTTTTACGATTGAAGTATTTATAATTCCGTATCAAATTCATGTTTCGCAGCGTATAACGTAGATAATACATGGGTTAAATCCTGTAATTTGCATTTCTAAAAATAGGGCTTTTTATTAAAAATATCTCAGAATTTTTCGTTAATTTTCGATAAATGCGATAGAAAATGTTAGGATATTCGGGGAAATAGTGATACACTCTTCGTATTAGTCGGCCGGTTCTGTGGAAATGCTTCAAAACAACTGATACAATAAGAACGTATCACTTTTCAAATTACTCTGCATCGCTGGTTAATAACCTCAAAATGTAATGTAAACCTGATTGTTAGCTTATCCATTAGCCAGAGATGCATATAGAGTTCATGAATTTAAATTGATTGCTCAGTCACTAAGTTGGACAGTCAATTTACAATTTGGTCTCGGTTTACGACAGCTGAAACTGTAACTTTATGATCTCACAGACCATCAATGCTTTAGGTAATTGATTAAAATATTTTTTTTCCCGATACACTCAATTTATCTGGATTTCTGACTATCCGAATGAGGTTAAGTCTTCGGATGATTGGAGTTCTTCTGTAGGTCCAAATAAATGGACAAAGATGTTAGGGAAATAAATAGTGCAACATAATACAAGTATTTTCTTTTCAAGTCTTGTTCATAGTACTTTTCAAACTAGCTTGAATTTTCAAAATCAATTTCTAAAACTAACAGAACCCCTGTCAAAAGTTGTAAGAATTATGAGTATTTTATGATAACTTTATTTTCTAAAGTAAACTTAAGTACACGAGATTATAGAAACTAAGTCAATTTTTCCAAGAGTAAGACTATTATATTATTAAAACTAAAATCAACTTTAAGTAAGTCCATTTTCTCTTTATTACTTAAATCTTGGAATATTGGGAGAAAAAATACGGTTATCAGACAAAGAAAGGTAAGAAAAGACTTAATATATCTATATAACAGCTGTTACTGGTCTTAAAAGATACCATCTATCCACATCGAGACTTCTTAGCGAAGCGCGGAGACCATTAATAGTTTCAACATTGTCACCAGGAGGACTAAAATAAGATAAAAATGTGTACACAGAAAAATTTCACCCCACAAAAGAATGTTAAACCTTGTATTTCCACTTAAAAAAAGTTCTTTTTTCTACTCTTTTCTTTCACTCCAAAAGACTTGATAGAAGAAAAGAAATCTTGTAGAATTTTACTTGTATCTTATGCTCTTTTTGGGTTTTCTGTTATAAAAGTAAGAAAGGAGTGGGCGATTCCGCGTTGGACACCGTTGGAGAAAAGTTACGGATTTTTTGAGTTTTTTGTGAATTGGGATAAGGGCCTGGTTTTTCGGTTTTATCCAGTTTGAGGAATTATCGCGATTAAAAGAAATGTTAAAATTTAAAAAAAATACAACGACATAAATTTTCTGAATAATACTGTTATTAACTTTTAAAAGATTTTTTATTTCAAAATATAATCTGTTTTAAAACAAAAGTCTTTTTCTTTCGATTAAAAATCGAAAGAAAAATACTTTTGTTTTACGTTCGCTTCGTATAAAAAGTACTATAACTAAAAAAGAACAATATATATATTTATTTCTGCGTAAGGTCCATGCGTCGAAACGGTTTAGATGGAAGTGCGTTAGTTAGGTCGAATTTTCGTCGCTGTACAGAAATCTAAAGGACTTTTTGGCGAAAAATTCGGAAGTGATTCGGTCAGGTGACGAGCCAACACCTGAATGAGCACAAAGGGCGTCATAGTTTCAGGGAAACATGGTGGCGTCGAGATTGTAAAAAAATACAACTTGCACTCTCTGTACACGAGTTGGAATTCGCCGTATGGCTGTGGCCGTGCCCTAACCTGTGATCTTCCACAAGCAAGGCAAGCGCTTTACTGAATGGGCTCCCCCAACCCCGCGGTCAAGTATAAGTAACCATACTCAATAAAATCATTTAAGTTTATATTTTACAGGGTGTCCGTAAAATAATGTCCGAGTTTCAAATTGTAATAGCATCAGCTGTAATCGTTCAGCAGTTGTTCTTTATTCGTCACCTTCAAACACAACTCCTACAATTTCAGATAAGCGCATGCGCTTGTACCGCTTCACCTTTTTCACAGTAGCACAGGCTGTTGCTTAAATTACTCCGGACTTGCTGCAGACAGTATGGGAAGAATTGCATTTTCGTTTGGATGCGCACCGTATCACTAAAGCGCACACATTGATCACTTATAGACAAAACTAGGTTAGTTTTCCATCAATTTTATGCATGATATGTTCAGTATAAAATTAATTCCTGTAATATACCATTGAAACTTGTACATTCTTTTACGGACACAATCTAAAAGAATTCTAGTAGGTAGGCGGAAAGTAAAATTCCTGCTAATTCAGTTTTAAAGTAACAGGACTGTAGTATTTTACAGTTTTTGTTTTAAAATGCCCAGCCTTTGGTCAAAAATGTCGCTTTTTAAGAATAAAGTCGAAAATGCATCAATTTTTATTTCTTTAGTGTCGTGAAACGATGGCGTCTCTTGTCTAGGATTTTTTTTTGAGAATAACTATAGTATATAATAATGGAGAAAACACTGGAGAAGGATAATAAGTTTTGACGTTTTGAAGGATTTAGAACGTCCGAAATGTCGCTTCCAGATTCAAGCCACTGTTACTTCACAATATTTTGTCATTTTAGTTACAAGTTAGATTTTTTTTATATTGCAATTTATTTTTAAGAGTAATAAGACATATTTAAGACTAGCAGCATGGTCCCACCTTACTGGGAGCCCGTTAACTTCGCATTGCTTCCTTTTAGAGGCATGCTTACTTGTGAAAAAAGGGGACATTCACGGCCATATCCACCCGAGATTCAATTAAAAATTGCTGCGGTAAAAAAAAAAGCTGTTAGACAGGTTAGAGCAGTAGGAAAATATTAGCACGTTTTTCGAGAGGTGTAGGATAACAAACCGCGTGACATCACATGAATGTTCCCCATATACTCAATATCTAAGCTTGCGATCCACATACATACACACAGACTCTTTCTTTTTTTATTATACATTAAATATTAGATTTTTGACAAATCTCAGTCTTTATTATGTAAACAATTATCAGTTTAGACTCAAAATTTGCAAATAATGATATATTTTCATTAAGTATTTTTCTATATTTTCCCCCAATAGTTATTTTCAGTATATATTTTTTAACGAAAGGTAAAATAATAATTTATTTGGCATAATTTGATATAAATGGCAATGGAATAATTATTTCTCTATTTCAAAACTGGAAAAAAATGATATTTTCTACATTCATAGATATTTTTGTAATCGAATTTTGTTTAGTATAAAATTTAATTAAAAATTTCTCTGAATAAAAATTAAAAATGTCCCGTTGCTTTAAGATGTGTGTAAGAATAAAACATTTTATCTATGAACAAAAGTATTCAAGCATTCACACAATAGTATTATTAACTAAAGTATTCTTTCACTCCATTAAATTAATATCACAGTTATATATATCTTTATACCAACATAGTTCTATTATTGCTAGTTTTTTTTCTCATTACGTTACCTTAAAATGTATCTGTGATTTAACCTTAATAAATTTTTATTCTTATAAAAATTAGCACAATAATACTTTTAACTAAAAATAACTGTAAATAGTTTATTGCCTAAATAAATTGTTTTAAGTGAGATGTCACTCTTTTTCAATTTATTAATAAAGGTTGGCATGGTGGAAAACGAAAATTAACTTTATTTAATTTTAATTAAATAAAAAATGTCACAAATGAAGATCATGGCCCTTAACAATTTTAATGACACGAAAAACGAATTTAAACTCGTCATTTTTATTCGGAAATGAAGACGCTAACGGTACTCACAAAGTCAATGTTGAAGTTTGAAGGTTTACAAAGTAATTCTTATCGTTATTTTCAAAGAGATACTTCAAATCCACACCAAAAACCAATTCGAAACACTAATAATACGATTAAACACACCAACAAAACCGAACTATTTGCTCAACATCGACCAGCAAAGAAAAATAGCCACCACTCCCATCATAAATATATCTGACCAAAACAAACAAAAAATCTATAAACTACCAGAGCTTTCAAAATAAACAATATAGGACCTAAAAATATAAGTGGAAGCAATTCATTCTAGCGATAGCAAATCATATCTTTTGAGCTATAAGCAGAGTTAGTTTGATTGAATTGTAACTAACTTTTTTCGAAATTCAGTCACTAAGTTAACCTCTAAGGGCGCGTTCACATGTGCTGAGAAATAGGCGGGACATTTTGCCGGCTATTTTGTGAAACCCTATGGGTCCGTTCACATGGAAATGCCGGCATTGCGGAAGTGAAGTCTAGCGAATGTCACATCCAGAGTTACTACACGATTGTGCTCTTTTCCCCGTTTTGGACAGTTTATTTAAAAACATTATTATTTTAAAAACAATTTTTCTATTAAAAATTAGATATGCTTGTAAATAAGATTAGCTTTAGATCCGCAGAATTATCCTTCAGGTTATAATGAGACAAATTTTTTTTTTAAAAAGTTGTTTTTTTAGTTTTAACCAAAAATTCCTGAAAATAAAGGATTAATAAAAAAACTTCCGCCAGGCATCCTAAAAATTAATATTTTCAAATTGATTATTAAACGTGTATCAATATCAATATGGAAGCAATCTCCGATATAACGAAAAATTATAAAAGCTTAATAAAGAAAACATACTCCCAGTTTTATGAGCATTCTCACATTCTAAAACCATTGCTCCTAATGCAACTGACTATTTCATGCACTTGATAGGGTAACGAACGCCAAATATTTCGTTGATCAACATACCACAAAGCATACAGAGGTGGCTTAAAATCAGTACTACCTACGATTTAGGTATGTTTTCGCTACCGCAATTTTCCCTACAGAGGGATTTTTGTACTGAAAGCCGGCGATTAGCCGGCGTTTGGCCTGCGTGAGAACGGGCCCTAACTTTCAGATTTTTAATCCGGCAATGCTGGATTTATTACTACTTTCTGAACTTCCCTGTAGCATTGATTCATCCAATCTATTTCAACAACGAATTCATTTTTCCTGAGCATTTCTGTTGACACACAATACCTTAAAAATGTCCATGAGTATGTTTAGTATTTTGATGAATTGTATCTTAAAACCAACCGAAACTTGTAAATTTGTAGTAATAAACTTTGTGGCTGATAATCAACGTTGATTTCTTAGTGAATCTTTTATGCATCATGCGCAAAGTTGAAGATATATGAAGAGTACACGGGAAAAACCGCTTGATTTTGTAAAAGGCTTTCCTCAATAGGTTTCTTTTTCGATGATACTAAGAAATCGCCTAAACTGGTGTAAAGAAACCGGTTACTCGCTTTAATTTTTTTTCGCAGCAACCCTCATTCCCTTCAGAGATCAGTGGACAACGAGTCACACGTTTGTACTGCTTATGAAGAAAAGAAAGAAAAACCGGTTTCATGTCGCCAAGTCCGCCAAGCAGACACCAATTACGGCTAGTCTCCTTATAAATATAGCGGTTATTCCCGTGTTATCTTCATATTGTGAATGTGCAATGTGCAAACTTAGAAAAAATTACAATTTCGGCCAAAACCCCCACTTAGAATCTAGTCAAACCAGCACAGTTCGAAGACGGAAGAATTACGCGAAATATTAAAGACAAAAATAAGTGGAAAAGAGCGATTTATCGCGGATAATGCAAGCGATTTCTGGCAGCTGGGGTGACGAGAAACTGTTCTCGGGATGATCTGGCAACACGCGAGGGGTGATCACGTGACTTGGACGCTACCCCTCACTACCCCTCCTGAAACTAAGTGTTTTGATACACGACAGCGTTCGTGTTTTGTTGAGGTTTCGAGTCGGGCTGCGGGGAGCAAGGATTGGCATGAATTTAAAGATTTGGCGGACTTCAATTCGAATTTCAAAAGGTCCCAGGTTTGGGTCCGGGGATCGCCAAAGTAACTGCCGACCTATAAATAGCCCATTCAGCCAAAAATGTCAGACGAATAATGCTCCGTGCAGGGGAAGAACACTATAAATATCCCCCAAAGTCCTAACGCTGCGTACGATGCCGCTCTTAAAGGTTGCGTGTTGTGCCTACTCAGGCGTCGGCTCGTCACTTGACTGCTGTTCTAAAATACGACACCGGTTGACAGTAGCAATCGTGTAGCTCTAATGCTATGATAATTCAAACTAAACTAAACCGAAACCATGTGTGAGGTCACGCTATCCGTCCTGTCCTGGGTGTCAGCTCTTTTGAAAGAGAATAAACTTGTTCAGAACCCGAAATGTATAGTAGGCCGTTCTCGAGCAGGTTTTTCCTTCTTCGGAACAGTTTACATTGCTATTAGGGTGACTATAGCATATTAGCGTGACATCAAGGATATATTGTGCGGCCCAAAAAGTTCAGTAAACCACGGTCCAATCCAACTAAATTCAATGTAACCTTTCCAGTACCAATGACAATTTGGCATCATCATTTTAGAATTTTTTTTTCCGGATCGTCTATAGCCATTTATGATATCAAAAAGCCCATCATTCGATTCTTCAAACCTTTATTGAATAGAAAATATTTTTTATTAATTCCAATATATGCATGCCCTGTTATTTTTTAAATCATGATCAGAAACGTGATGATGCCAAATGACATCACTTTGACTGGAAGTGTTAAAGTGAGTGCATTGGTTTGAATCCCGATTTGGCGATATTTCAGCCATATATTGGCGATATTAAGTTTTTTTCTTTTTTCTAGCAACCCAACAGCTGGCATAGGATACGATGAAGCGAACAGGGGCGATGTTAGATAAATTCATGTCCGAGATGATCGGATGTTTATGCAAATGAAGATGGGATGCATCGCATTAAAAATATCTTTGATGAAGGATACATTATATCGGAATACTTAATTTTTCGGGAAAAAAACTAAAGTTTTGTAGGTTACTGGAAGTTTTCAAGAAAGTAGTTTATTTGAATATCTAAAAGTAGCATAAACTTAATCAGCTGTTTTTTTATTTGAAAATAAATTGCAATTTAATCATCCAAAAATATAAAAAAAAATCTTTTTATAATACTTATAAATTAACTGATAAATAAAATAATAACTAAATTTTCAGTAATATCACAATTTGTTTTAAAAACAGCTCAGCACTCATTCTTTAACCATCTAATGCATGATTTTTTTTTTATCTCGAAGATATATTATATCTTTAATACTCATACATTATGGGAAAAATACTGAAAAAAAATAACTGAGTTAGAATTTAAATAATTTCAATTATTTTTTTCCATATGACAAAAACCCAGCTACAATATTCTAATTTTGATAATAATGACTAGAAAACTACTAAATATATTTCAAAATAACCCTCTTTAACTATAATTAATTTTTCAAAACAATTTATTTGTATTCAGTACTAATATTATAAGACTTTGAATACTGCCAAGAACGTAATATCACAACAGTTAATAACCTCACTCTTTAATTTTGAATACACTTTTACTACTGTCATCTATGATGATTATTAGTAACTCAAACTTCAAAATGGAATGTAATAGATGAAAAAACACAAATTTGTCGAAATGGAACTCTACTTCAATAGAATAAAGTGGATTATGTTACTTGTTGCCAAACGGCAACAGCATGAATTTAATGGGTCAAAATGAATTGAATTAAATTATCATCGCATTAGAGCTATTAGAGAGCCATTGGTGATGGGCGTCATACCACGTTTGAACATACACGAAATTAATTGCACTTCTCAAACATTTTGTAATTGAAACTTAAAATTGAAACCTTTATCAAGGTCAATTTATCAATGCTAACTAGATATATACTGTAGTGGATATCAACGCTTATTACCCAGAGTAAATTCACCATAATTGCACTCTAAGCTCTCCACTTCTATTTCTCACATAACCATTAAAATACAGGAATTCAACAACCCTATAAAACTAGTTATTCTCAGCGCATAGAAATTAATCGCAAAGCTTCAAATTAAAAGGTACATTTCCTGTCAAGTGCTTAAAATGAGAGAGAAAAATTGTAAATTGCAAACTTTAAATATTTCAAAATCATAACTGATAGTTGTATATTTAGCCTACAGATGTAATCATGCACTATGTATTATAAATTAATTATCAGTTTATAAATGGAAGCAAATATTAATTTCTCTAGTTTATTAAACATGTGATATCGATGGTGTATTTTGTCCACTACATTCAGTAAATTCAGTATAATTGGGTAAAATATATTTAATGATAAGCTACTCTAAGTATTTTTGTTCATAATAAAAATTTTATAAAAAGTATTTTGAACAAATAGTTGCGGATGATTTATCAATTGACGCATAATATATCAATTTAAGATTTTTTTTTATTAATTAAAATGAAAAAAAAATGAATATTAATTAAAATGAAATTTATTAAAATGAATATTAATTAAATAAATGAATCGTAATTAAAATGAAAAAAAATAGCTGTAAAAAACTATACTTTTGCAGTTCATAATTATAAATAACTACTCCATAATTTATTCTTAAAAATTTATTAAAATTATATGAAATTCATAAATTTTAAAGTATTATGTGTTGCTGAAGTGCATGACCGTCAAGTGACGGTCAAGTGACCATATTTTCTGAGGGGCCTGGGGAGCCCAGTCGGTAAAGCATTCGCTTAGCACGCGGAAGGTCCCAGGTTCGGGTCCGGGCATCGCCAAAATAAATGAAGACGTATAAACGGCCCGTGCAGCTAAAAATGTCCGACGAATAATACCCCGTGTAAGGAAGTGCACGTTAAATATCCTTCAAAGTCCTAACGCTGTGTACGGTGTCGCCCTTAACGGTTGCGTTGGGTGCCTATGAAAGTGTCGTCACTTGACTTTGGTTCTAAAATCGCCAATAGTCCTCGTGTAGCTCTAGTGCGACGATAATTCAAACCTAACCTAACATATTTTCTGAAGTTGATAATGTTATTACACAAGTTATGCCACTAGTTATAAATAACTCCTCAATACTTCTTCCATTCTAAATTTTCTTTCCATCCTTTCGATTCGAAAGCGGAAAAGTGCCTGGGGTTAATTTAAAGCATAATTCCATGTCTGCCTAAAAGACGTATGAGAATGTACCTGCTTCCAAGGGAAACTTTCGCACCGCGCCACATTTTCTAAAATTCCCCTCTTCAGCAGAGCACCTTTGTTCGACGTTCAACGAATTTTGTTCGATCTCGAGTCTCGAAATTTACGGCTTCCTTTTCGACAAAAGATGTTTAATTCCGCCCCCACCCTTTCATGAACCTATGAATCGCTAAGAACAAAAATAAGTCAATTCTACAGGAAAATAACCATTGGCGCTTTTCCTTTGACGAAAATGTGAAATGAAGAAACCTAAAGGGAAATTCTTCAACGAATTTGTTCCACTGCTCAAATGTTAGCTATTTATATCGATTCGGCAGATTTAAGTTCTGTGGGCGATTTTTGCCATGTTTGGGAGCTAAGCAGCTTCATCTTTTGAAATTGATGCTTTGAGTTGCGCTTGGATGAAGGATTTAGGATGTAAGGTGCTTGAGGTTAAATGTTAAGGTTGGTTCGCATGGTATTGTTGAGAGTATCACACAAAAATGATTGTTAGTAAAACACATTTCAAAGATATGATATCAAGTTGGATAAATATTTCTGATGACATATGAAAATAATTTTACAGGATTTCCATTCACCAATGTATATATTTTTGTTTGCTCGATACCTGTTATACTTTTAACCAAAATCTACAGCTTGAATTGCTAAAAAAAATTCACGATTTGATTTCTGGAAACTAATTTAATAAAATTCGTTTGAATTATTTCTTTGCAAAATATGCGTTAAAATTCCTTCTCCCATTCTTTTTATCTAATAATACCATTGAAAACAAAATAGGTTTAAGTATTGATGTTCTACTTAAGAACGCATAATTTTATCAATTATTCTCCTTTTAGCAAGCATTTAGTTCATTTTGGTACAAAAGGTTTCTGGCGATTGTTCTATAGAGATCCCTATAGCACCATATGCCTTTTTTGTTCAAAAGAGTCATATACTTTAAACACTTCTTTACTTTGAACAAACGCAAAGCGATTTCCCACTTTTTTATTACCGACATTAGTGTGTATATATTTTAAATTTTAAATTACTGAAGATTAGAAGTGTTGATAATATATTTGTTTCCCGAAATTCACAATGAACAATGCAAAATTCTATTGTAATTAAGTGTATGATGATCACTTGAACGTAATGTATTACTGGTAAGTTTTCATCATAGATAAATTGAAAATTTTAGTGGAAGAACGTGTGCTAAGTGACAAAAAGGTGAAAACACGAAAATGAGCTTCAAAGTGTTTCGTTTGCACTTAGACACGTTAAAAATGGACATAGTAAAAGGTAAAATAATATACTTAATTTATAGTGTGTGAAAATGAGGAGTCTTGTTTTCAGTAAAGGAATGAATAACATGTTCATTGACACCAAAATCTCAAATTTTTCAAAAACTTCACTTAGCACGTTCCTCCACTAAACTCTTCAATTATTAAAAGAAAATATGAAAATAAATAGTTGAAATTATTATTGCTGAATATTAATATACTTTAAAAACAGAATGAATGTCACTGTACCGAATAATAACTCTTTTTAAAAAAATAACTAAGAAAATATTAAGTGCAGCAAGCTGCTCAGCATTTATTTTTAATCTTAATTAAAAAAAGTCTTTCCTCCTAGGTTATAATCATTTTTATTTATAAAGCAAAGAAATAATTAACTTATTCATATACTAGAATATATTAATATCTAGCTTCTTATTAAAAGCAAAAACACTATTTTTTTTTACTTCAAAGTGCGTTAATTATAACCTGTATAAAAACGACAAAAAATATTTTTTAAATACTTTTTTTTTATTTTAAGTAAGAGTAATTTTAAACATGTATAAAAACATCATCACAATTTGTTGCTAGAAGGTTTTTTCTAGATTTGTCAGAGCATAAGTTAATTTTTAATAAGTTTTTTTTTAAGATTTGAATCGGATTAAAAGGAAAAAAAAATGCATTAAACATCATCGAACTACACATTAAATGGATTCATCCAAAATTTTAGAAAGATTGTGTCTTAGGATTTCCGATTTTTTTTACGATATCGCTTTCAATATGTTTTTATTATTATACTAAAATATTTTAATCTAATTTCAAAATTATTCTTTAATAATAGTTAAAAGTTATCAGCCAATAAATATCTTATTTTACTAAAAAAATATTTGTAACGAGATTTATGTATTTAAGATATTTTTAATTAATTGATGTAGTTTCATTGAAAGTATAATTCATGCTAAATTAATACACACATAAAAATGATGTACACATAGCTGGCTTAGAGAAAGAACGTATACTGATATCATCAAATGATTTTAAAAAAAAATATATATAAGAGGTTTTTGTGTTAATAAACGTGTCATTCTTTCCTTTAACGTTAACAAGTTTCCCCCTTTTTAAAAAAAATTAAGTAAATTATGTTTCTAAACGCGTGCAAGCACCATTTTTACCAGATATAAGTGAAAATGAAAATTTTTAATGCTTATTTTTCTCGTTTTTACCCTTTTGTCACTTTGCACGTTCTTTCAATAAGCCTTTCAAATGTAGTAGCATGACTCCAGTTACTTAATGAATTTGGGAATATGTATCGTTAGCATCGTTTAATGGGGCATGATTCTAAGAAAAAGTAAACAGGCTTAAAATAAAATAAAAAAGTAAAGATATTCATTTGATGTTTATTTGTGCAACAAGTTAAAAAAAATATATTTCATGTCCTTTAAAAAATTACCTTGCAACTTGTTGTCTCGAGAAATTAATTTCGAAACACCCCCAGATAAGAAAAATAAAATCCAATTACATGCTCGTGCGTTTAAAAATAAGTGTGTATTAATCACATTATATACAGCATCACGTCCGCATTTTGCATCCTATGAATTCAAAACACTAAAATTTTACGGGAAATATTGGAATTAATTTAATTTCGATAAACTATATTCCATACTAACTCCGTGTCAATGTTAAACTAACTCCCAATGGAGCTATGTCAGGCACGAAAAATCCCATTTTAGTGAAGACTTTCCGATTTCTGGTGTAGAAAGAACTCATTAAACTTTCAAGCTTCTTCCTTGTCATTTGAATTATTAATAACGTAGCGTGGATTTAGGGACAGGGTATCTCTTATTTATATCCCTTAAAATAATGAGGGAAAAAAGTCATGAAATGTGCTTTTGTAAAAAATTAAGCTTGATTTCGGGAATGGTGGTTTTGGAGCTCGGTTGCAATACACTTTAAAAATTAGAGAAAAAAACATGTCAGCTGGTGTAACAGAAAAATTGTAAATGAAATAAATTTAAGCTGGCTTACAGGGCTAATGTTACATTGGTTCGAATGAAGCTACATTTAACACATAAAAAACCGTTTGCATGAATATTCAATGCAATTGGAGTAATTTAATTAAATAAGAATTTGTTTTCCATTGGTTTACCTCTTATAGCAGACTTTGGTTTGTAGATCAAGTAATCGCTCATATTAGCCCTTGAGAAACAACATTACTCTTAGTTACACTAAATTAATTAATACGCTTATTATTTAAATCTCAATTCATTAACTTCGGTTGGCAAAAAATTCTGCTAAAACATGCTTTTGGCTTTCATTGATCTAAATAATTAAAATATAATGTCACTTAGATTTAGAAGGAAACTCGTTGAATTCAAATAACGACAAGATAGCTATAGGTCTTAATTCAATACTTTTAATAACCCAACTGATGGTTACAATCCTTTATATATAGAAGTAGAACCTTCTAGATAAGAAGGTTCTAGAAATCAAGATATTTACATAAGTAAAATCAAGCTGGAAATAATGAGAAATAATTCAAACTAAGAAATAACGAAATTATAAACTGAGGCTATACCCGGGTTCGATCAATACCACCTAGATTAGATAGCCGGAGAACTAAGCAACACAACGTCACACTAGTAGACTAATTTCGATTTGTTGACCAATAGCGTCGGATCTTAAGATGACGTCGCATCTTGATTCATCTTATCTTAAAAATTTATTCAAATACAAGATCTAGTCACGAATGATCATTGGTCCAAACCACAGAATCAGTCCACTAATTTGACATCAAGCATTTAGTTCGGCGGCCTTCTAATATATGTGGTATTGGTTTGATCCCACAAATTATTGGTTTGCAGTACCATGCTTTACAGCTGAGCTACGGCTCAATAACCGATCAAGTCTTACTTTGCTACAATAAGATGAACGACGATAGTACTAAACAGTTCATGCAAGGCAAATTAAGCTACACAAAAACGAAGTTAAAATTTTTGTATAGTACGGTAGACGTTATAATGGTATTCACATATTAGTAGTTAATTTATACACAATAACAACTCTAATTCGTGGTATGCACTTTAATATATAGTAAGCCTACCTAATACCAAAAACGATTTAATTTATAGATGAGTCTGGCACTTTGAAAAATGTCCACACAAAAACTCGGGAAACATCTAAAAACCACAGGAAATTTCAAAAAGATTTCTCATACCATAAAATATGTCCAGGTTTTTGTCGAAAATCGTGACTTCTTTGCGAAAAATATTTTTTGCTCCTCTTTTTTGGTGAATAAGAAATGAATAAAAAAACCACGTTGATATTTGATGATATTTTTTTGCGCTCCCAGCGAAGTTTCGGAACGAGTAGCAGCTGTTATAAGTTTTTCGGATTTTTTTTTTGCGCGTAGTCAGAAATATTTCTAGTTCCGACTACTACGCTGGGTTGAATAAAATGTAACTGTATTTTTAGTAGTTGTAAAAATGCTTCGATGATATTGAAAATGCTAATAACTAATTATTTGAAAATATTTAAAATTGCGAATTACTCAAAAATGTACCTAAACTACTTCATGTTGTTGATAATCAAGTCTAATATAAATTTTGATATGGACTTTTGTAAATTTCTTTATCGAAAATATTATTTCTATAGCTGTTTAAGACTTTTCAAACACATGGACACTTTAAAATAGCTAAACCCTTCACTGCACGATTTTTTATGCATGAAACTAAATTAGTATTTAACATTGACAAAAACAAAGTCTTGTAACTAAATTTTGCGAAGTAGTAACACGTGTTCACCAAAAGTTTTCATCTGTCGTTCGCTATTGGTTTACGGAATCAAATTGCTTTAGTTTAGTTTGAATCATCGTCGCACTAGAGCTACACGAGGGCTATTGTTGACGGGTATCGTATTTTAGAACCACAGTCGAGTGATGAGATGACACTTCAGTAGGCACGCAACGCAACCATTAGGGGCGACATCGTAAGCAGCGTTCGGACTTTGAAGGATATTTAACGTACACTACCGCCAAACCGGGTATTATTCGTCGGACATTTTTGGCTGCACGGGCCGTTTATGAGTCGGCAGTTATTTTGGCGATGACTGGGCCCAAACCTGGGACATTCCGCATGCTAGGCGAATGCCTAACCGACATGGCTCCCCAAGTCCCGAACCTAATTGGCAGTGTTCACAAATGAACGTATGAACAGACGCGCCTGCTGTGACGTCAAAGCTACGTCAAACTTTGCTTTAAACCTCACAAACAAACCATCCGGCAGATAATTCGTCTAAAATAGAACAGCCGCACCAACAGTACATCATGCATTGTTTTCTTTCCAACAAACAAAAAAAGTTCCGCCCCTTCAAATTCGAGCCATCCATTCACCCAAACTGTAAGTTGTCTTAACTCTTCTTCCTTGCTACTACCTGAGAGTAGTATTTGGGGACTCTAATCAGTCTAATAAATGAACTTAGACAGGTAAGGTTACACTTTGACTTTTAAAATCTTCAGAAGAAAATTTTAATGCTAGTTACAGTTTTTACAAAACGGAGCCAGATACGTTTTCTAGAGTTTCTCGTATTTCGGTAGAATTATTCATTTTTCACCTATCATACTGTATAATCTTGATTTGCGAAATGCTGGCATAAAAGTAAAATTTTTATCTTAACTGTAGTTTGAGTTATTTGAGATTTATTTCAAAAAATTTTTGGGGAAAAATATTCTCAACTAGGTCAATTTATTTTAACTGTCCTAGAACAAGATTTTTGCACTAGTTATATAATATATTATGCAATGGTGTTAACTTTTAATAAAATAAAATGTCCTAACTAAATAATCATTAGTATCAACTGCGAAAACAAAATCTTGTGTGAAATTATAAAGAATGGTTATCTGAAGGATAATCAAAATGTATTGTATACTAACTCTCTCTTATCTAGCAATATTACAATATTTTTGTTTTTTGAGGGATTTGTACAAAGAGTTATTGTTACATACAATTCCTAATTTTCATGGCATAAGTTTTAATCGAACCCGCACCTTAGGAACCACGGACTAGCTCCGATGAACCATCGCCGTTCATAAGTATCCTCTAAATAAATATATCTACAAATGTAAAGTCATGAAAATCTTAAAGACATGATGCAATTAAAATGGTCAATAGCTTTGAGAACGCCAGGTTGTTTACTATTGGGCCCACAAAAAAGACTTTAAATTAACCCCAAATTACATATTGTAAGATAGAGTTGGCAATTCTATAAAACTACGACTTGAGACTTTTGTGCAAGCATTAGTACAAGTGAATATTTAGGGTATCGATGCATATTTTAGTTTGTTTGAATTATCGTCGCAGCTACACGAGGGCTATAGGTGACAAGCGTTGCATCATAGAACCACGTTCAAGTGACGATCCGACGCCTGAGTAGTCATACAACGCAACCGTAAAAAAGCGACATCGTACGCAACGTTGGGACTTTGAAGCATATTTAAAGTGCACTCCCTCCACACGGGGTATTATTCGTCGGATATTTTTTAGCTGCACGGTCCGTATATAGGTCGGCAGCTCTTTTGTTCATGCCCGGACCCGAACCCTAGGGCCGTTCGCATGCAAGAAGAAAGCTTTAACTACCGCTGGTCTACCCAGCCCCAAATAGGAAGCAGAAATCAACACCACCCCTCACTAGTGACTATGGCTATTTGTCTTATGTAGCTGGCCAATTTCCTTGCCAACACGACGGTGAACTTTCTCCTTTACCTTAAAAAGTCGTTAATAACTTTTTTTCCAACATAGAAGTAATTTCCGCGTAATGAGGTTACCGAATTTCCGGTTGGCGCGAAGCTTGGCGACAGAGTTTTAACGAAAGGGACTAGGGCTTAAAATTTATTGCCGATATAGTATTCTTTAAAATTGATCTTACCGGAACGCAGTTTTTTTCCTTTACCTTAGGTCCAAATAATGTTTAATCGTGTTCCAATGTCATTCTAACATTGTTTTAATGCAAAATATTCGTCACTTGACCAGGGTTCTAAGTTACGAAGCATAATTGGCTGTGTTAAAGCTCATTAAGGAGGCTATAAATAGTCTGCCGGAATAGATTACATTACCCATTACATCAATGCAAAATGATCTTAAAATGTGCTCCAGAACACATTTTTCATGAACTTTGATATCGGCTTTAAACTCTTAATTAACTTTTTTTTTTAAGAAATAAACGACTGATGGAGGGCGCTGAGAAGGCGATTTTCATATTTTTTACGAGCATTTTCAAGTGCTATAAGTTTAAATTGTCTAATTTCTGGAACGTTTAACAAAGCATCAATTTAAATGGACATCAGGTATTAAGATAATAAGCAATAAGTTTCAGAGCATATACTGCCATGTCGACCAACAACTTTTTTATATAAAAAGACGGTTAGTTCTTTTTGAAACAGCAATGGTTATTATACAGGGTGAGGCAAACAAAACCGGCCCCGAGGTGGAGATAAGAATACGACAGAAATGTTGCCAAGTCAAAAACCAATACAAAAACAGGTTTGCTAACTGAAGCTTTTGTTCGCTTCAATATTAAGCCCAAACAAACCCTTGGCGACTTATTTGCCGGCAACTACGCTATGGTTAGAAAAGCTAGTTGAAATGAACCATAAACAAGGTTTGTAGGGCTGATAAAAAAAGTTCCCCCTTGAGATTATTTCGGTTGTTATTTATCCTAGAGAATCGGACCTTTTTGTTTTTAGTAATACAAAACATTCTAAATTGATTGCAAGACATAAAATTTGCATTATGGGACGCCTTTATACAATACGAACCAAGATCTGAACTCACCACTAGTCTATGAGTAGCTCTAATGTGAAGCTAATCCGATCCAACCAATGCAAAAACATGTTTCAGGCGGCTTCAAGATTTTTTCTCGCCAAGCATTTATACGTATTCCCATCTCTAGATCGGGGCCGGTTTTGTTTGCCTCACCCTGTAGAATGGAATCGTTTCTGGTGTGCAGTCACTTTTATTAACCTATCGAGGTATCTTGGCACGCAGCCATGACCAGGAGGTTTGGACTCCTTAAGTTATTATCAAGTTATTTTCGTGCTTATAGTTTTACGACTTGGCCAGTTTCATTTAGGTTTATGAGTATTAAATGAGTACAACTCGCACTAGGAATATTTTTAAACTGGTAGTAAACTGTTAATCTAATCATTTTATACACAATTCAGTTGTTCCAATGTTTTATTATTCAGTTACATAGCAAGTATTTGCCCTTGATCTCAGCACTCCTAAGAAATATCATATGCATATAGTCTTTATATAAACATTTTTCACACAATTATGTTTTCCGATGTTTGTTTTGCAAGAAATTTTGAAGAAAAACAGCCTGTAACATTTGCTGAGGGTCGCAGCAATTTGAGGTTTCAAGCTGTAAAATACATTTTTTGTGTTTTATGAATTAACAACAAAAGTCTCGTTTTTTTTTTTTTGATTAATAGTCCATTTTAACAATTGTTATAATAAAATTGTCGTACAAACTGACAACTGACGAACTTTTTGTAAGACCGTCGAAATTTGATTGATCTTCTTGATCTGACTTTTTTAATATAATTTATCAATAAACTGCTTCTGTGTCGGTGTTTTTGAACAAAAATTCTGATCCTATTAGATGCTTCAGTTAAAGTTTACATCATGCGAAAAAAAAAATAATGAGCAAAGTATGACATTATTGTACTTACAGAAATCTCTACGAAGAACACACGCATTGAATTTAAACTTTAACTAACTCTCTATAACCCCAATTTCACTCGTAATTTATTACCATACATCCCTAAACCTTACAAAAAGGTCAATCCAGCAAAAACTGGAAAATTTCAATATTTATGTAACGTATCATACGCTTTTATCGCAAATCAAACACCGTTTTTAAAAAGACAGCCCTTTTATTAAAAAAAAATCTCCCGCTATCTTTCGCTCCCTGACTGCTTACGCCCCATCGGGTGACATGATCCCCTTTAATTTTATGATCCGTAAACTTGACCTGGATTTCGAAGACCAATATCCTGTAACGGGAGATACCAGGGGGCTTAAGTACCAGTCCCACTACACTCTCAAAAATGAATGCTCAAAAACGACGAAATTTTCCTTAATTTTGACGATCCGTTTACTGGCAAATGCTCCGAGTTTTCGTTTCCTCAAAGTGAGGAAATTCGAATCGTCATTTTTATGAGGATTTGAATGTCGTCTAATATAAAGAAATATTTCTTCATTTTTGAGCATGTGAGTACAACAATGAGATTCAGTTTCCTCAAAATCAATATACAGAATCGTCAAATCACGATCGTAAAAGTTAGGATTCGCGTTTACTCAAGTCACGTGGTAGTTTGACGAAACAATTCTCAAAATTAACGAAATGAGGCTTGAGGATTCATGAATCGTCACAAATGAAATTGTTATTTCTGAGAGTGTATGGTATAGTCCATCGACTGCGTTTCTTGGACCTTATATACGTGATCGATTTTATTGTTTTTAATCGTTCATATGAGTGACAGAAGGTAGAAAGTTTCTTAAATTTTACGTAAATCATTAAAATTGATTTATTACAACTATGTACTTCGCTAATTATCGGGACGCTTCACGGTAATTAAAAAAAACTCGATTAAATGTTTGATATTGATTTATTTTTTTAAAAACAAAACATTTTCATTTGGGGGCAAAAATATCGAGATACGTTTTACGATATTAATTTTTTTTTGTTTTACTCTTAAACTCTTTGTTCACTTATGCCAATAGCGATTGCGTACGCAGTCTGTCAAAGGTTAAATAATTACTTATATTGTTTTTTGAAACCCCTTTAAGCATGGATAATTAACAAATATAATATTAAAAGGCTGGATTTAGTTAAAAATTAATTTATTTCATTTTACAAACTATTAACTTTTCGTTCAATGACACATTGTCATTATTTTTCACACCGTTTTCGGTTTTAAGGGACCTCTAATACATATTCGCTAGAAACGAAAAATGGTGTCATTTCACAATAGCAAAGTTACTGATAGCATTTATATTAATGCTAGGATAAGTAGTTGGTCGTGTAGCAAAAAAAAAATGATTCAGTACAAAACACTACACAATATGGGTTCATTATAGAAACCGCATATTCTTAAAATTTTTAGCTAATAATATTTTGATCATGTTTGCTTCTGTATACAAATAAAACTTTATTCAACGTTATAAGTTAGTATCATAATTAAAAATAAAAATAAATAAATGAAAAAATGTTGTTCCTTTATTAAAAAAACATTAAAAATAATGAAGCGTAATTTTTTTCAATTCTGCCGCATACACAAAAAAATACATAGTTATGTTGCACATCATAGTAGGATCACCATTCATTACCGATCAAACGAGTTACGATCAACCGAGCAATTTAATGCGCACCCGGGCCAACTAAACCCATCCCTAATCCAGTTACATACATCTCCCCCTACTGCTATTTTGCATATCATTTCTCATCCCAACTAAACACTTGTACAATGCGAATTAACCTTTTGGTTAAGCAGAAATTAATCGAATAATTAATAAACCATCAAATGAGGAACGTCATGTATTTCCATTTGTATATTTACACTCTTAAAACAAAAGAGTGAACTCCACTCCAATTGGAGAAGTGCATTTTCGACACCCTAAAGACATGCATATTTTCTTAGACTGAGTTAAAATCACTCGTTTGGAGTGATCCTGTCGGATGTTTAACTCACAAAGGATCCACTCCTTTCGGAGAAGTGCATTTTCTAGACTGGAGGTGTGAAATTGACTCAGACCGAGTTAAAATCGCTCGTTCGTTTTAAGAGTGTAGGTTGCACATCTCATAGTAGGATTCTCATTCATTTCCGATCAAACGAGTTACGATCAACCGAGCAATTTAATGCGCACCCAAGCCTACTAAACCCGTCCCTAATCCAGTTACATACATCTCCCCCTACTGCTATTTTGCATATCATTTCTCATCCAACTAAACACTTGTACAATGCGAATTAATCTTTTGGTTAAGCAGAAATTAATCGAATAATTAATAAACCCACAAATGAGAACCGGCATGTATTTCTATTTGTGTATATTTATGTACTTATGTAGTGAGGCCAAAGGGTAGATATGGATTAGTGTCAGTATATTATCTGCGTTTAATTAATTTCGAGTTGAGGGTTTGGTGAAAGGCTTTAAATTCAGGAATGAATTATACAGGATTAATCAGTTATTTAGGGGATTATTAATTATTTGAATTGGGAGTTCATCAATGCAAATGTTTCGTCAGTCCATTAACATGTGTTATTAAGGTTTATTTTATCAATTTGAAAGTTTGGGTTTTAGCTATCGCGAATTAGTTTCAATGTAGTTTTTTTTTAAAGTGAGTTTAAATAAATGTCAATTTCATTTTAACCTATTATGTATTTGCGTTCATCGAAGGTTAGACGCTAAGTTGTTTTCAAGTCAATGCAACGATTATAGTAAAAAAATCTTCAAACTTAGAGAATTATTGACCACCTCGTGCATAACTTTGCACTATAAACATACAAGTGGACAGATATTCGGTTCTAGTAATTATAATTTATCAGTTGGATACTAGTTATATATCCTAAGTTATACTAAAAGTGATGAATAAATGTTATTTTGAGTCAAAAATTTAAACTATATTTCGTTAGTTATAACACTTAAACACGGTTTCTTGAATTAAATTTTTTAAACTATTCAACATTTTAAAAAATTTATGTCATCAGCTAACATCCATCAATATACGTAGAAAGTTTTTTGATATAATAACAAATATAACTAATATAATAATAATAATTATATAATAACAAACCATAACAATTTAAACCAAAAATAAGTGATTAACTACAAAAACCAACAAGCCATCACAGCCCAGTATCACATTGTAACATCAGGTTTCTAGTAAAATACATATTTTGCCAGCCTAATAAAATATTCACCATCTTTATACATTGCCTGTCAGTCATACTTTCCTACTTAGCTTCATTGTTGTAACATGAAGCCTTCTACTGATGCATAACGCACTCAAATATTTATAAAACAATTCATTACTTTTGTTACATGAAACGAAATGGTGTAGAAATTGATGATCTTTGCAGAGTAAAATAGCAAAGTTTGTGATGTTTCTTGTCAGTTGTAAGGTTAATAATTTAATTAAGGTTAAAACAATTGGTTAGGGTATTAATGTGTATTGAGTTAACTTTTTATATTTTTATAGGGGTAACATTTTGAATTCATAAAAATTATAAAACATATTTAATATGAATGTATGGCAAATTGAAATAATAATGTATTCATATCATTTAATTTAATTAAGTTAATGTGTGAACTAAAGTTAAAAACATAAAAAAAAGTGTTATGTTTAGTTATTTTCCAATGCTCAAAATATTTGGATACTAAAGTGTGTGTTTTTGTGTGTTGTTATAATAATAATCTGTATTTTGTTAAATTATCAAATTTTCATAACCGTAATGTTACACAACGTACAATTCTCCTAACTAAAACAGCTCCTATTCTCATTACTAAAACAACTCCTATTCTCATTACTAAACAACTTAATTTGACAAAATTCAATTTCATCGACAGTTTAATAATAAATAATTACTATATCATTTATTTATTATTTTATACAACTTAACAGTTAACTCCTTTTAACCATAACATGATACACTGTACTGTCCTCAGTAGCAACCACAAACACGCATCATTTACGAAATACGTCCTAATTATTATTGATTCGACACTAGGTATAAAGGGCTTTCTAGAACAACACGTACTGGTAGTGTCCCAGGTGGATACATACCTGCCTTTTATCCCGAAATGGTGCAAAGTATATTTTATAATACATAATCCATACTGATTCATTAGTTATACTAAAAAGTACGTATTGAACTTTAAATACAATGGTAGTTTATCAATATAATAAGCTGAAAAAACCTTTATAATAATGATAATAATAATAATAATTTGAATTTTGTTTTAAAATCTCAAATTTCCATAACCATAATGTTACCCATCATACTATTATCATTACTAAAACAACTGAATCTAACAAAATTCAAATGCATAATAATTACTATATAATTTTATACAACTTAACGTACAAAGTTAACTCCTTTTAACCATCCACACGCTACACTATATTCCCGGAAAGTATCAACCACAAACCTCTAACACGCGTCATTTACGAAATACGTTCTAATGGTTATTGATTCGACACTAGGTACAAAGGGCTTTCCAGAACAACACGTAGTGGTAGTGTCCCATGTGGGCACATACGTGCCTTAGATCCCGAAAAGGGGCAGAGTACTTAGCCTTTACATTAGAGGTTTCGGGTATTAGACGTATGATTTCTATGGCTAAGTGTTAGTGCATAAGTAATTGTTACTTTGACCTCGTTGCAGTAGTTTGGACACTTTGGAGCTAAAAGTAACTAAGGAGAATTTTAACAGTATATTTTAATGGTTTTATTAAACCCGTAGCCTTAGATTCTTTAATGGGGCAGATAAAAAATTTGCACTCATCTTCTTATTAGAGGTTTCGGATATTAGACGTATGATTTCTATGGCCAAGTGGTTAGTGCATAAGTAATTGTTACTTTGACCTCGTTGCAGTAGTTTGGACACTTTGGAGCTAAAAGTAACGAATAAGAATTTTAACAGTATATTTTAATGGTTTTATTAAACCTGTAGCCTTAGATTCTTTAATGGGGCAGATAAAAATTTTGTACTCATCTTCACATTAGAGGTTTCGGGTATTAGACGTATGATTTCTATGGCCAAGTGTTAGTTGCATAATTAATTGTTACTTTGACCTTGTTGCAGTAGTTTGGACACTTTGGAGCTAAAAGTAACTAAGGATAAATTCAACGGTTTTATTAAATCCATGGTCTTAGATTCTTTAATGGGGCAGATAATTATTTTGTACTCAGCTTCATATTAGAGGTTTAGGGTATTACACCCTTAAAACAAACGAGTTATTTTAACTCAGTATGAATTAATATTCACTCCTTCAAATTGTCGAAAATGCACTTCTCCTACTGGAGTGGATTTCACTCTTATGATTTCTATGACTAAGTGTTTATGAATAAGAAATTGTTACTTTAAAATACTGCTGCTGTTCAACGAGCTCAAAGACTTTAACATTTAAGTAAAGTATACTAAAAATAATTTGAAATTTAAGGGTTTTATTCTGACATATATGATGAGTTGATGTTTTTAATAAACATGCATATTAAAATATCAACAGAAAAAAATCCCTGTACTGTCACCAAATTTATCAAATTCGATCTAGAATGAACCAACGATATTTCCAACAAAAATCTATATCTCTTTATAGCAAAAATCCCATCATATATTCCTTTTCGCTAAATAAATGACTTACAGCACCTTCGGGACCTTCAAAAACACGCTATCCTCAAAATATGCGCATAACCTAAACATATATCCAAAACACGCCATAATCCAAAAATAAACCAATCCCATTCATACACGTCATCTCAATAAATCCCATACCTACCTATAAAAAAAAGGTGTGAGCATATTTTTGGAATAAAATAACAAAACGACCCCTTCCCCATTCTATGAGAAAGATAAATCAGGTACATAAAAATTTCGTGTTTGTCTGTCGTCAAAGCGCGATTCTGTTTGGATATATCAACGTGTGTGTGTGGTCGCAGAGCCGGTGTGGGGGTTTCGATCATCGCTTGTCATGCGAGTGTGCCCGGGTTCGAATCTCGTATAAGGCATGGTTATTTGTGTTGTGCTACACATATATGCGAAAAACATGCTCGTACCATGAGTGCAGGTTGCCTGGAGAAAATTTCCCCTTCCCTCCAGCAACATAAATTAACTTCTTAAGATCCGAGAATTCTACACGTATATTTTTAATCTAAACATACTTTTTATACAGATATGCTAAAATGCATGTTTTGGCAAAGTTTTTTTCTCAAAAATTACGTTTAATAGTTACTGAGACACGCCTTAAAAGCTGAAAATACTCATTTTTGTGCTGTAAATGCAAAACGAAATTCCGTATCACTTATTTGTAGTTTACATTTCATTTTTACATTGTATAACATACTGCAAAATGCCTTTAAAATGAACTACTAAAACAACTTTTTGAAAAATTTGAATATTTTTAAAGAACTATAATATCGTAATGATCCTCGTTCAACTTCATTTTCTTATGGAAATAAATAACCGATACCTGTAATCAAAGGTTGAAAACTGATTTTGGATCTTCTTCTATCGGACCAGGTCAATTTCGGAACTAATTAACTTGTTAATTGTTTATGGGAATATTAAAAAAAGTTACCAAATGGGGACGCCAGGTACCAATAGGTTAAATAGTTTCATTGGGTACCAGCTCAGGTGTCATTTTCATTATTATTTTAATTTTATGAACGATGTCTATTTATTTAAAAATAACTTAAAATTTATTTTTTAAGTTTCAGTGTAGCTATTTATCCCAAAACATTACCGAGCATAATGCCGAATTGAATTGCGTGATACGACCGCAATCCAATTTGTTTGCTAACCATGCATCATTGTTCGGTCGCAATGCATTTTTTTATTGTTTCAGCACATCTTTTTGTTAACTTCTAATACACAAATTTATGTTTATCTCTGTTATTACAAGTTTTTTCTATGCATAGTCGCAAACACAATACCACGTTTCTATTTATTTTCTAGAAAAAATACGCACTAAGTGCACATTTGATGAATTGAATTCGATAAAACGAATATATATATACTTTTGTTGTAGTGAAATGATAAATGACTTCTTCGTTTTACGCAAAAACGGGAATTTTTAAGTAAATATTTGTAACTTCTTACAAATTATGATGAATGTATAATGCATAAAAATTTTTACCACACGTTTCATAAAATAAACTTTTTTTCGTCTTTTTAATATAAACAATTGTTAAACGAATACAAATAAAATGACAATTCTTTTAATGTAATTCAAATAGAAAAGCACATTTCTATTGAACGCCCTTCTCCAAAATACAATGTTCTAAACGTTATTCATATTCAAGTAAATTCTTTTGTACGCAATTTTTTTTATTTAAAGTTTTCTTATCAACCAAGTTTCTTCGAAACGACATTTTGCAAAGCAATTTTTTTTAATATATTGAATAGTTACCAAGATAGACACCTTAAGTGCTAAAAATACACATTTGTTTGCTAAATATGCAAAACAAAAAGCCGTATCACTAATTTGTAGTTCACTTTTTGTTTTAACATTGTTTTTAATGCAACGTGTCTGTAAAATGAACTAATAAAACAACTCTTTGAAAAGTTTGAGAAAATATTAAATATTTTTTTAATAACTCTATAAATAACTGATACCTGTAAGCAAAGGACGAAAACTAATATATGGATCTTCTTCTATCGGACCAGGTCAATTTCGGAACTAATTAACTTGTTAATTGTTTATGGGAAATATTAAAAAAAATTACCAAATGGGGACGCCAGGTACCAATAGGTTAAATAGTTTCATTGGGTACCAGCTCAGGTGTCATTTTCATTATTATTTTAATTTTATGAACGATGTCTATTTATTTAAAAATAACTTAAAATTTATTTTTTAAGTTTCAGTGTAGCTATTTATCCCAAAACATTACCGAGCATAATGCCGAATTGAATTGCGTGATACGACCGCAATCCAATTTGTTTGCTAACCATGCATCATTGTTCGGTCGCAATGCATTTTTTTATTGTTTCAGCACATCTTTTTGTTAACTTCTAATACACAAATTTATGTTTATCTCTGTTATTACAAGTTTTTTCTATGCATAGTTGCAAACACAATGCCACGTTTCTATTTATTTTCTAGAAAAATACAAACTAAGTACACATTTGATGAATTGAATTCGATAAAACGAATATATACTTTTGCTGTAGTGAAATGATAAAAGACTTGTTCGTTTTAGGCAAAAACGAGAATTTTAAAGTAAATATTTGAAACTTCTTACAAATTATGATGAATGTATAATGCACACAATTTTTTACCACACATTTCGTAAAAAAATACAGTTTTCTTTTGAATATAAACAATTGGTAAACGAATACAAATAAAATGACAATTCTTTTAATGTAATTCAAATCGAAAAGAACATTTCTATTGAACGCCCTTCAAAAAAAAATACAATGTTCTAAACGTTATTCATATTCAAGTGAATTCTCTTGTACGCATTTTTTTTATTTGAAATTCTTATCAACCAAGTTTCTTCGAAACGACATTTGCATTCCCAGTATTTGATAAAAGTTAAACACGGAATTTGAATTCATAAATCAATGACTTTACTTCGAGTTCAACTTTGCCTTTTATTTGGTACTCTCTTACAGGGTGAAGCAAACAAAAGTGGCACCGGTCTAGAGATATGAATAAGTTGAAATGCTTGGCGATAAAAACTCTTGAAGCCGCCTGAAACCTGTTTTTGCATTGGCTGGATCGTATTATCTTCACATTAGAGCTACTCATAGACTAGTGGCGAGTACAGATATTGGTTCTTATTGTATGAAGACGCCCCATAATGCAAATTTTATGTTTTGCAATCAATTTAAAATATTTTCTATTGACAAAAACAAAAAGGTCCGATTCTCTAGGATAAATAACGACCGAAACAATCAAATAATCACTAGTGGGAACTTTTGTTGATCAGCTCTACAAACCTTGTTTGTATTTCATTTCAACTAAGCTTATCAAACCATAGCGTAGTTGCCGGCAAATAAGTTGCCAAGCGTTTGTTTAGGCTTAATATTGAAGCGATCAATAGCTTCAGTTAGCAAACCTGTTTTTGTCTTAGGAACATTTCTGCCGTATTCTTATCTTCACTTTGGGGCCACTTTTGTTTGCATCACCCTGTATATTTCGTTCACAAGGTCTTTTTAAAATCATTTCTTGTTTGTAAATAAATAAAATATAAGTATTCGAGAAAGTAGGAGTTTAAAGTGGCTTTTAATGGCCTTTCAGGACGTTAACGTTTTGTTAAATAATATTTTATAGAAATACTTTGCTCTTAAATAATCAATAAAATGCTCGATAAAAGATTTTTAAGAATTTTAAATGCATAAAGGTTGATATTTATTTAATGAGGATAAAATATTTTTTAGGACTAATGTATTTGTTTAGTGACACATTTTGCATTTAATAAGAATTTAGTTAATACTGTTATGCAAAGTGTAGTATAAAAATATTAAATTATTTAAATTATAATTTGCAATTTAGTTTTTGTTTAATTTCATAATTTTTTAGCTAAAGTTCGAAAGCGTTATAAAAGAAATTAAATTTTAACAAATCTATAAACAACAGCGCATAGATTAGAAAATAACTATTTGGTCGTATTATTTCCTGAAGCATCTAAATTACATTGTCAAGCTTATCAGTACACATCAATAAAATATAATAATATGAGCTATTCACTTTACAAAAAATGGTAAAAACCCTAATAATTTTTGAAATACGCGAACGAACATTAAACGAAGTATAAAATATTTTGATCGTTGAAATATTTAATTCTATTTAATAATTTTAATGATAACTAAAATTACGATAAAAGTACATTTAAAATTGTCTTAAACAAACATAAAATATCATTGGTCAAACTTTACCAAGAACACCTGGTCATTTTCTGTGCGTTTAGACATAATTTTGAGGATTAAATGTCGAAATTACGCGCACTATGAGCCGGAGTAACTATTCCACTTTCGGGGTATTTCGTATCATTAAGGCTGCAGAGAAAGGTTTTAATTATGTTTAGAAAGCTGTTTGAATGCAAGGTAGCGTTATTTAAATTAAGGTAAATAATTTCTGAAAAATGCCAAGAAGCTAAAAATTAGTTGACGCAAAAGCATTCAATCCATCGAAGATGTTCTGGACAATATCAATTTTTAGCATCCGCAGTAAAAATATTTTTTCATAATTTGATAAATTGGTTTTCAAGTTCAATATTATTATTTATATTATGATTATTTCATAAATATCTAAGAACATTTTAAAATTTAAATGTGTTAATGCCATGATACACAAAGAGAAAGACAAACGTTTTATCATTAAGGGGGTCTGGCACCCCAAAATCATTGAAAAAATTAAAAAAAAAATAGTGGCTTAAAATACTATATCAACCTTTATTAATAATGTCACAAAGTTTTAAGACGATTGGAAAAATATTTTTGACATTAAAGGCAATTTTATTTTACCCTTTCTTTAGTGAAACGGTCCAGAACGGCCGAACGACTAAGGATTCGATAATGTTATTCCAATAAAATATTACGAGGGAGCAAAAATCCTTCGTAAGGAAATGGGTTAACAATAAAAACTTTAAATTGGTTTTTCTCGGTTTTACAATTTTTGAATCATGTGTATGTTTGGGGGCACATAACTAAAAATGTTATTCATTTAAATACTTGAATTTTTTTATGTGTAATTCACAAGTATATTTAAACATTTTAACGCAGGGAATAGTCTGTAAAGTTTTTACTTCAAAAAAAAATCTTTTAGGTTAAAAATATTGACATTCTTCAACGATATTTAAAAAAATTCATATTTAATCTAGTTTTTAGTTTTTCAAAATAATCTTGTGTTAAAATACTTAAAAATGTCTATAGATGAAACTGCGAAAATTTGAAATGGATATATTAATTAGTTAATTCTTGAGGTACCCCCAAAGTTGGACAATTTAACATGGGCTTCTATGGAGGTGCCAGACCCCCTTAACAAAGAAACAGTGGATATAACACTAAAAAAATTAAACGTAATTTTCATTTAAATATACCTAAAAAAAATTTATTGTTTACAGACATTCAAAATTCTATGCTTAAAGATGATTAAAAGAAAGAAAAAATAGCAGTTAGAGTTTGTTTTTCAATTATGCATTCTTAATTTAACGCTTGCATTGCATTCTACCGTCAATAAAACCACATTGCACTTAACCCAGACATCATATTCTCAAGAGTATTCGCATAAAACGAAAACAGAGAACAATTTAAATTACTAAACGAGAAAAGCTCTTCAATTTCTCCTGGCCTTTTCTAATTTATTTTTGTTTAATTGAGAGAGTTATTTTAAGAGTATTTCGGTAGATTTGGCAGAGACAAACCTGAAAGTTCACATTGATCAGTCACGTGACTTGGTCTAAAGTAACGTGATTGAGAATATAGAACATTCGCAAAATTTTAACGAGTAATTATAATTAAATGAAAAAATTCTTTGTTTTAAATCAATAAAGTATATGAGAAGCAAACATGAAACAATTATATATAGTTTTATGTTTTTGTGGAAATATACTCATATGGCAGCAATAAGCTGCCAAATCTAGTAACTTCTTTCACTAAATTAGTGCTTTGGCGAGATAAGTCTTGATCATCTCCTTAGGAACCTTTTTTTTACAGTTATTCTATTCTATTTGTGTCGTTGGGATATTTTCCCGTCGTTGTCAAGTGGACTTTTTGGTTTCTTTTGAAACTTTTTTCTTCCATTACTTTTTCCAGTCTTACTAATGACAATCGAGTTAAAACACTGGTTAAAAAGAAGAAAGGAAAATCCAAGCGAAGCTCTTAGGATTAATCAATTATCGATTTGGGAAAAGCACTTCTCGTTTGGGAAAATAAATAAGGAAAAAAAAAATCCTGCAAACGAAGTGAAGTGAAAATGAGCGAGCTCATAGAAAAAAGAACAAACCAATGTTCTTTTATTATTTTAAACTATTTTTTTACTTCTTCTGTTTGATGATTCTTGTTCTAGTTTCTTTTTCTATAAATTCCGATTTTTTTTTCGCTATTACTTTAATTAGGTAATCAACTTCCAAAGTCTTGTTTTCTCTCTGGGTGATTTATTGAATATTTTAAATTGATGTTTTTTAAAAATGTTCCATATTGATAATCGTGTTTTCATTCATTAAAAATACGTTAAAAGCAAAAATTGATTTTTTCTCAAAACTTTTGAAATGCTTTTAGGAAAACAACGCAAAAAGGCTGTTATTTTAAAACAAATGAAACCATTTTAAATGACTTTAAAACAAAAGAAAGAAACATACGGACTCATCGATTTTTGCGTACAAATACAATTATTTCGTAGAACATAGATACGGTAACGTGAAGTTATTGTTCCAAAAAAAAAAAAAAAACAGTATTTTTGATCACCAAGCAAATACTAAAATACCTCATAGAATTGAAAACATTTTTTTTGACGTGACATTTTTATTAAAAAAATGTACAAAAAGTAGTCTAGTTACTATTAGTATCAGTAAGTATCCACACAGTTAAAAATTTTTGTGAAAGGTTGCACCAAAAACCAGACTTTCAACACTCCGTGCCAACCTTAATTAGAAAAAAACAAAGAGTAAAAAGGAAGATGGAAAAGCGCGATTGTTCCGTTAGTTGGAAACTCTTGTAAATAAATATTTACATACAAAGTGATCTGAATACACTTTTTACCAAAAAAACCCTTTTCATTATGATAAAATTACGATTTTCTTAAATAATATTAAAATCTGTTAGACCTCAAATGAAATTAATGTTTTAAGCATGTTTTCTGGGTGGTTTCACAAATAATTTATCGAACTCTTTACACCCGCGGAAGGATCTCCTCTAAAGCATATTTCTATTTACTCAACTTAGGTAGACAAGGAGTGTAGCTGCTACCACTGTTTGGAGCCTTTGGATTTTTTATATTACTTCTTTTGCTATGTATCAATATCCAAACACCCAAATAGTGGTAACAGCGAGAAAATTCCGATATTCCTATATAATATTACACCAACATTTTTAACAGCGTAATCAGTGCAATTATAAATTTAATTTTATCAAATTGAATTTATTACGGGTAAAAAATATTAATATTGGACAGAAATCGCAAACTCGTTTGAATTTTAAAAGAAAAGTCCCTAATACATCCTTGCATAATAATACACACCCACCTAATTTCCTCTGTACCTCAAATTTATAAAAAAAATCCTTCAACATAACTGAAAATTTTCCAAAAAAACTATTTACTACACTCTTCCACAACAGAAATCCCCTTAAATGAGTTTCCGTGGATAAGATTTATGTAGATAGTCATAGCACATTACAAGCCTCTCAAGAATCTGGATATTTTATTATATCCAGCACATATCTAGGGATTTTTTCTTCTCTTTTTTATCCCCATGGATATGATGAAGAGAGCCATTTTCCGTCGTTGATGAACACATCTATACTGGTTTTCTGGAGGATCGCCAGTAGGGATGGGTGGTTCTTGAATAAAAAAATAACTGATTATTTTATTTCGCGGTTTTAACGACAGTAAAACCGGTTTCGATAATTAGTTTTTTTTAATGTTTTTTTTTTCTTTCGACATATAGATTATTGAAACTTACACTCGTAAAACAAAAGATTGAAATCCACCCCTGTAGGAGAAGTGCATTATTTTTGACACTGGAAAGGAGTGAATATTAACTCAGACTGAGTTAAAATCGCTGGTTTGGAGTGATCGTATCGGAAGTTTAACACAAAACGGATCCTCTCCTATAGGGGAAAAGCATTTTCGACACTGGAGGAGTGGAAATTAACTAAGACTGAGTTAAAATCGCTCGTTTGTTAAGAGTGTACGGTTTATAAAAATCCATGAAACCTCAATAGCAACATCCTCTATAACCATATGTATTGCCCAATTTCATTCCAGTGTTTTTGTATACTATTGCAATTTAAATTTTTATTTACCATCTGTGTTTCCTTTTCAATTTTAAATTTAAATACTAAAAAATAACATCATAGAAGTAAGCACCTATTTTGGTATGTAACATACTCATAAAACGAACGAGCGATTTTAACTCAGTCTGATTAATTTTCACTCCTCCAGTCTGGAAAATGCACTTCTCCTTTTGGAGCGGTTTCTTTGTGTGTTATACCTCCGACAGGATCACTCCAAACGAGTGATTTTAACTCAGTCTGAGTTAATATTTATTCCTTTCCAGCGTCGAAAATGCACCTCTCCAACTGGAGTGGATTTCACTCTTTTGTTTTAAGAGTGTAAAAAATATTAGAACTACCACGCTTTTGAAAAAAGACCCAGTTTTACAATTATTAACGTGTAAAAAAGGTTTTGATCGTTTAACCGAAACATAAATCCGGTTTTTCATTTCTACCGTTTCCGGTTTTTCCATCCCTAATAGCCTAGGCAGTGCGCCTTTTTTAAGAGTTGAAGTGTTTGGAAATATGAATGAATATCTTATGCTGAGTGTAGCGAATTTTTTGGATGTCGGTTTGAGTTCTTTTGAACATGTCAGTTGCAAAGTGATTCGTGACAGAATACATAAGAAAAAGTAACAATGTAGTTGTCTGAATGTGTATATATTTTTTTAAAAAATGTAGAAAAACATGGAAAAATATTGAAACAATGAAATGCTACAAAAGTAGTTTTGGTGAAAAGAAATGCAATGCTGGTTGCAGTAAAATAATGCATTGCATCAGTTGTGTTTTTGAGTGAATCAAAATTTATATTATGATGTTTGAAAATATATTTGATTTGAGCATTTTAATTGAACACCATCGAATGCCAAGCTCTTAAAGCTAATAAATTCTCATTACAAAAACTTGAAGAAAATATTCGTAGTTTAGAAAAATTGCGAAGATGGCAATAGATGGCAGCATATGTCACTTATGTGTGTGTTGTGCCTGTCTTAAATAACGAAGGTTTATAAGCGGGTCTCTGATCAAGCACACAAACCTAATTATATACCGCACTGCACGCGAAAAACTGACGTATCCCAAAAATACTAGTTTTTCGTAAAAATCGTCTGAAGTTTTTTTTTTTCATTGTAATGCACGATAGAAAAAAATAACGATTCGCTTACTGCATTTCAATTGTTCAAATTTTCTTTAATCGCTAGATATTTAAATTTTTAATATTTTATAGGATTTGCAGCTCAAAAAGTCATATTTGTGCGCTTGTCACTTTCCGCGTACAGTGCGATATGTCTATATACCATCCAACTACTGAAAACGTAAATTTATAAAACATCAACAAGTAATTAACAAAACTATATAAACTCAATACCATGTCCGGAGCTGGGGAGCCCAGTGGGTTAGGCAATCTCCTAGCATGCAAAAAGTCCCAGGTTCGGGTCCGTGCATCGCCAAAATAGCTGAAGACCTATAAACGGCCCGTGCAACCAAAAATGTTCGTCGAATAAAACCCCTTGTAAGGGTGTGCACGTTAAATATCCTTCAAAGTCCTAACGCTGCGTTGTCGCCCTTAACGTTTGCGTTGGTTGCCTATGCAGTTGTCGGCTCGTCACTTGACGGTGGTTCTAAAATACGACGCCCTTCGCCAATGGCCCTCGTGTTGCTCTAGTGCGACGATAATTCAAACCTAATCTAACCAATACCATTTCTCTATATATATCTTCCCATAAACTTATCACACCCCAATAAACAAACACTTACTCAATATTCCCCAGAAAATTAAACACTCCAGGCAAACATTCCTCATCTATTTCTCCAACCTAATCACTTTTGCCAAACATCCAACCTTATCTAGTTGTTGGATTTCGCTGATCAGTAACAATACTCTTCAGTGTGGATTTTCGCTGATCAGTAAGTAAGCATCAGCAGTCTTTAATACAGGTGACACAGATCCCGTAGTATCTCATCTCTGCCTAGGATCTGTGTTGAGACTTGTCCTTTAGGATCTGAATCAATAATAAGTGGATCGCTAGGATGGTGGGGGCTTCGAATTTGGAGATGAATAGTTAATTGCTGAAGTTGTTATTTTAATTATTTTTATAATAGTTTTTTTTTATTGAATTGGGACTTGTTCAGTGGAAAGTTAAAAGTTTCGAAAATATAGTACGATTATATAGATTATTTTTTATTGTAAAAATTAGCGGTAATGTTTAGGCTGGAATATAGTCTGCGGTTGTTCTACCTGTTCTGTTCTCTAGTTCTGTAGCTCAACTCAATTCTTTCAGTTTAAGATCTTGGATTGTAAAAATTCTGTGAGCTGTCAACAATTTGGCTTCTTTTCGTTTTAATCAACTTGCAATATTCTAACTTGTTTTTAACTAAGTACTTTAATGTGTGCAATTCAAGTCTGATATTTAAATTGAATCGATTTCTACCTCTCTGTGTTCTCAATGACTCTCCCACCACTACATAATCTCATCAAGCAATTATTACATTCCTCTCATTCATTTGGTATTTGCTGATAACTTATGACATAAAAATAACCTCGTTCTAGATATTAATTAGTTTTGATTTTACTATCTTTAATCATGGAAAATATACATTTGAAAAAAAAAAATTGGCACAGTATTCTCATCAATAGTAAATATAATTTTTAAAACTCCATAAAATAATTGATAAATTAAATTATATGAAAGCAACCCAAAAGAAATCTTATCCATATGAAAACACCATTTACAAAATAAAAATTCAAACCAAAAAAATATTGTAGCAATATAAAGTCCAAATAAACATGTATATTAATGATGTATAACCCTATGCATGTACTGGTCACTCTTGAATAGCTATAACGAAGGGTAAGGTAACTTTGTTAGTTAAAATATAAAATTTGTTGTATCATGATCATTGATTATTTGCCTAGTTGCAAACTATAAATCCATCCAACAACAAAAATTCAAAACTCAAAGAAAATGAAGAGTACAAGGAAAAAAAACGCTTGATTTCGTAGAAGGCTTTCCACTATAGGCCTCTTCGGCTGTGATAGCGAGAAATCGCCTAAACTGGTGTAAAAAAAATCCGGTTACTCACTTTGCTTTTCTTTCGCTGCAACCCTGATTCGCGCCATAGATCAGTGGACATGAGTCACACGTTTGAACTGCGTATGAAGAACCGAAAGAAACAACGGTTTCTTGTCGCAAATGTCCGACAAGCAGACCCAATTATGAAAAGTCTCCTAATAAATCAAGCGGTTCTTCCCATGTACTCTTCAAAAACTGTCCAATATTCAAGAACAATCTAATAACTTATACATAAATACCAAATACAGAATAATAATTTGTTACATCTTTAACACCCATTTCATCAAGCTTAACGTTAGCAGCTGCCAAATCATCTCGCTCGCCGAAAGGGTTGCACAACACGTGGTAGTGACGGACAGACAGACAGCACACAATATCGTCACATGGGGGGAGGGGGGCAGTGGCAACGTTACAGAATTAAATGGAACGGTAATTAGATCCATAATTATTAGCGTACGCGTTTCTGCTGCAACCGAGACAGCCAGCCATTCCCCCTAACTAATAAATATGAGGATATTGGATCCGGGTTAAGTGATCTGAGATCTAATCTGGGATATGCAGAATGCGGATGGTTTGTTATGTTGATGGATGGAAGTTTGTTTGGTGAATACTGTGATTGTCATTTTAGGATTAGACAATGTTTAGTTTGTAGGTTGAAGGGCGTTTCCGGAGTAATACTCCATGTTTAGGTAAGTGCGATAACACGATAGTTTTAATCGGAAGCGAACCTATGGGGCAAACTTTGGTGGTTGAAATAGAAAACGCAATCAAATACCATGTTACTTCTAAAATATGAGAAATTACGCGCATGAACAGCTTAAAAACTGCAGTTTAAACAAAAAAAATGCTTAGTTCTTATTACAAGATACGCAGCAGCAAACTTTGTTGCAGAATGAAATGGGACGACAGTTTGATTAATAATTATAAGGGTGCGTGTTTCTGCTGTAACTGAGACAGCCATTCCCCTAACTAATAAATATGAGGATATTGGATCCGGGTTAAGTGATCTGAGATCTAATCTGGATACGCAGAATGCGGATGGTTTGTTATGTTGATGGATGAAAGTTTGTTTGGTGTGCGCTGTGATTGTCATTTTAGGATTAGACAGTGTTTAGTTTGTAGGTTGAAGGGCGTTTCCGGAGTAATACTCCCTGTTGAGGTGAGTGCGATAACTGAATGGTTTTAATCGGAAGCGAACCTGTGAACCAAAGTTATATTGATAAAATGGTGTTTGAAACTGAAACCGCAATCAAGCGCCCTGCTACCACTAAAATGTCATAAGTTATACACAAGAACAGCTTAAAAACCGCAGTTTATACAAAAAAGTAGAGTTATTATTGCAAGATACGCTGCAGTAAACTTTGTTGTAGAATTAAATGAGACAATAGTTTGAATTATAATTAGGTATTAGTGTACACGTTTCTGATGTAACTGATGCAGCCAGCCATTCCCCCTAACTAATAAATATGAGGATATTGGATCCGGGTTAAGTGATCTGAGATCTAATCTTGGATATGCAGAATTCGGATGGTTTGTTATGTTGATGGATGGAAGTTTGTTTGGTGTGCGCTGCTATTGTCATTTTAGGATTAGACAATGATTGGTTTGTAGGTTGAAGGGCGTTTCCGGAGTAATACTCCCTGTTTAGGTGAGTGCGATAACTGAATGGTTTTAATCGGAAGTGAACCTGTGAACCACAAACTGAAATGATAAAATGGTGTGAAATTGATACCGCAATCAAATGCCCTGTTACCACTTAAATGTCATAAATTATAAACAAGAAAAGCTGAAAAAGCGCAGTTTAAAAAAAATGTAGAGTTCTTATTACAATATACGCTGCGGCAACCTTTGCTGTAGAATTAATTGAGACAATAGTTTGAATCATAATTATTAGGGTACGCGTTGCTGTTGTAACTGGGACAGCCAGATTCCCCTAAATTATTAATATGAGGATATTGGATTCGGGTTAAGTGATCTGAGATCTAATCTGGATATGCAGAATTTGGATGGTTTGTTATGCTGATGGACGGAAATTTGTTTGGTGTTCACTGTGATAAGCTTGGATAGGTATAAACTCTTCAAAAAATGAGGTTTTATAAAATTTAAACAAAATATCTCAAAGACACTGACCGACTATTTGCATGAGGATGCATTTTTAGCTAAAACCAAACTGTCCTTAAGACGCAGTGACAAACGCTTTCTGTGTCATATGTACACTATCCAACAGCAATGGAAACACCATAATACACAATAACCAAGCCTCCAAATATGCACTAAACCATCTACATAAGGATGAATCCAAAATTTTCCAACAACATCGTCTAATAGACTTCCACGAGTTATATATATATGCTAGAAACATCATATACAACGAGTGAGCCCCTGAATATGTAACACCAAACTATCTAGATGAGGATGCATCAAAACTATTACTGCGACATTGTCCAACCGACCTCCAAGAGTTATACATACGAGGAACACCATCATACACAATTAGGTAGACTCCAAATATTAATTCTCCAGCCCAAGATATACTGGTTTAATATACAACCACCCACTTCCATACGTTGTATGTTGGGTGATTCTAGATTCCACCCCTAAAAGTGGGTGGAATACACGAGGCCACGAAATTGGTTCCAAATTGCTCCAAGGCTCATCCAAGCAATGATTCAAGTTGAGTTATCCGTGGAAGAGTGGCACATCTCCCTTTGAGTTAGCATTAGAGTTAGCAGATATTGGGTTTATGCAAGAAGACTGTGTCGCGACAGCCTTGGCGTAATAGCAACCAACGATATTGGTACTGAAACCACAAAATAAGTAAAAAAACGCTTAGGCCCTTTGGCCGCACGTGTTCTTTTAAGCGTTGGTTGACGTCGCACCAGACTAGAACTACACTCTTAAAACAAAAGAGTGAAATCCACTCCAGTTGGAGAAGTGCATTTTCGACACCCTAAAGGCATGCATATTTACTCAAACTGAGTTAAAATCACTCGTTTGGAGTGATCCTGTCGGAGGTCTAACACACAAAGGATCCACTCCAAAAGGAGAAGTGCATTTTCCAGTCTGGATGAGTGAAATCCACTCAGACTGAGTTAAATTAGGAGTGTTTGTTTTAAGCGTGTACTGCATCACCAACTCCTAAAAGTGCGACTACAATTTTATGGTATTTTTTTTAAAAAAAGAAAATGAAGTCAGGGAGTCAGGATTGCCCCGAATGGAGGAAACAAAGTTTTGAAAACCTTTTGACGAAGACACGGTAGATAATTTTCTAAGGAGAGGAAACTTATTTCGTCCTTTGAAGAAGTAAAAAGAAGCGTTCGCCAATTAGTCAAGTCAACTAGACAGAAATCGAAAATTAAAGCTTAACCAAAGACCGTTGAAGCGAACTCTTTCACAGAAGGAGTACTATTTCACTGGAGTCTGTCTTCATCGACGATGTCCCGACAACTGGTTAACTTGGAACTGGAATAGAATAAATACATACACTCTTAAAACAAACACTCCTAACTTAACTCAGTCTGAGTGGATTTCACTCCTCCAGACTGGAAAATGCACTTCTCCTTTTGGAGTGGATCCTTTGTGTGTTAAACCTCCGACAGGATCACTCCAAACGAGTGATTTTAACTCAGTCTAGGAAATATGCATGCCTTTAGGGTGTCGAAAATGCACTTCTCCAACTGGAGTGAATTTCACTCTTTTGTTTTAAGAGTGTACTCTTGTTCGAACATACTTCTTCTTTAACACTACAGCCGATTTCCTGCCAAGACAGTCTCAAAAAGCTTTGTTCTTCTTGACCTATTAGACACCAATGGCTTCCAATTATTCACACTTAAAATTTTCAAGTTTTTTCTATAATTGCTTATCCATCTCGTCCGGGGCCTACCTATCTTTCTGTTTCCTACTGGGTTTTAAAATGTTACTTTTCTTTATTCGGTTTTTCATCATCATATAAGTTTCCGACCTATCTTAGTTTTCTGTAAATGTTCAATACGAATCAGTACAATCCTGTATTTTGTGAATCCAGTAAGCACGAAGCTTCACTTTACCCAGAACTGATTCATATTTCGCATGTGTATAATTCGATAACTCTCTCCCCCCCTCCCCCTTATTACTATACACACACGCGTTGCATTCATGACTCGGGATCTTTGGGTAATTGCTTTGAAAGGGATTACCAAAAGGTAAGGGGATGTTTTAAATGGAAAGGGGAGTGCTTTAGTATTGGAATTAGGAGTTATTGATTACTTGCTCTTTTTTTAGGGGGAATGTGATGTGTTTATTAGTTTTAAGCATATAGTTAGGAAAGAGAATATAGCGGACCATGTATGTTTTCAGTAACACACAAAAGAAGTAGGCCAGAGCGGTGCATCTTGGGATACCTCTGTGTCGGTTTGTTATGAGCAGTAGCTCGCAAAACCTGACAGCCCTGCTTCAAACCATTTGAACCGATAGCCCCATATACTCCTCCTTCTTAACTTTTTGGTTTTAAGAGCTAAAATGGGCTTTTTGTCTTAGAATTAATTGAGTTTAATTCACATTTATATTTTGAGTTAGTTATTAGTTTTTTTATTTCATGTTTAGTAGTTTTAAGTCTATACGGTTAAATTTGATGAATTATTTTCTTTCTCAAATTTTTACCAATATAAATAAAGATTTTATACAATGTATGTATGAAAATAATTTTATTATTCACATTATACTTTGATTTTAAACTATATTAATTTGTTCAATTAATAGAAATTGACAGTATATCATCCAATATTTAAAAAAAACATTTGTAAATAATTCAATTTTAATTGTGTACCTTTTTAATTGAACCATTTAATTAGATCTTGGCATTTTAAAAAATGTCTGAACCTAATTTTGTTATTAACGTTATATTTTGTTTTTAAACTATATTAATTTGTTTAATTAATAGAATTGGGCAATATATCATCCGATATTAAAAAAAAAATATTTTTTAACTAGGGTAGACTGACCAGTGAGTGAACAGGTCCCAGTGAATGAACATTTGGGAAATATAATGCAAAAATAACTTTTAAAAATCATTTCACTAGATAGATTGGCAACACTGACTTCCTCCCATGTAGTAGGAAGCTGTCTGACATATGGTTGGTTGTCCTGGTCATAATATCCTGGTGTTCATTCAATGGCGAACGCAGTTCCTTAAACGTTCATTCAATGATTAGTCTACGATACCACTATGGTTAAAAACTTCATCAGGGTAATTATAACCATTAAATAACTTATGGAATCTGGTAATCGAAATAAAAAAATATAAAATTTCACATTAAACCAAAATTATTTAGTTTTGATGTTGTACAAACACTTGGATACAAATACACGTATAATTTCCAACAAAATAACCCGAAAACGGTACACCTGCTCTCAAACCATAGCATAAATTCTAGCCCCTCATCCCAGGCTAGTTTTAAGTAATTTCGGATTTACCACACGGCTAAGGTAACCAGGGAATTCTGACTTTTATAATATTAGGTATTAGGCAGCAGGGGGGAAGGATACTTATAAGGCGAATTGATAATTTATTTAGGCTGATTAGGCCTCTTATATTGGAGTAGAATGAGGCTGAGGTAACATTATTATTATTTTGGGGCTTTTTGTACTTGAATATAGGGTGGTGGAGGGGTGATGGATTGGGAAACTTTTTGAAGAAAGCCGGTTTTTACCGTAGTAATTGACTTAATGTTTCAATTGCTGATGAAGTAATGGTTGAGGGAGTAATTTTGTATTTAATATTCATGAAAAAATTTGTTCGTAGAAGTTAATTGCACTTTTTCAAAAGGAATTTAGGCTTTTTATGTAACTTTATATGAATGTTTAAAATAATGGGAAGTGTGTGTTTTTGTTGGCCCTGAAAAGTATACAGTATTTTTACGTATTTTTAAATTGTTTTCAGTTTCATACAGATGGTTTTAAATGAAAGACGTTAGATACATATTTTTTTTAAATAATTCGCCCATTATGGAATACCCAACATTTTAAAAAAGTAAGGGTAAAATTAATAATTGTATATACAATACCAAGTATCGTACATTTTGTTACTAAACCACTTGTACATTAATGAAGTAATATTATTTGGAAACTATATAATTTTACTTTACAGATGTTGTTATACAGAGACCTACCGTCACCTGACTGTGGTTCTAAAATACGACGCCCGTCGCCAATAGCCATCGTGTAGCTCTAGTGCGACGATAATTCAAACCTAACTAACTAACTGAGACCTACTGGTAGAAACTATTGAATAAAGTCGATTTTTGTCAATAGTAATTGACTTAATGTTTCAATTGCTGTTTACTAAATGGCTGAGGGGGTAATTTCTGCATTTAATATTCAAGAATAATGTGTTAACAAAAGCTAATTGCACTTTTTCAAAAGCATTTAGGCTAACACTGGTTCTTGGACTAACACTGGCTCTATTGGTACAAACTTTTAAGTAAGAATAAGATTCAAACCTTCTTACTTTGCTACAGAGGGCCAGCTTCCTTATTAGCAGGCCATAATCTCTGTATGAACTTTTACACAATGCAAAAAGAAGAATTATTTATCTTATTTGATAAAATTAATCATAAAACGTTTTTGGGATTTTGAAGCTATTAATCTGTGAATTAATAATTTTGAAACTACAGTTGTTAAATACATTCATTATCACCCTCATTATTTATTTCTTAACAAAATATAAAATTATAAAGATAATTCAAAAATTAATAAAAGTTCATGAACTATCATAATTTAAAGTTCTCTAAAACATTAAAAATATCGTTTTATTTTAACTCACAAACTAAGTACTTGGAAAATCTAAACGATATTTAAATAATAGATCTTCCAATATTTCATAATTTAAAACTAAATAGCCATAAAACGAGACGAAAAAAAAACTTAACGTAAACAAAATGGCTCACTTTCTCTCAATTTTCTAACAAATTTTCATCTCTTCAATAGCTCCCCGATAACTCTACGTAATGGAAGAACACCATGCATATTTATTTTCCTCTATTCATTTTTATGATGTACGGTTTGGCAATAAAGAACGGTTAATATCGTTTTGGCAACTTCGATTATGGTTGGCGAGCTTGGGTTTGCCATCTTTAGATAATGTCGCGCGCCAAAATAGGCCAAGGCAATATATTGTTTTTATAAATATTTATATTTATTAGCTTTATTGCTTTAAATTATCTTTATTTTCAAAGTAATTAACCCAGAAAATTAATTTAGAACTTCAGTTGGGATTTTTTTTTATTTTTAAAAGGTTTTTCAGTTTGTTTTATATAGTTTAAATTGCTGAATAAGAGATTTCCAGCCAAGTTTTGCTTTTTTAATGCAATTTATAATGGCTTTGGTTTACCGTCTTCGTAGAAAGGTCGCCAAAATAAGGTTTAAAATATGCATATGTTTTGATTAAGTTAATCTTTATTATTTTAAATTATTTTTAAGAAAAAAGACAATTCAATTTGAAAATAAATTTAGAGCTATTCGCTAACTTAATTCGGATTCTTCTTTTTAATATGTTTATTAGTTGTTTTAAATAGTTAAAAAATGCAAAATTAGAGAGATATACAGCCAATTCTGGATTTTTTAATGCATTAAATGGTAGTTTGCGTTTACCGTTTTTAGATAAAAGGTCATCAAAACTAGGTCAAGAGAATATTTAAAATCTGCTTTATTGCTTTTCAAAGTATCGTGGTTTGAAAGTAATTAACTCAAAAAATCAATTTAGAACTTATCTTGAAACTAATTTAATTTATTTCTTTGCAAAAGCTAATTTTAAGTTGAGATTTAAAAGCTGAAAGTAGCTAAAAAAGGAGATTTTTAGCCATTCCTTTCTACTGTAAAAAAATCTTTTCGTTGTTTCGATGCAGGTGATTTGTATATCGGCCATTACCTTCTAGACGTTGTTTTGTGCTAAAGAAAATGTTTAGACATAAATAAAAAAGTAGCAATTTATGGAGCGAAAATGTGTCTTTTGAACAACCTGTTTGGCGATAAAATAAGCCAACGTTTATCATCTTGATAGACGAAACTATAAAAAGGGTTAAAATGGTTCCATATGGTACCCCTATATTTCATAGTGTTTGGTGGTCCAAAAAAAAAAAGAAATGATTCTTATAACAAGAACAGTTTATAAATTAATATTTTTGCAGCAAATAAAAAATTAACCTTAACTGAAATAGATACATTCCTTTAACGTAATGGTTGGAAATTATAATAAATGTTAATACAATAATGTAATAGCATAGATAAGATATATTTACTAAAGATAAGATATGTTTACTAAAGAAGATTAGATATGTTTACTAAGGATTAGATATGCTTACTAAAATATTTCCTTTGTGGTAAAAGTATTGCGACTTAATCTATAATTGCTGTTTTGCAATATATTCGGCTGCTTTGTATATCTTTGTTTGTGCGTATAATTAAATTTTAATTGAATTCGAGGTTATTATCAGTAAGCTTCAAAACAAACTTTCGGTTAACATTTGAATAACTATCGAAGTAATTCAAAAGTATCACTGCAAAGTCTACTAACGTGATTTGGAAGGGTAGATTAATGTGCAAGTAAACTGTAACTGGTACAGTATGTTCTCTTGTCAATATTTCTGCCTCTTCAATCGACAAAACTACCAACGCCACAGAAGAAAAAATCAACTTATTGAGAACAGAAGATATTAAAAATTCTAGAAAATATTTAAATTCAAAGTACAACAATCATTGAAAAAATCACAAAAATTAATTTACTTACTTATTAAAGTATCTAACGATAATTCCAAAATCATAAACCGAAGCAATATAATCTAAAAATCAATTTGATAATTTGATAATTTAAATTCATAAGTTAGTGATTTCCCCCATTTACCTTCAAGCTCATAAGGGGGTAACTTCCCCCTGAAATTAAGACCCTCCCCTATCTACGACTAGATGAGGGTCATTACATCGGGGTGATCCTCATATCCAAACAGGGAGGGGAACAACCCTTTAAACGAATCGCTGTAATCGCGTTCGAAAGAAAATTGAAACCTTCTCGATATCTTCTTAATTACGACGCGAAGGGGTTTCAATTGCTTTGATGTCCCCGGTTCGGCATTCTTATGCTTCTCTCTAGGGTTATTAATGGATGTGTAGTTGACGTGGTGTAATTTCTATTTTCAATCAAGAATCCAGTTTGATATTTTGTAAATGTTTGAGAAATGATGAAAGAAGGGAGGTTTTGGGGTTACTTTTCTGTTGAGTTGATGGGTGTTAACAATTTCAGTGGCTTTGTTTGAAATAAATGACTAAGTTAAGTTTTACCAGAAAAGCATTAATAAATATAGTAAAATACGAAATGACAATTTATAAATTCTTTTGTTTAATTAGCCTCAAAGTTAAAGTAAATTTCACTATTACTATTCGTGTTTCAACTTTATAATTATACTTGTATAAATTTAATGTTATTATTTCACATTTAACTAATGTTGAATAAACATATTTTTATAATTAAGTGAAAAAAACCTTACTTTTACATTAGAATTTCAATATCAGACGCGTGCCAAGAGTTAGACTTTTTGAAACAGCGAAAAAAAGTAATTTTTTACCCAAAAGTAGTGAAAAAATAGTTATTTAAGCAACTAGTTCCGAAAATGATACTTTATTAAGCGAGTGGCTTTTATTTCACGAGCGAGGTACGAGCGAGTGAAATTATGACACGAGCTTAATAAAGTATTATTTGGAACGTGCTTGCTTACAATATTTTTTATAATGGCGTGCAAAAAAGTATTTCTACCAATGAGTGATTTTCATAACATCCTTTAGTTTCCATGGAGATATTCAAAAATGCAAAGTAGTGAAAGAAAAGTTGTAAAATACTTTTCTATTTTGAATCAAAATAGTATTTAGATTAATTAGTGCTACCGAACATAGGTGAAAATGAATTTGAAATGATGTTCGATCAACTTCCAGATTAAATTAACAAAGCAGCTAAGGAAGTTTGGTCGAATCTTCTTCCAGAAAATTATTGTTTGGAGTGAAATTTGTGTTCTTAATTTTATCTTATTTCATTTCCTTTAATAATTTTTGTAATACTTTTAGTTTCCATGGAGATTAGAAAATGCAAAAGTAATGAACCAATAGAATTAACCGAGTTTCGTGACCATTTAGTTTCCATGGAGATATTCATGACATCATTTTGCTTTTCTACCAATCAGAAACTCTTATTTCCTTTACCGCTTTAGTGCCGAAAGCCAACTTTTCGAAGACTGTCTGTGACGCAAGCACGTAAAGTGTCATTTTCGCAAGGATTTATGAATGAATATGATATAAAAAAAGTGAACTTTTTTGCACGTTGTTATAAAAAGACTTTTTTTCACCTCTTTTTATAAGATGCCAACATTTCAAGTTAAAATTTCTATTTCATAATATTAATAAAATCCAGATATGTATCGATCTACTTTTATTTAAAGATATAAATGCGCGTGAAATATTTTTGTACCAATGATATTTTTCACACAATTATAAAAAATAGTCTATGAAACACGTGTGAAAAGTAAACTTTTTAAAACATGTGGCATTATTTCATTCGCTCGTGAAATATAATCCACTAGTTTTAAAAAGTGTTACTTTTCACACTTGTTGCATAAATATCTATTTTAAACATTTATAATATTATTCTTATTATTTTTACACGCTTTAATAAATAAATTGTTATGGGATAAGCTTAATTTAACTTTCATTGGACACATAGTATTTAATTTGAAGTATGATAAGTACTAATTTACGAATTTATTTAAGATAGATCAAAGTAGTTTATATAATGAGCTCAAAAATCTTACGTATCATTATTAAGAGTTACCATTCAATCATAATTTTAACGACACACTTTCGCGTGTTATATTCTCAGTACTTGATGAAAACAACAGAAATGAAAGAGATATAGTTACCAGTACTCTTATTTTCGTAAAACACGCAATAATGTATTTATCAATTACCACTATTTTCATATTATCCAAACCTCAGTCTTTCACACACCAAAACCAGATCAAATGCCAAAACATATTAGCCAGCCTCCAATTCAACCAGCATTTAACTTGTAAGCAGCTATAACTATACACTCGTTCATCAAAATTTCCTGACCAAAACTTAACTCACTAAATGTAAAAACCTATTTAAAATCGCACAGGAGGGTTGGGTTTCCGCAAGCGCATTTCCTCTTAGTAAATTATTGAAAGAAAGAAAAATTAGGGGAAATTCTCTAATTAGCATACTTCTATTCAAAATGAGTAATTCAGTTTATTTCGTGTACTGAACCTATCAGCAAATGTGTTTAAAACAGAATAACAGAAAGTTTGCAAAAAAGTAACGGAAAAGGAGCCGAGGCAATTAGCGAAAGGTTACTGGTAAAAATCCACCATTTTCTAAGCTAAACTTTGAAATAGAGCCGGAAAATATACGTTAACCGTGTTATTTTTTCGAAACAGTTCATTTTATGTTGTTATTAGCAATTTAGCCTTTTTTTTGTTCATGTTGTTAAATGGTTTAATATGAAGCCTTCTTATCAATACACAATATTTTTAAATTAATAAAGTTAAACTTATTACATTTTAATCTTTTGATATCATAATTTTCCCCACAACTTTGGAAAAGTGTTAGGCTATTATTTTTATTTGACTGTTAATTTAAAAATTTCTGGATCATAGCAAATTAAAAAAAAAAAAACATTTTTCTGTGCACTACTATAGAAAAAGGACGCACTTAAAGTACATATTTTTTGTTGTACATATTTTTTGTTATTTACAGTAAAACTTTTAAGCGTTAAAGTTAGTTATTCTGTTAGAAAATTATTCAACCCTGACTTCAGTTTTCCTTACGATAAAAGAACATGCAAAAGAAAAACAGTTTTACAGAAACCAATCTGCAGGAAAACTAGTCAAAGTAAATGATTTACGGTATTCTATATATTAGTTTTTTATACCTTTCAACAAAGATACTTCACTAAAACATTTAAAAATTATTTGAGTTTGCTCTTTGACGTATTTGCCTGTGCGATACTGTTCAAGTTTAAATTTTAGGTTATAATGTTACATAAATATAAGAGTTTCACAAATCGAAAAAATATACATTTTAGCATAATATCCGTGTTAGACAAAGAATTTTTCAAGCACAAATACAATTTTCTAATTGATTTAAAAGTAAGTAACAAGTGTAGCTCACTAAAGAGTTACTATCTTCCACATCTCCCTGGCTATTTATTCCCATTGGGTTTCTTTTTATGGGGGTAAATCAATACGAGGGTAATTTGTCTTCTGGCCGGGTGCACGCCCTTTTGACCAATTTAATTTTGCCCGATCTGATTGCGAGCCCTGGGTGTGACTACGAGCTGAGAGGATTGCGTTTGCACCCTTGTTTTTAGCAGCAGAACCCTTTTAGTGGCCATTTTGATTGGCGACTTTGTACTAGGGAGTCGTTGGTCCTAGGTTTGATCTCATGGAAGGGCTTTTTTTGGTGGATAACTTGGTGATGTTGAAAGTTTAATATTAAGATTGCGGATTAGTTGGTACAGGTGGTTATAAAGTAATGCTCGCTATTCGGGGTGGTCTGTAGCTTTAATGAATAACCCAAATGCAACAAAATTTGATACAATTACTATTCAAGAAGGGAGGGAACGAATGTAATCATAAAAAAAGAAACTCGTAGCTTGACCAGGTTTCTAAATTAAGCGGCGTAGCAAATTATGGCTAATTACGGCGAACACTGCCTATTACGCCACATAATTTAGAACAATGGTCAAGAGACGAGTTTGTTTTTTATGATTCAATTCTTTTTCCCTCTTCTCGATAAGTAAGTGTCTTGAAGTTTGATGCATTCAGAATATTCATCCAAGCTACAGACCTCTCCGAAAAGCGGGCGTTATTTTATAACCACCCGGTATTTAACAAGAGTTACAAGAAATCAGTATAGCTATAAATATACTATAGATATTGGTGATTAATCCAGTAATGTTGGACAACGGTTTTGTGACGATTAAAGTGTAATATAAGTCAATCATTGAAATTAAGGTTGGGGAATCATTTTGCAGTTCATTTATGTATGTTTTGGTTATGGGAAATTTAAATAAAATTAACAAAATAAGTTTGTGTCAGAATAACTTAATTTTTCATATCTTAGATTGAAAGCAGAGTTAACTAGGGTAAGTTTAAACTATAATCGAACTAGAGCTAAACGATAGATGAAAAACACTCAATGCTGTATACGGCTTGAGAATAGATTAAACCATACTGTAAAAGGTTTATTTATCTTTAACTTTACCTCATTCACAACTTAGTTACATTTTGCGAGTAAATAAAAGTCCTTTGAAGTCAAATAACGACCCATTAACACGAAACATTCCTTAATACAAACAAAAAGTTCAGACATATTACAAATTCGATTATCAAAACTAATTAGCTTTTTACCATTGTAATTTGTACTGTCAAATGGGGTAACTCCTTAAATTGAACTAACAACTCTTCTCATTAAACTCACTCTTAAAGATATGCTGGCATGTTCTTATTTCGGAGCAAATCTCTCTTAATCTGTGTGTAAAAAAATTATAGAAGAAAGTCTCTTCTGGGGTTTTACGTTAGGGCAAAAGGAACCAACGCTGCCAGTTACGTACATGCCCTTTTTAAAAATGTAAAATCGTGTAAACTCGTTTTTTAATCTACTCAGTAAAAAAAATATTTCGAAGAAAGTCTAATCTAGGGTTTGATGCTTTTACCAAAGGTTTTAAAAACATCCAGTTATCCGATTCGACAACTTAATTTGCAAAATTAACTTTTAATAGAAACTTAAATTCATCATTACATTCAATGTCAAACGAGATAAACCACCTTAATTTAAACCACTAAAACTTATTCGCGTATTACCATGCTAAGCCAAAGCCAGGACCAAAGTTTTTAAAACCATTCAATTATCCAATTAGACTACTTAATTTGTAGAATTAACTCTTAATAGAAACCTAAATTCAACATTACATTCAATATAAAATAAGATAAACCACCTTAATTTAAAAACACTAAAACTCATTCGCGTGCACCCATGTTAAACATCCCGTAAACTGTAGCGATCAATATTCTCGATAATATAAAAGCCAAGAATCTAAAAGGTATCCACCGTATTACACAAATCTTTAGATAGTAAAACGCAATCGATACCTGAAGCCAGAGGCGTAAAAAAAAATCAATTTTCACATTAAATTTCAAGGCTAGATCTTAAAAAGTCCCCAGATATTTTATAGCCTTATCGGTACTTGAACAACCTAGATTTATACGCCACAGCTGGTTTTAGGTACAAGTATCTAAATGGTACCAAGAGGTCATCTAACAATTTTATGTTGTGGGTACAGCTGTGTGGATATAAAAATGATGCAATTCTTGATGTTAAGTCTATGTGAGGTGTAACTTTTTCTGATGTTTTAAAAATTATCGTCTTGGATGTTCATTAGAAGCAGACAGTAAAAGTCTTATTTCAAAAGACTAAATTAGCCATAAAATTTCAGTTCAAGAACCAATCCATTAACTCTGTTATGGCTGTATAAATCCACCATATTTACTTAAAATTTGGTAGATTAAAAATTTTATGTGAAGCAAACATGAATGTATTAAAACGCACTGTAATATGTTAAATAATACATTAACGTACATGGTGTCCGTAAAAGAATGTCCGAGTTTCAAATTGTAATAGTATCAGCTGTATTTGTTCGACAGTTGTGGTGGAAGAAGACAAAGAATAGCTCCAATAGTTTCAGGCTTCAGTAAGCGCATGTGCTTGTACCGCTACATCGTTTTCACAGTTGCAGTGTCATCTATTCCATTACTCCGGAATTTCTGAATACAGTATGGGAAAATGGCATTTTCGTTTGGACGTGTGTCGTATCACTAAAGGCACGCACATTTTGCATTCACAGGAAAAACTAGGTTTGTTTTCCTTCAATTTCGTGAATCAATTGTTATATTTAGTATAAAATAAACTCCTGTGAATACCATTAAAACTCGGACATGTGGCATCAATATTAAATATTTTCTGGGGTTAGTATTTGTGATTGCACATGTTTTTGCGAATTTGTCGCTTGGGCCCGCAATATGGAAAATTACCAAAAGAAATATCAACGTGAGCTTGTTTCATAAGTCCTTTCCGAATAACAATGTCTAGTATACGTTGTCCAAAGTGAATATGCCAACATTGTGCCTGCTTCGGTGTTCTTTTGAAGTTTTGGCAACTGATAAAGTATTAATAATTGTCTGTATTGTCATAGGTAATGGTATTAGTAAGCTTGTTTCGTGGTGCTTTAGTTTTATTAATGTTGCGGTAGCGTTATCTTCGTAAACATCGTCCTCATAAATACGTCAATGCTTTCGAAAATGAGAGGTTCATTACGAAACGTATTTTATTCTTAACGATAATGTTACTCTTAAAGTTTGTTCATTTTGGTTACAAAGCTTATAGCTTCTTTACAGATATTAAACAAGAATAAAATAAAATAACTATGCTACATTTATATTTAACATAGCACTAAGTTAAGCTAACACAATAGTTAAATATATAGTGTTATATTTAATATAACACTATATATTTAACATAGTGTGAGATAAAAAGCATAAATACTTTATAATTAAATTAGAAAAAAGCATTAATACAGTACTAGTTAGTAAGGTTTCATTATTAGTTTCAATAGTCTTTTTAAATTTCAAGTTCAAGTCTAACAAAATATTTAAGACTGTACAATTGTATTATGGGGAATCGTTGATTTTTACAGATTTCTTTTTTTTTTAAAAAAGGTATATTATATACAGTAGTTATGCCAAACGTTTCAATTAAGTATACGATTTAAACCCAAAAAAGTATTTAAAAAAAGTCTAGACAAATCTGAAACGGTTTGGTTTGGTTTTGAATTATCGTCGCACTAGAGCTACACGAGGGCTATTGGCGACGGGCGTCGTATTTTAGAACCACAGTCAGGTGACGAGCCAACACCTGAATAGGCACCCAGCGCAACCGCAAATCAGAAACGGAAAAGAAAAGTTTACTACTCTTTAAAACCAAAGATGTAAAAAAAATAATGAAAATGATGAAATGGTGAAAGCTTGGATTTTGTACGTTAATTTTGTTAAATCTTATGTCCGCTTTATAAAATAAAACAAACCATGATTATTTTTAATTATACCCTCAAAATTTAATTTCATGGATATTTAGCCCTATCAATGTTTTACATTTAAAAAGTCGATTGGTTTAACCCTTATTACTTTTTAAATGTTTGTCATTTTCAGATAATTTTTTCCCGGATTGTGTGATGTTATACATTCACAACATAATTCATTCAGGCGAAAAAAACTAATTTCCAGAACAAGAATGATTTTTTTTACAGTTTTTCAACTGATGCTCACTTATTATCTTTAAGAAAAGAAGTATTCTTCACAATAGAGAGATTTCTGATGTACGACATTTTCTGACTTGTTTTTTTTTTTTAAACTTTACTTCAAATGACAAAGACAATTTCATTCCAACAATTTTTTTTTTTAGGTTACCTCTTTCACAATCCTTTTGTTCAAAGCTTTTCGTGTTTTCATTAGGTTAATTTTATAATTCCTGTCTTTAAAGAAATTCGTAATTTTATTTGGAAGAAAGGAATTTTTTTAGGTAGGTCAAAAATCAAATTAGTCATGGTTGTTTGTTTTCATTTAGTTCAAAGAAAAGTAATTTTCACGGGCTTAAAAAATGTTCGGGATTTCGTCTGAAAAAATTTACTGTTGCAGGTTTTTGTCCTTTGTAAGTATTTTATTATCTAAGTCAACTTAAATTACATCAGGAAAGCCACTATTATATTACCTTTCTATGCGTTAAAAACAAAATAGCTAGTCACGGATTTCCCAATTTTTCTCTATGCAAAGCTCCATGTGTTTTTTCTTTAACAATTCCAGTAACAACGAAAATTTGACATTTTAATTTTTGAATTTTTTTCTGATCTTCTATAACCATTTATGATAACAAAAAGCCCATCATTCGATTTTTCAAACTTTTCTATCAGAAAATATTTTTTTATTTATCCCAATAGATGACCCTATAGTTTTTTTTTAAAAAATATGATTAGAAACATGATGATGCCATATGGCATCACTGGGACTGAAAGGGTTAAATCTTCAAATTTAGGCGATAGACCAACTAAAATTTTGATATGCATGCTTTTAGTTTACTTTCTTTTTATTAATTCAAAATAATTTTAAAAAATAATGATACGTTAGTAACACCCTTCGCTGGTCCACTGGCGCAATGGTTAGTGTAATAGCCTTTGGAGCTGCTGGGCTCGGGTTCGAATCCCGGTTAAGACATGGATGTTTTTGTTTTTCAATAAATGTTGTTATTTGTCTATGTGTTTGTGGCGTCCTTCTTTGTGTGTCTTGTGACTGTCTCTTCTGGCGAGCTGGGTAATGGGCTATATAGCCTACGCCCTTCCCTTCTAGAGGGCGCAATCACTGTAATTTTTAGTAACACCCTTCAGTCTGTCTGCCTCCTCCTCCCTTAACAAATTCCCTTAACACCATCCGATTTTAAAAATTTCGTTTGTTACAAAAGAAAGACATATTTTTATAATTTCTGTCTGTCTGCACGCTCTTCCGTCTGTCCATTCTTTATGAAAATGCATGTTGAAAAGTAAGTTTTAACGTTTGATGTAACGATGATTTCAAAGATATGGCAGGTTTTAAAAGGTACGGCACCTCATATACAATTTTCTTTTTTATACATCTCTATATACTTGTCTGTGCTAACTAACTCCCTGGCACTACAGTACATGCTTTACCATGGCCTCTCTAACATTCTCCAAAGTCGTCTGTCTCTGGGCTTCGTTTTCCAGCTCTTAATTTTCATGGCCTTCAGATCTTTTTCCACGTCATCTATCCATGTTTTTCTATGTCTTCCTCTTTCTTTCGCTCACCGACATTGCCCCTTGAAAATTTTCTTCGTACCTTTGCTATCGTCAATTCTTTCCATGTGTCCCAGCCATTGAATTCTCTTTGCTTTTATGATGTTAACAATATATTTCTCTCCAAATAGTCTAGACCACTTCAAAATTGCATCTACTTTTTTAAATATCACCTTCATGTTCTCCGTTGGTTTATACACACTTTTTAAATTTTCCATGTGCATTAAAGTAACAAGAAAATATACAATATTCTACTTCGATCAGAAAAAATGCTCATCACACACATTCAACTTGTATATTATGTACCAGAAGATGTCATACAAACATCAAACCTAAATAAATGAAACCCCAGAAACACTTATTCAGATTCTCGAGATTTTAAACAATACCACATAAGTCCCACACTCTAAAATTGAACAAAATGTGCCCTCTTTGCTAATAAGAACACTGCCATTTGAATTGTCGCATAATAAAAGATACAAATTAACTACTTTCTTCCAATGTGTCGAAACAAGGAAGAAACGTTACTTGAATATTTAAACGATAAAAAAAAAAGTCCAAAGTCAGTTGGAGTATTTCCAATTACGCTTTTTTCCGTTCACCTTTTGGTGAGCTTCGAAGCCTATACGGAAATTGTTCTGGACACAAACCATTTAAATTATAATGTTACACAAGAATTCAAAGTTATCGGACAGTTTCCCATCAAGCAATTTTTTCATCATATTACAGAACTACGACAACTATACGGAAACCTGCCTAATGCCTTTTCTCATTTAACGCCTACTCTCTAAAGTCATAGGAAAAGGGAAGAGAACAAATGAATAAGTAAATTCTAAACTCTCATCTGTATTCCTAGCGTGGAGGAAATTTGGTGCGGAAACAAATTCAACAATTGAGGAGCTAAGTTGAAGAACGTGCTAAAAGACATTTTTAAAGAAATTAGATTTTTGTGTCAACGAACATGTTATTCCGTCCTTTAAATCTATCCAAGACTCTCCCTTTTCATAAACTTTAAATTAAGTACATATTTTACCTTTTGTAAGTGCCGTTTTTAACGTATTTTAGTGCAGGCAAAAAAATTTAAAGCCCATTTTCTCGTTTTCGTCTTTTTGTCACTTAGCACGTTCTTAAACTAAGCTCTTCAATTGCCAGAAAGCTTTTGCATTTTTCACCTCGGCTCCGTGTGGAAAGAGATCGATTGTCATTTTTAACACCAACCCTGCTTTTCGAAGTTTTTGTTCTTTTTAGTATTTTATTTTTAGGCAACACCTATCTGGATTTCCGGAAGTTGGGTTGACTGGTGGTATCACTTTGTGTGCAAGTTTGACAGAATCAAGGTTTAAATGCTTAAAGAATTTCGTTTGGAATTTGTTGTTTGGAATCTGTCCGTGTGATATACAAAATAAGCTTACCATATTGATTTTGACTAAGCTTCTTATAAATATAGAAAAACAAAAAAAAGTACGATTTATTTTGATTTATATATACAAAAATTTGCTCTCCTTTAAAAATGATGGGGAATAATGACTATCTGTGGTTTAATTTTAACTTATTTCAAGTCCTTTACAAACATGAATTCGTCTTTTGCCTCATAAAGAGTTCGAATATAATAAAAATTATTTTTAAAAAAATTAAAAACTTGATTAACTAACTACATATCTGAATTTGCCTGTAAACATTTATGTTTTTTTATGAAAATTAAACCATTCCAAAAAAGAGGAAAGATGATCCTTTTATTTTTAGAAAATAAATTTCTAAACATTTGCTGGAAACTTTTTAGCTGTCTCGTTATTCAATACTAATCTTTTAACTATAAAGTCAAAACATGAATCGGGATAGCCTGTTAGTTAGCTTTTTTATTATAACTGAATACAGTAAGAGTATAACACCGAAAATTGTCCTTTTCGGGGTAAAAACCTATGTTTCCCAGTCACATAAAACAGCCTAGTCCGAGGATAAACAGCCCTTATAAATTTGGCGAAATAATACAGCTCGAAAGCACCTGGGAGCCCAAAGGAAGTACTTCTTCAAGAACAAGGAGGCACCGACTGGCTCAGAGGTGATTAATTTTGGCCACAGAAATGAAAAGAGATGTCCAGGTTCGGTTTTCTGGAAAGAAGAGGTGAAATAAGCTGGATAATGTTGCTATTTGAAGAAAAACCCGTGTCCCAAGTGAGGCCATAATCGCTTGTATTATGCACCCAAGTAAAAACCTGGCGAGTGTTTAGGAGCGATACTAGCGAAAGAGTAGGGTTTAACTAAAAAAAAATCGTATTACAGCTAAACGAAGTCAATTATCAACGAACCAATCTTGGTCAAGAGAAAACCCGGTACCCAAAGCATTTTTTCCCTCCTAAGAGAGTCATTCACAGAAAAATTGGCTGGACTGACATTGGGCGAACTATAAAAGCATCCCGAATTAGGTGGCTGGGCCGTCTGTACAGATGTCCCGATGATTTCCCCACCACCCCAAAAAAGTGACTTTTTCCAAAATTGAAGGTACTAGACGTAAATTACGACTACACACACGATGATTAGATGATGTTGATAGGGACCTCAATCTAATAGGAGTCAACCGATGAAGAGCCATTGCGGCTGATAGGGTGAACTGGTGGAGGATCAGCGAGTCAGCCGTGGTCCACAAAAGGCTTTTGAGCTTATGAAGAAGATTGACATCGTACGCAGCTTCAGGACTTTGAAACATATTTTAAGCCCTCTATTCGGGATATTCTTATTCGTTGCACTTGTTTTGCTACACATACAGTCCATAGGTCTACAGTTTTTTCGGAAATGCCCGAGCATGAACCTGGGACATTTTGCCAGGCAAGCACCGTTCAGCCTGGGTTCCCCAGAAATACTCTATTCTATTAAAGAGTCGATGTTGCACAACTGATCCTCTGAGTCACCATTGACTTATGGTAAGTAAGCACAGAGTCGCAACAACTGGTAAATTTTGGCAGTTAACGATCGCTTTCTGTCAACCCCAGAGGTGTTTTAGTACCGATTTCAAAAGCCCTCTAAGCCGATAACGACCCTCCCTTAGTTGGGCCGAAATAATGATCTTCTTGAACACGCTGCTTCTCTACCATGAATGGTAAAGTTGTCACGGATGAGTATATTAAACTGGAGACAACGTCTAACAACAAATACCCACCTTTTGGAACCAAGGTAATGATTAAACACTTATGCCACATCAGTACTCAATCAGAAAGTTTATTGAAAATGAATATTAAATCAAATTGAGTTTTTCTTATAGCTATGCATGTCATTATTAGTGGATAAACAAAATTTTAAATTTAAAAAAGGTAGTACTTTTCCCTTTTGCTGTGGCGAATCTCGCCGAATCTTTGGTGAAAAATGGAATTTGCTTTTAACACAGTATACACAGTCAAATGTTAACATTATAAACATTCCGTTTGACGGCGATTGTGCATGATTGATAGTATTTTTACCGTTTCTTGGCGATAATTCTATTTAAAATAATGCGTTTTGCTTAAAATTTCAAGTAGGGTAACAAGCACAGTGATTGGTCTTTAGAGGCCATATTGCTTTTCCGATTGTTGATGCCCTGTTGCCAACATGACAAACGTTAATGGCGGGAATTTTAAAAACCTTTGAAACACCTCTTTTGGGATTTAACATTTTACTACTTTCAATAATGAATGAGGTGGCCAATCACTGTGAGAGTGTTAATCACTATACTCGTAACCCTACTTTGTTTCATTTCTATTTTACAATATGCCTTCCCGAAACACGTCACACGCACGTTTTAGTTAGTTGGATGCATTTCATCGACTTGACGAATTGAAGACGGCTTTTTTTTCCTCGCAAACCTCCCCCATCTTATCTAACCTCCATGAAGTTCCCTAATTAAAATGTTCAGGATGGCATGAGTAACGTAAATTGCATTCGAAGGAATTGCTTAGAGGAAGATTCGAACTCTTTATTTTATTTGTTGTTTATTGGACTGTCGAAAATTAGATTTTTGCGTTGCATTTGTAATTGGTATGAACTTTATACAGATTAGTTTAAATGAATGCCTGTAACCAAATATAGTTAAAAATTTTATAATAATTTGTTTTTTAAATACGACTTTGAATTTTGATACCCAATTATCTTTTTGAATTATTTTAAGATTAACCTTTTATATAATATATATTTTTGTTTGCTAAAAATGTTTTTTTTTTTTAGAAAAATTAATAATTTTCACTAAATTCCACACTCTTTTTGCTGATCTATTTATGGAATTATGTTTATTAATTTGCCATCGTTACTTTGACTTCAAATTATATGCATATTACAAATTTTGGAATTTGAAAATGGATAATATTGCCTCACTCATTTAGAATATTGGCATTCAAAATAGAAAATACGAATCTGACAACTTAATATTTTCCTATGATACTATAACGGTAGCTTAAATTAAACTATTTAAACCACGGTCATGAATATATTTGGAAGACATAACAGATACGCTCATAATAATTGCTCATAAATATCAAATTGAGTTAAGAAAGCATTTATACTCTAATTACATCACTTTAATCAGATCGTAACCTTACATTTCAATGACTCTTACCACAACCTAATTAAATCAGCCCTGAAAGAATTCCCCCAGACAAAAGTTTCTCAAAACTCTAGAGATCACAAATTCCCCGATCCGAAGAATTGGTTCGAAGTCAAGTTCCAAGAAAGACAAACGTCCACCAGACACAAACACGGAAATAGAGGTCCCTAACTTTCGATTGGATTCAGAATTGGTTTTAAACCCCTTTCAAATAAGGTTTAAAACCCTTTCAAATAAAAGGTTTGTTTGTGTTCCCCGATGTTTGCAGCAATGGCATTGTGACTCTTTGCAACAATAGACTAGAGAGGTAATGGCGATTGCTAATACACATCGTTAGCGACTCTGAGGACCGTCCCTAGGGGGCGCTTTTATCACTTTTGTTTCGTTTCGGGTTGAGTTGTATCAAGGGATCGTGTGCATTTGAATTAAAAGGGAATATTGGTGAAAGTGGGCGTAGATTTGAAAGAGGTTGGTTTGAGATATCTTAAGATTGCAATGGAGTATCATTGAAATAGTGGAGAATTACAATTTGTTTTCTTATAGGTGACTATAAAAATGCATTTGCGTTGGAAGTGTGGAATAAATATTTTAAATTCTGCATATTAATATTTGTCCATTTATAGTTAGTCCAAAATTTTCAGAAAGTATCTCATTGATTTTTTAAATATTAATTATGCACACTTAATTATACTCAAACTTTGATAACGTTGACATAAACCGAAATTTACCAAACTCACTGAAGTTTAAAAATAAATCTAAACAACAGCATACAGTGGACAGTTCTTTATATAACTTAAACATTTCGTTTAATGGGGATTCTATAATATATTAGAACAATTATCTTCATGTTGTCTAATAACGCGTTTACTGGTTCTTATCAAAACACTTCTTTACAGTATAAGATTATATTTCTTATCACAACTGGCAAGACATAGTTGCTTTAGGTGTGTAGCTGTCTCCACAAGGCTTTGTCTACCGAAAGGGTCCTCATATTGGGAGTTATTATATCGGCTTTAATGCTACTATTTTCATTGTTAATTTAATTACTGGTAGAAATGAGCAGTTCTATCTATTGGAGCTACAGCGCCACCTACTGGAGCTACAGTCCCATGTTATTCCTTCCAATACTGTGTACTTCTTGAGCTACTTATGTATACTTAAGATATATCTACTTAAGACACATGTCTTGTCATACAATTATCTATCATTTGAATTTATTGCAATTAAAGAACATCGGAAACATGTCAAAATACCATCATGCAATATTGTGTGAAACAAAGACAATAGTTCAATTCAGTACAGCTTTACTAACTAACAATCACAAACCCCTGCCCTTAAAAGCAACAAAGAACCCTAGTTCCTCATATCCACTAAAACCTTACTTATATGATTGTACAAACCAATCACCAGATACTACCGGGGTAATGAATGTAAATACACCCTGCGTTCGCAATGTTAACACACGCATATACAATCCACCAATCACTGCTAAGCATTACTCAGCGTCATTCGTATATTCGTCAATTAGCTCCCTTCAAAAACTTCCATATTAATTTCCCCTTAAGTTTTCGCCAAAGAAGGTTGCCGATCTTTGATTTATGTTCGATTCCAGAAGTCATTAACGCGTGTTATCGGAGTGCGCCAAGAGATTTTCTCTCGCCGACTTTTCTCGAGTTTCTAGTAGAATAATTAATCAGTATTTGAGGAGGGATGGGGGATTTTGAGGGGGAGGGGGATGAGTTGAGTTGAGTGGTATCTCACCTTCTCCGAACCGAATTTGTAGCCTTAACCTGCAGATTCGTGTTTCGGACTGATTTCCCTTCTCGTGGGGTTGCTGGGGGATAGTTTTATGGAGCCAAAACGGTTTAAAACATCGCCAATTATTTTGAAATGATAAATATAAAATATTTTTAAATGGAAAGAATTTCACTGTAGTTTTTATTTAAGTAAAACATTGCCCATTTTTTGCTTTACAGCAACTTAACACCATAAAAAAGGAATAAAAGTGACCATAAGTAAGCTGAGGGGCAGTAAACTTTTTTCAGCGCCAGCCTAAGATAAACCCCTGTTTGGTTATTCACATGATTTTTAAGACTATATAATTTTTGCAAACAGACTTAAACGTGAATATTTTTTTGATACTACTACTTTTATGGTACTTTTCCCGTTAGGCTTAAACAAGGGATATAATCGTCAAAAATTTACACAACCTCCATCTAGCAGTCTTATTTACAATGATAACCTTTAACTGGGTATAGGGTAGACTAACCAGTGAATGAACGTTTAAGACGTCACGTTCGCCAGTGAATGAACACCAGGATATAATGACCAGGACAACCAACCATTGTCAGATAGCTTCCTACTACATTTAAGGAAGTCAGTTTTGCCAATCCATATAGTGGAATGATTTTCAATCCTTATTTTTTAATTATATTTACCAAATGTTCATACACTGGGGCTTGTTCACTCAGTGGTCAGTCTACCCTACATACTAGAGTCCTTCATACTGTAGTATGTTAACTGAATATATTGTTTTTTCGACAAAGATTCGGTGTAACTCACGTGGTTTATGTTCTGTGGTAGCTTTTTCACAAAATACACAGGACAACAAATTTCAAAAAAATTCTGCGACTGAAATGAATTCGCTACTCAAGTCTAGCAACATACGTGAGGAGGCCCCAAAAAAAATTATGTTAAAGCCCTGTTATTAGTTGTTAATTAAGCATAATAATTTTTGAACGTTTATCGGTACTAACGTTTTCCAAATTAACACATCGATGATTTGAACTGAACATTGAAAACAACCAAAATAATTGAACCAATGTAATTTAGGTTTCGCCAAATAAGCAATTAATTTTGAAATTTGACAAACTTCAGCAACACTGTTTCCCCATTAGCATTGGTATTCCTTAGATGTCATTTAAAAGGGCATTAGACTCCTTGAAGACATTAGCACACACAATTTCTGTGAAATGTCCACTAATAATTCAACTTGCCGCTTCCAGAGCATACAAGGAAATGCGACGATAATTTCTAAGACAATATTTTATCGATAAGGAAGGGATACTTAAGAATATTTCGAATTGGATCGAAAACAATACTTAAGGAAACTTGCGAGTTTAGAGCAAAAGTGGATGTAGTCCAATTTGTATGGAATGCATGATAATTAAGAAACAACTAAGAGTGCTTAATATTATAAAAAGTTAAATTACCACCCAATAAATTAGTGCATTTAAAAAAGTAATTATCTACACAGTACACGCACACACTAATATAATTTCAGTAACTTTAAAATTTAAAATGTTATGTGGCAGGTAAAATTCATGCATGCTCGATTTTCTCAAAAACCTCATTATGATGTCCGTCATGCTCAACTTTTTCAAGCAACTCTATGTCTTCCTTTTCTGAGGAAGGGAGGCCAGAACTGAGCAGCTGAGATTCCAATACCTGTCGGACGTCATTAGAATATTTTAGGAAATTACACCTGTGCAAAGGGTATGTATCATAGAACTTTTTACATTATAGTTGTTGAAATTATCTTATAAAATAGTACATAATTTCCTTTAAACGTATTCATTCTTTGAGCGGTAATTGGAAGTCGTATGGCGTTGCACTCCCTAAGTATAGAAGTCTGTTTTTAAAACCTTATTAACGACAGCAACATATTACATAATAAATCATTGTTAATGATTATTTTCGTTAGAATTTATTCCCAAAGGAATATGTAAAAAAAATCAAAACTTCGTTACAAAAACGTACATCACCAATATCTTATAATTATGAATAATTCAAAGTAATCTCCAATATTTTGTTAAAATTGCAACTTACATTTTTTTTAAGCGCGTCTAAAGATCTTGTGTTACTTTTTTTTTTTACTTCGAAAAAAGTTAAATGAGGTAACATGGTGATTCATGTCTTTCTGCTATTGAATTCGAACCGTTCGATTTTAACCAATTCATGAAGATTTTCACGAACATTTGTTACTCGAAAATGAAGTTTCTGCTTCAATTTACCAAAATAATTAAAATATTAGACAAATAAAGATCATAGCCTTAAACAACTTATTAAGGGCAAAATTATAAGTTGCATGATAAATAAATTTTATACGTATAAAGTTAAAGTTTTTATTTGGAAATGAAGTTGTAAATGGGTTTAGGTTTAGTTTGAATTTTCGTCGCACTAGCTACACGAGAGCTATTGGCGACGGACGTATTTTAAAACCACATTCAAATGACGAGCCGACACCTGATTAGGAACTCAACGCAACCGTTAAGGGCGATATTGTACGCAACGTAAGGACTTCGAAGGATATCTGACGTACACTCCCTCTACGCGGGGAGACACTCCCTCATGAAGAGCCATATGAGTAGCTTATTTTTACTTAAAAGCGGCTCAATAGCTGAGAAGTATTATGTATCCTTCTCATAAGTCTGAGTTTGCGGGTTCGAGCCACGGGGTACTATTCGTCTTAATCTTTTGGCTGCACGGTCCTTTTATAAGGTCGGTAGTAATTGTGGCGGTGCCTGGATCGAAACCTGGAACCTTCTGCATGCTAGGCGAATGCCTAACCGACTGGGCTCCCCAGCCTCGGAAATGAAGGTATAATTGAGTAAAATATATTTGTTGTTGAGAAGGTATGGCATCAGACACTTATATTTTATATTCTCTATTTTTCTGTCTGTGCACTTTTCCATATCTGATATAGCATTCGGTTCCACTTTTTATAGAAACCGACATTTTTTAAGCAAGTCTGTAAGAAATATATCTAATCTTATTCAATCTTTTATTCAATGCACTACATTCAATTGATATAAATGTCAAAATTCCGACTCGATTCCATATCCAGTTATGAGTCAGAAAAATGCAAGATCACGAAATTGTATTTACGATATATTTATGAATTTTCAATACAAGTCAATACATACAAAAATATTGCATCCTAAAGTAAATTTATTTTACTCATAAAAATTCAACGACATGACAGCTAACATAAGCCGATGGAGGCAATAAGATGCATGTAAAAAACGCTAATATCATACTGACGCGAAACTGCAGCTGCTTAGTTAACAAGATAGTTTGGTCATCATCGTATAGAGCCATACTAGTCTCTTATATTAACTAAAAACGGTTCAATAGCTGAGAAGTATTATGCATCCTTCCCATAAGCCTAAGTTTGCGTGTTCGAGCCCCAGCTGAGTAGTCTGATTTTTTGGATAGGAAAATCGCAGGCACGCACGTCATATGATTGTGTGGCATGTAAAATGCCCACTGAGTAACCCTTTAGTTATGGTTCTCCTCCGCCAATTCAAACCTCTGCATAGTTTCACATTCACACAGAGCTCATAATCATTTTAATCTAAGCGTCAAAATTGGTAGCGAAAGGCGCATAGATATTGCCATAAAAAATGGCTCCAAATTCTGGAGAATATGCCGAGTCTGCAAATGATTAGCAGCCAATAAAGCAGCCCCTTTCGAAAAAAAAGTTACATAAAACATTAATAACTAGATACTATTTTGTAATTCCAACTCGACATAATACCCCAGTACTTCTTGAAAACCAACAGAACTTACGGGCATTAATATTCCTAATGACTTTTTAAGATAGTCGCGATGAGAGACGGGCAGAAAGATCTCTAAGGAGAGATAAACATGGAATTCTTTGTGGAAAATATAATTATGATAATGGCACCGGAAAGGCCACATGGTTACTAAGTTAATGAAATGCACATTCAAAGAAATATTTCTGGTATTGGAAAAGAAAAAAATTAAAAACGAAACATTATGGGATAATAAATTTAATAATGTTTCGTTTCATTTAACTTTTTGTGGATGTTTGTTTTCAATTAGGTACATACATTTAGCTTAAATAACTATGACAAATATTAATTAAATGCAGCAGATTTTGGCTAATTAGTATATTGTTTATTAGGTATCATCATAATTGCCTATTGCCGAAAAAAAATACATTTTTAATTAAAATGTATTAAAATATCTTTGAGGAAGTACTAATACTATTGCGCGTTGTTAAAATAACAAACAATAAAGGAAATAATAAAATAAATGATGTTTCACGGAGTACCTATATAATATGTTCTCATAATTATTTAGGATTAGAAAAACTTGGTTTCCTTTTTAATCAATATTTAAAATAATTTTATTTTCTGCAATGGGGCTGTAATTTAGGTGGTCAAGCCTGTGCAGAATGTCCCCCAGAGCCGTGAGCCATTTTTCTTGTGGCACCATCAAGGCGACATCTCGCTAACAATTTTTGACGCTAAGATGACACTGATTCTGAGCTCTTTGTGGATGTTGCCGAAATTATATTTCGCCGAAGGAACCCGTGCCAAATGGGCCCTTCAGGGATCTTTTACATATCACATAATCATATGACATGCGTGCCCAGAATTTTCCCATCCAGAAAATCCAACAATTTAGCAAGGGCTCGAACCCGGGTTCTTCAATAAATTTAGAACCTAATTTATGTATTGCAGCTACGCTTCTCAAATTAACAATATTCTTGAAATCTTATGACGTCCCATAGGTTCTAGGAACTCGTTAACCAAATCTGAAGTAAAAGTTTAGTTCAATCTGTAGAGTGGTTTCAGACATGCAGATGAACTAATGTTCAAAAACCTTTTTATATACAACAAGCATACACCAAAATGTGTAGGAAATACAAAATCTCAATTTCGTATTTGCAACCGCGTCATAAAAGTTTCATTGTCGTACATTTTACATTTGGTAATTGATAAATAGGTTATAATAGAATCGTTTTATATTATGCCAGTATAAAAATTGATAACAGTTTCGCTATTAGCAGTTTAAAAAAATAAATTTCTATTATAATTAATACTCTTTAAATCATTCCGCTTGTTTGTTTGTAACAAGAAATAAAACCAAGCATAACTCAAACAAATATTAATGCATCTTTCTGCAAAACCTTAAATCTCTAGAAGTATTTATTGCTCATGTGTTTAACAAAAGACATAAAGACCTTCATTTCTCAAAACCGTGGATTTATGCCAAAATAAAACAAGCGGGTAATATTTCCACTTTTTTAGATATACTAAACATTTCGATTGAAAGCCTGCCAAGACTTAGTGGCATTCGAACCTAAAGATTTGACATGATCAAAAAAATAGGTTGTCATATTTAAAAATATTTGTATTGTTCGCATTTTTCTCAAAGATGTATTAAGCTTTTCGGAACGCTTCGATAAGAATAATTTGAATACATTGTACAAGAAAGGGGATTTCGGTTTGAAAGGTTGTTTAATTCATCTTTGATAACATTGAAATTAATTTGGATTTTTTCAAATATTTTATTTCGTTATACTTTTATTATAATAAATTAAAAATTTATGTTTATTTTTGTACAGTAGATGAAGTAACATTTAAAAGGCTAGTATAAGGTTTCTGATTGTAAAATGCGAAAGGCGTTTCTCAAACATAACATATTTTAAAAAGATGAATATAAAAGGTAATTGAAAAAATGTAATTGTTTATCATTTTCTAGCAATAAAAATATATTTTCATTTTAGTTCAATTGTAATAAAAAAAAAGATTTCGTTTTTCTATTAAAAAGAAATAAAAATGTATGATTCACTAGAATTGAATTGAGGTTTTTCTCAAACGTAACAGAATTTAAAAGATGAATTAAAAAAAAAATTAAAAAATATAGTTGCTTATCATTTTCTAGCGATAAAAATGCATTGTCACTTTAGTTCTATTGCAATATAAATAGTAGGGCTCGTTTCCATTAATATATAATAAAATATTAAATTCAATTGAATTACAAAATAATGATATAAAATAGAGTGAATAATCGAAAAACATTTTTAATGGAACTTCGTACGCGTTATTGTAATCATAAAATATAATATCCTTGGTAATTCGATGATATTATTTGTTTTCAAAGTTATCTTAGAAATTCAAATATTGATTGAAAAAATCTTTATATATATTATCCATTTGACTAAAAATATTTTTTCAGATGAATTAATATTTATTGACCATGTGCTTCAAATAAACTGCAGCGCAAATACCAAAAGATTATATCTTATAAAATATTGTTTATTAAAATCTAAACCTTTATCTTTTGATTTTTTTGTATTGTAAAATATAATTAAATTATAGAATATCCTCATTAAGTATTCGTAAATACCAAATTCAAGAAAAAAATCCATATTAAATAAATATTTTAAATCTTAAAAGCTTTGTTTTTTCGAAAATATGGTTTTAAAATTAAAATACAATTCGCGATCAACCCTAAACAAATTTAAAATCCCAATAATGTGAATTATAATAAAGGCTGTAAATAACGTATTTTTAAACTTGGTAAGCAGATTAAAATATTTTTTTAAAACTTTTAGATAATTAATAAAGCATTCATCAAATTTCTGAAAATAGTTTTTGGGACCAAATTAATAAATATTGTTACAGTAATTTTTGTTTATATTTTGATCGAACTAAAATGTGAAGGTTATATTGAATTTTTAGCTCTGCCTTTATGGTTTTTTTTAATTAAAAAGGGCTTTGTTAGTAAATTTATAAGTTGAAGGCTTAACATAGCGAAATGTTTGTTAAAAAAATGAATACCATAAAAGAAGCAAATTAGATGCGTAAATTATTTTCTTTACTATCATTTCTAACAAAGCAAAACATATAATTTACAAACTAATAATAAGTTTACTTTAAACTGTCATTTTTAAAAACATACATGCGCCTCCTGTTTATATAAATGGTTTATTTGGTTTATAAAAAACATTGTTATTTTTATTGATTTCGAGATGTAAAAGCTTCTTTCACTTTAAAACAAACGATATCATCCCAAAAGCTTTATTGGTAATCAATATTTCACTGTTTATTTTATATATTCTTTCAGCATATGTCTGTGTTTTAGTATTGACCGATTTCTGGTAGACAAAATCAATACTATCCATTTTTCAGCGTTGTTAAAATTCGTATAAAATTATGGGAAGCAGGCTTGTGAGTTTATAAGCCTGCATTTCCATTCAAATTGCAAATACAGCTCAATTTATGTCCTAAACATAATTTTGAACCGTTATTTACTTTACAGTCATTTTCAATAACATGTTTATTGTGATTTATAATTTATTGCTTCGAAAGAGAAAATGATTAAGATTTTCATTCGAAGTTATTAATTCAATATTGTGCAGTTTTCATCACATTTATATTGTATTTGTATTGATTTTTATCGTATGTAGGTCATGAAATTGTTTTTTTCCTCGATATTTTTTATTTCGATTTATCACAAATGAATTAAAAGAAGACTTACATTGATACATTTTACTGAATGCGTTATTTTGGTATAAAAATAAATTCTAATTTTTTTTCTCAAATACGATTTTTTAAACATTTTCCAATAACTTTCCAAAGGACTTCGTTCAAAAACGAAATATAAAACAGCTGTTTTTACTGTTTTACATAATTTTTTTAAACATTTAAAAATTTTGAAAATTAATGTTGCAATTCAGCCAAAAATATGTTCAGCAAAAAATATAAAAATAACAAAAAACAATTTGTTTTAAGTTAGACATTAATATATATTAAAGCGTGGTCTTTCAAGATTGTATTTTTAAAATTTCTTAAAGAAGGCTGCTTCTTTCGTAGATCGAGTCTTTTGCAAACTCGGCATATTTTCCAGATGTGAGAGCTAGTTTTTGTGGCACAATCTATGTGGCTCTCTTTACCAATTTCGACACTCAGGTTCAATGAATCTGAGCCCCCAATCTGGATGTTAAAGTGTGCCTAAATTTAATTTGGTCGAGCAAACCCAAGCCAAATTTTGATCTCAAGGGAACTTTTACATGTCGCATAATCATGAGTGCCAACGATTATCCCAGTCCAAAAGTCAGCTGGAGTTCGATCCCGCTATCTAAGGCCCATGCGGTGGATACGTAATACCTCACAGCTACTGATCCACCGCTAGTATAGTGGTTTTGTCCCTCGCTTGCCAAGCGTTTGGGCCCGGGTTTGAAACCCGGGTAAGGCATGGATATTTTTGGGCTGTCCTGAGTACATGCGGAGAACGTGCTCGTTAAACCTGTGGGTCCGTAAGTCCTGTAGTCGGTCATAGAGCAGTTTACAATGGGTGCAGGTTGTATGAAGAAAATTGCCCCTCCTCTAAAGCGACATGCCTAAATTGAGGAGGTGGCGCCATCTCAGAGTAGAAGTCAGACATCCACCCTCTCATGAGCACTCAAATCCTTGTGCTACTGCGACCTTCATGCTTTCCAGGCAACGCCCTGGAGGCACATGACAACAACAACTGATCTGCCATACATTTTAAATTCCAATGAAAATAAGAAATTTAAATCACTATTCGTCAGACTCTTATAAGTATCAAACATAATTAAAGAAAATCCATACTATACTCCACTCAAAACCACAAACCTGTAATTACGTCACTTATCCTCCAACCTCTACCCAAGTGGCTTTTGCTCGTTCGATCCCCTCTGATTGGTCCTCCCATATTCAAAGTATCGTTAAAAGCACTCGAATCGATCCCATGCCATCCTACGGTAACAATGCCCGAGTTATAGATTCTCCAATTTCCCTACTGGTGACATGGCCAGATGTTGCTGACTTATTGTTAAAGGGGGCTTGCCATTATGTAAAGAGAAGATTTGAATGTCTCTGGTAGTCGAGAGACTATTAGGTGGGGAAATAGGTGTGTGCGTTAGATAGGTGGAATGGGTTGGATAGGTGTAATTTGTGGGGGCCGTTTGGTAGAGTGGATTGTTTGGGTAATTTTAGGGAATTGTTTAGTTATGGATGTTTGGGATTAAGTTTGAATGGACAACTCGAACACTCATCCTACGGTGACGTTAAAGATTTCTTTTATCCCACAAAGTAACCATTCGGTAGCAGCCATTCATCATCATTCAAAGTAACCATTCATCCATTTGCATTTAAAGTTTCTAGCGGTCATAGAACATTTTACATTAAAGGATTTTATACTACGTTTAAGTATAAAATCACCATAGCATGCATTTTATACTTTATGATATAGTATAAAATTAGTCTTCAATGGTTCTCCTATTTCTTTTAGGGAAAAAACCCTTTTTAGTTATGTTCTTTAATTTAATCTAGTAACTAAATTTAGAAATTTTAAATCTCTCTCTAACGATAAATAAGTGCTAGTTCAACTTAGTGCGAAAACAAAAATTGCAAGCTGATGATTACAAATGGAATAATTGGGGTGAAAAGGTTTAAACCACACACATACGTTCCTTTAATTATTTTGAGCAGTACATAAGTTTTAATATCAACAACTTAAAAAATCCACAGACAAAATCTGTAAATCACAAAAGCATACCATAGCAAAAAACATCAATCTTTTTCCATCAAAGGTCCAAAAATAAAACCAAATGATCCAAGGACGAATTATTTTTCGAGCGGTTATTTGAAGTGCGCAAATATTAACCGAGCACTGGTCATGCGAAATTCTCAGGGGAAATCAAAGTAAACGACCACTTGGTATCCATCAATTTGGTGCAGAAATCGAAGTAATACAATACAACGTTCGTGGTTTAATCTCGCCAAGCTTCTTATCCATTGCCAACTAGTATTTTGAAAACAAAGACTCTAAAGTATTATAACTCTGCATTAAAAGAAGAAACACCGTATTTAGTGAAATGAGGTTAAGTATTGAATATTATACTAAATGCTGCTCATTTCTCCATATAATAACCCTTGCCTATTGAAAAATTTGTCATATCTTTAAACAAGCTTTGAAATACCCTCTTCATAAAATGTAGCCGACATTCATTTGAAGGGAGTTGTGACGATTTCTTTGGGCTCCACGTCAACTTGGAAGCATTACAATCCAAGCCACCATGATTATCAATAATTCACTTACAGTGAACATTCGAGTTTACCTGTTTTAAATCCCGCTAGGCAACTTATCCCTCTCCAACTGCGTCGTTTTTTAAAAAAAAAATGCAAACTTTTATTACTAGACATTTACCCCGTGAAACACCAATTTACTGAAGGTGCGAAATATTCACTTAATGTCTGTCTAATGTGTATGTCTACATTTGAAAAGCCTATTGTTTGTAGGAAATAACAGTTTCCAATTCTGTTTAATTGTAACACTATACGAATTTAAATTAACTGTAAATGATTACTGCAGGCATGACACTTTTAGTTGTAATGATAGATTGTGTAGTGGCACCTACTAAACAGACGAATTATAAACTTCGTTTCAAAATTATGTATTGGAGAAACTCCCAGGTTTATTAAAGAGCCGTCGTCAACATTCATTGTGTACCTTTAATTATGATTTTGTCGATATTTACGTAGCATACTTGGGTCGCTACTACTTATTTTTGCGACAGAACTAAGCTTGGCGAAGGAAAACCCGCTAACCATATATTTTCTCAACTCCTGCTCAAAACAAAACGACAAGAGACGAAGAACAAAATTTAAATTGAAAAAAGGAAAAAAAAAGAGTTTTAGATTTGTGGTAGGCACGTACATTTTATTTGAGAGTAATGCTATTTTTTATCTTTATATCAATCTCCGCTATTTTATTTCTGTGTTTGCAAAGTAGTAACGTATTTTCTACTATCAGTCTCTTTTTGGCGGTTAACCGCGCCAAGGAACATAAAATTTAAGGAACTACGTTCCGAGTTTTTCCTATTTGAGGGAGAGAACACGCTCGTTTTATTTTATTTATTTCTTGAGCTTAGACAGAACGCTACTTTTCAAATCTCGCAAAGCGGATTTTTATAGACAAATGGGGTTGTTTTTTTGGCGACAAAATACATTATACAGAGTTAAAGGACCTCACTATACAGGTAAAGATTAAAATAAGAAATATTCCGTTTGTACATTTTTGGCAAATTTATCGCGGGGACATATTTAGTGTGATATTTATTGCTTATTTATTTGTTTCTGTATACACAAAGTAAAGTATATAATTAGATTTTAAATTTTCTGTAATAAGTTTTCGTAGACAGAATAATAAACTTTTTTTTATTGAAAATAAATTGACATTATGATTGTAACTTTAGCAGTTTACATACGCACACATAAAATACTTCTACGCCCCCCCCCCCCTTTTAATTAAATCTATTTAATTACGTTGTGATTATGTAACAAAAACAAGTTGGTATGAACTATCGTTGCACCGGAGCTACGTGAGGGCCATTGGTGGCATGGTAATTTAGAACCACGATTACATATAGTACAATATACTTCAAAAACAACTTATTATAAATTACCAGTATTGTAAGACACGCAAAATCTAGGCTTAACTTCGATGAAAAATTATATACTTTCTCTTTATTTGAATATAAATACATGAATTTTTTTATCCCTATACTTCCGTATTAATAGAAAAAGACCTTTTAAGATTAAACATTTTTCCTTGCTAATGTGCAGACTTATGTTTTACTAAAAAAAATCTTTTAACACTATATCCCAGCCTATTTCATACATATTTAAGAACAAAAAACACTTTTTTCTTGAAGTATGACAACTTCATTTGCAGATTCCGTGAATACATTGTTTTAGATTATTTTCTGGGCCTAGCATGTGATGCATTATTTATTTGCTTATCCCCAACTCTGCTAATGGCGAGTGAACCTTTTTAGCCAAATATTACTTTGGATTGACAACAATTTAACTAACGATTTTCTTTTTCAGAAAAAAATAGGTATTTTCAGTCCTAGCCCAGGCATAATCAGGCAATGAACTTCAAATCATAAAAATGTATTTAATTAACTTAAGCCGTTTGAAATTAACTAAATTAGATTGTAAAAAAACATTTACTTTAAATAATTTAAAAAAATATTTTTAAATATAATTGACAAAATCTATGTAAAAGTTTTATTCAACCAAACTAAAGTATGGAAAAAAATAGTTGCAACTTACAGTTTAACGTTTAAGTTATAAAAAAAAAGTACGATTGGGTGTACAAAAACGAAGAAGATAAATTTTCACTTTGTTGCAAAATAGGAACAATTTAACCGACAAAAAATGGCATCATCGCGATTTCTATCTATGGTATGCTAAATTTAGACAGAAACAAAAAAACTGTATATTTGTACTGGTGACAACAATTTAAAAAATTGATTATCAATGAAAGTTAAAATCAATATTAATTTTGTTTTTATAAAGGGTAAACTTTCAATTTATTTATTTACAAAACATAAATTGAAATTTCTATCTCATTAATTTTTAATTGTAAATCTTGTATTTTTACCAGTTTTTTAATCAGTGAATTTCGAGTTAGTATTTTGTCAAACTACCTTAAAAGTGTGTCGTGTGCCGAAATCCCGTGAACGAACACCTTCGACTTTCATGTTTAAACCAACCCACAAATTAAGTTCTTTTGTATGTATTTTTTCTATTTTGCATTTAGATATCTTGTAACGCTTATTTTGAAGCACTCAGAGAGTTGCAAACTCTTTCTAGGGTAAATAAATACTGTCATCGAGATTAAGATAATTTTATTCATGAAAAGCCGATGATGTTTCAGAAAAAAAGTTATTTTTTATGATCTTGGATTACTTCTTCGGATTAGATAAGTAAAAGGGTAATATTTTAAGAAAAAGTGCCCTATTTCATTTGAAATGTGCAAGTTTAAGGATTTTTATTTCAAGTGCAACCTAGTTGATTTTTTTCTATTTTAAGGAATCAGTTGAAATAAATATCATAAAAATCGAGAAAAAGTGAAAAGCATGCCGTTTCTAATGATGCCAATTTTATGGGTTGAAATATATTTGTTAATAACTATCATATAAGCTAGTGTTAATATGCATTTCACAATAGTTCCATTTCATAACAAAATTAAACCTCACATGTCCACCCAAATTGGCAATAGATCTATTTTCTTTAAGAATGTTTCGAAACATTAATTATAAAACATCTTATTTTGAAAAAAAAAAGAACTATATAACTTAACCTAACCATTTATAACGTAACCGTACTCCCTTAACTATCGGTTTGCGTTGTGCTTCCTGTTTCTGGAGCCATATATCTTACCGAATTTGACAACTATGATTGTTAGATTTGACCATATGGTTCGAGGTAACATCACTAACACTACCGAAATACAAATTATAATTTGTTTTGAGCTTTAGACTGTTGGACTTGTAACTTCTTCGAATTGAACAACAATCTTAAGACTGACAATTAACATTCAATTAAAAGTTCAATTTTATAATGTTTATTAATGTATTTTTAATTAGAAGAATGTATATATTTAATTTGAATGAAACTGGCTTAGTTTCATTCCAAACTTTTCAAAATACGACATAAGTTCGAGAGAAAATTACATCTGTTGAATAAAACTGCATACATGGAACTAGACTAAAACACCATAAGTGTTATTTCCCTGTGTTTGGTTTTCGCTGTACTAAAAGTATCCTAGCAGAAAAACAACATTGCGGGGTTGTAACATCTTCATGGCGGGAAAGCGAAAATTTTAATTTTTGTTATTGTTGCGACTATACATCAAGTTAAAGTTTTCTTATTGTTCTTAGTTTCAATTAACGTTTGTTTAAAATGCATTTTCTCTTCAAGTAGGTTATGTTTTCACTAATATTGCATATGTATTACTTCTTTTGCTTAATATTCTTACCCCGAAGGGAGAGAACCCAAGATAAATGGGCACTCTAGGGATCTTTTAAATTTCACATAATTATATGACATGCGTGCCCAGGATTTTTCCATCCAGAGAATCGGAAGACTCAGCCAAGGCTCGAACCCGCGATCTTGGTTTTATGAACCGGCCCCGTTAAACCTCTCAGCTCCTCTGAGCCACTAACCACTCTATTACTAGTATTTTTTTAATGGAAAATAATCCAACCAAAAATAAATCCATTGTTTTTCTAACTTTCAAAATAAATCACCCCAAAAAAGGCAAATATCACTACCACCAACAAAAACAAAAAAATAACTATCAAAACATACCTTCACAACTTTGGTTTCTTAATACATTTATAGGTAAACCATACCCTGCGGCCACATTTATTCATGATTTACTTGGAAACAAGATCAGCGGAAAATCTAAACTAATTCAATTATAGTAATGAAGTTATTCGGGCAGCTTCAAAAGGTGTTAGTTCGCTTTGATCGCCTTTCCAGGGACTCGGTAAACATAATGATATCGAACCGCATGAATATTTCATGCGGTTTCGGGTAGTTCCTTTGATAATATACCTTAAATATATTTAAATTTATGTAATTGATATAAAAAATCAACCGCAGATAATGTAATAAGTGTTATAAATATAAATCAGTAATTTTAAAATTGTATTATTGAATTTTTTGGTTTTGTTTTCATAAATTGGGTTTATTCTTGAATTTGTAAGTCGTAGAGATCAAAGTTTTTGAATTTTAAAATAATTTTTAAGTTTAATAAAATTTTGCTATTTCTTCATACACAAATTGATCAAAGACGAGGATATCCATATTTCTTTTTTATATGCAAAAATTTAATGTATAAAGATATAATAAAACATTCCATGTATGCTTTGCATAGTTCTTTTCCAAATGGTTAGGTTATTTTGGTCACTTATTTAGGCGATGCCCGCACCCGAACCTGGGACCTTTCGCATGCTAGGCGAATGCCAAACAGACTAGGCTCCCCACCCCTGAATTATATCAGTAAATCCGCTTATTTACTTGCTGTTTTTAAGACTAATATTATTTAATTAGAAAACACGAATACACGAAAAGAGAAAAGAACGATAAAAATATCATTTAGTGTTGTTTAATATGAATAATAGTAAACATTCTTGTTCAAGTTAAATGCGAATAGATAGGAAAACACTCATTTGTTCATTCTTTACAATCAACAAAATTTGCCAATTAAAAGAATAACTCCAACATCAACTGCAACACCGGAGTAATTACAAAATAAGCAAACTTTTATTATCAAAACATGCCGCCATTAAGTACATAAAATTGATAATAACGCCCACATTTCAATAAAACTTATTGATAATTCTGGAGCACAGGCACTCAGGAAAACATTCCATTATCCTCAACTGAAACTCGCCGTCCCAACATCATTTGCCTCTGGGCAATAACGCTCCCCAAACACAACCAAATGACCGTCCTATTCTTAGAAACACAAAAATCCTTTAGGTAAATAGCCCCGCCATTAAAACCTAGTTGGAGGTAAGAATAAAATAACGATAGTTGGCGTAAAATAAAGGGAAGCTGTAGCCAAGGTTATGTGATAGGCCCACAAGAGAAGTCTCTAGATTTTGACTCTACAAGTAGACATGCTTGAAAACAATTTTTTTTAAAAAGCCTTATCCTAGCGGCTCACTAGCAGACACAACGAATTTGCATTAGACGGTAAGTCGAGTTCACTAATCGTCGCACCAGATCTACACAAGGGTAATATGGATGACGGGGCGTCCTCATTTAGAGCTACAATTAACGGAAAAGCAGGCACCCAGCGCAACCATTACGCAGCGTGTGACTTTGGAGCATATTCAACGTGCACTCTCTCTATGCACAACTTGGCATCAGATGCAAAGCTAAACGTCCAGTTTTATTCGCTATGAAACTCTAAATAAAACTTAAAATAAGACAAGTTAAATAGTTGAACAAAGCTTGAATTGACAAAATGGTTTAAATGTTTGAATTTTTCTATGCAAAATTAAAATCCTTATTTATTAATTTCATTGTATGCATTATAGCTAGCTTAACCCCCTCCTATTAATTGCAACGAGTAAATATTTTTTCTAAGGATTCTAAAACAGCACTCACACAACATATAAGAAAAAACAAACTTGGTATCATAAGATTATTTACCTATCAGAAAATCTATCAATGGTATCATTCATCAACTCTCCTTCTGCATCGACTTCTGACCTGGTAGCATTCACATCCCATTCAAGTCTCCATGATAAGGCCAGAAAGCACAAGGGAAAAGAAATTTGCACAAAAGGCTAAAAGTGTGGAGGAGTACCTTAGCTTCCCCCCTACTTTGCCTCGGTCCTAATTACTGCTTAATGGGGGCTCTGTTGCCGTCACGGAGAAGATTTCTGCCATTTCTGCCTCAAGTTTATGCCCATAGAAGCTAAGAAGATGAAGATGTTGTTGGATGTAAACTAATACGAAGTAAGGTTTTGCCAAGCGAAGCCATCGATCTATTTGTGATAAACCTAAGCAAACGATCTAATGCAACAAATAAATGATCTTAAAATAGCAAGCAATAGCACATAAAATCAGCAAAAAATTTAGGCATTTATGCGGGAGAAATAATCATTTTACCACTGAATGTTATGTTTACAAGAATCTGTATGAAAATAGACAAGTTACGAAAATAGACAAGTTACGTTTCTGTACGAAAATAAACAAGTTATGTTTGGCAGCGCTATTTTAAAAGGAAGTTTGCATAGGCTTACGACATGGATTTGGTGATTTTTAACTCCATAATAAAAAAAAAACTTAATTACAACGCATTTTTAGTTCCTGCGAAATATATAACTACCATATTATACGAATTCGATCGCTTTGTAGTAAGCCTAAGCTAACGTTCTCGTATGTGGCGCTATTCTCTAGTGGAATTTGCATGGGCTTGCTACATCAACTCTACACTCTTAAAACAAAAGAGTGAAATCCACTCCAGTTTTAAAAGTGCATTTTCGACACTGGAAAGGAATGAATATTAACTCAGTCTGAGTTAAAATCACTCGTTTGGAGTGATCCTGTCGGAGGTTTAACGCACAAAGGATCCACTACAAAAGGAGCAGTGCATTTTCCAGACTGGAGGAGTGAAAATCAATCAGACTGAGTTAAAATCGCTCGTTCGTTTTAAAAGTGTACGATGTTTGACTATATAAAAAGAACTATAATTACAACGCATTGTTCTTATCTGTGAAGGAAATTACTACCTTGTGCTGCATTGAGGCTCATCTCGCCTTATGTGCGTGCATGAGACCTCAATCATTGGAACCCATCAGTGAATTACTCTACCACGATTTTTAAATTCAGATCTCGTACTACACCCTATAACTATGCAAATAGCAATTTTCTGAATTTTAATCTTTTTTTATGAAATAAAATTATGCTTTCCAGCATGAACTAAACTAAGTGAGCACACTTTAAAAAATGAATACTCAAAAACGACGAAATTTTCCTTAATTTTGACGATTCCGTTACTGGCAAATGCTCCGAGTTTTCGTTTCCTCAAAGTGAGGAAATTTGAATCGTAATTTTTATGAGGATTTGAATGTCGTCTAATCTAAAGAAATATTTCTTCATTTTTGAGCATGTGAGTACAACAATAAGATTCAGTTTCCTCAAAATCAAGATACAGAATCGTCAAATCAATATCGTAAAAGTGAGGATTCGCGTTTACTCAAAAGCCACGTGATAGTTTGACGAAACAATCCTCAAAATTATCGAAATGAGGCTTGAGGATGCATGAATCGTCAAAAATGAAAGTTATTTCTGAGAGTACAGTATATTTGGGCTTACTAGAGTCTTACTTGGCGACATTCCGACGCCATCACTTCATTTTTCGCCAATCACCTTCCTATTCTTCTCATCTCTAAGTTTATGCCGCGCTGTTTGGCAAACGGTCGTGTGAAGAAGAAGTTTATGCGGTGCTGTTCGGCAATGGTTTGATGCTACTGCAGCAAACAACAAAGCGTTTGTTGTATTGTTGCAGGTAGAGAGTTAGGGCGGAATGGCTGTTGAAGTTACGTGTTTCGGGTTCCGGTTAATTACTGTTGTTTGGCTGTGTTATGGGCATGGTTAGAAGGAAATTATGATTTCGTGAGTGGTTGCGCCAGATAACTTTGCGTTAGATAATGTTTAAAAGACAGTAAGAGTTAATTTCGTTGAAATAATTTGAAGTAAGATAAATTTAATTTATTTTGGAGTTCGTTGCTTTAGATTTAATATCACATTCTCAGTATTTGAAGGCGTAAGGTGCCTCAAAAATTATCAAGCATCGAGTTGTTTTAAGTTGTTCAAATCAATTCATTGCTAAATAAATGTTTTTAATATTATTCCCTACTTAAAATTACATTAAAACAATAGAGTATACTATTGCGTACCAATAGTGGTTTAATTTTTAAAGATTCGGTTGACCACCCTTAAAACTACAAACAAATGTACATAACCCAAAATCAAACTTCTAACATTCGCTCTCGTTTGATTGATAGAGAGCATACAAGAAACTTTAAAGTGTTGAACAAAAACGTCTTCGTAACTGTAAATATTTGATAAGCTCCCACTTACCCATTGGCTGATATTCCCTACAAAGCTAATATTGTTTCTATCGATATCAATTTCAAGTCGTATGTCTTTCCATTCACACTCTTACATTATAGAATTAAACCCACGTTGGCGAAGAAAACTAAAAATATCCTGACACATTGAACAACTGATTGATTGCCATTGGCGTACAGGCATTTGGCGATTAATCACGATGTCAGTTTTAAACCTGCGTTGAAAGCTCGCCATCCGCGTATGGCAGTATGGCGCGCTTTTATTACCTGGATTTATAACCACAATGGGCAAAATCACCAGTCCTAACTTAGGGTCATGCTAGGATGAGGAGAGAGAAATAGGAGAGCCAAACTCTCCTTTTTTTCCTTACGTTTAGTGATGTATTGGTATTAAAAGTGCAACTCTAAAACTGGACAATCTTTTAATGGGTTAAATTATCGTAGCACTAGAGCTACACGAGGACTATTGGGTAACACACAGCATAATTTAGAACACAGTCAAGTGACGAACAGTTATTTAGAACCTTTTTGGGATTCCTTATTAGATAAATTTTACTTGTCTTTGCAATTTTCTATTTTATTAAAATACTTGGGTACTTATCCATTTCTGATCAAGCAATAAAGTGTAAAAAATAACAACTACCACCAAACAGAATGTTTAAAATGGTAACCATTAACTGTTTATACTGTGATCCTTTAACCGTGTTTACAGAAGTGTTTGACTATGTATGCAGTGGTCCTTTGACTATGTACACTGTTGTCCTTTAAATGTGCATACTGTGTTTTCCGTTAGCTGCTAAAGATTTCATTTGGCGAGATTAGTACTGACGAATTTGAAAAGTACCAATAATTTTATTTCCCTTACTATATTTAGATTAGTTAACATAATAAAACAAAAATTGCTTCAAAAAAATTTCCCAAAAAATCAAATGATTGGGATTCAACATAAACTTATCTCTAAACTTCGATTAGCTCTTTTTAGCTTCTAAAAGATTTCCAAGCTAGGATTTGCGTTTACGCCCTTCCGATTTGATCGATGCAACAGAAAGGAATGCGGACGTTTTTGAAGCCAAGTATGAAAGGGGTCGGCCTGATGTATTATGTTGAATAAAATTTCGAATTGTGCCTTTAAATTACTGCTGTTGTAGGGACATTTATCACGAACAGAAGGGATATCGGAAAAAATTGGCTGTGTGTTATATTTAATCGATTTTCACGGTTATTTTAGAGGTCAGTTATTTTCAAATATCGGGGGTTGGGTTTCAAAAGAATTCATGAAAGGTCATTGTAGAACAGGGTGTCCGTAAAAGAATGGTTGAGTTTTAATGGTATATTACTGGAGTTTATTTTATACTAAATATATCAAATCATGCACGAAAGTGAAGGAAAACTAACCTAGTTTTTCCGATAAGTGCTCAGTGTCTGCGCCTTTGGTGATACGGCAGACAAATGAAACTGCAGCTATTCTTATACTGTCTACAGCAAGTCTGGAGTAATGGAAGCAACAGCCTGTGCGACTGTGAAAGCGATGTAGCGGTGCAACGCATGCGCTTATCTGAAACTGTTGGAGTCACTCTTTATTCGTCACCTTCAACCACAACAATCGAACGATTACTGCTGATACTTTTACAATTTGAAACTCGAACATTCTTTTACGGACACCCTGTATAAGTGTATAATGATTGAGGAAATGTTCGGTTGAAGAATTTACCGAAAAAAAAATACAAGTTGAAACAGTGAATTTTTTAAAAAAGAATATGCTTAAAAATAATAAATAGAAACTCTTCTATTCTATTCTACAAATATATAAAAAAAAGAAACCGTATTTTTTTTAAATCTTGGTTTTTACACCATCCATGCCAGATTTGAAACCATAACATTACTTTACGATGTTACTACAGTATCTCCATTGTAACCTACGAAATGTGTAGTTGTTTAAATATTGATGAAAAATTAGTGATCTTTTGAAAAAAAAGGAATGGTATTGGTTTTACTCTTGGAAAGGGATTATATTACTTTAAAAAAAATCAGTAAAGTGTTTTTGTATCAACGTTTCAACCATAAATCTGTAATTTTAATCCTAAACCAGTCTAAAATGCCACTTCCATTTTCCTATAGAACCTATACTTCTATAAATATTTAATACCAATCCTAATGTTGTTATAGTAGAATGTACTTTGGAAACTCATCTCAGTCTCCGCTAGAGGGCGTGTTATTCTTTAGCCGCAAAATCTTTTTTAGTCTCCTTCAGACCTCTTAGGATCAAAGTCAGTGTTCGCTTTTATTAGCCGGAAACTTCATATTTTATTCAAGCTTCCAGGATCAAGGGGGGGAAATCCAGGAAAAATTATCTTTGGCGAAAATCTGTTTTTATTTGGCTGGAAAATATCTGGTGCATTCATTTCTACCATATGCCTTAGATCAAGAGTTCGAATCTTAAAATTACCAAATTTCACTCAGCCTTTCAATAAAAATCATCACCAAGCATAACTTTTGGTTTTGAATAAAATAAGAACAAAGTTCAATGGCAGGGACATATGGAGAGAATGGACAATAGCAGAGGCACAAAGAAAATTTTCAAGGGGCAATGTCAGGGAGATAGAAGAGGAAAGCATGGAAATAGATGGATAGATGATTGGGAAGAGATCTAAAGGGCATGAAAATTAAGAACTGGAAAGCGAAGACCAGAGACAGGCGGCTTTGGAGTCGTATTGTAAGAGAGGCCATGGTCCAACATGGACTGTAGTACCGGGGAGTTAGTTAAGTACCAAGTTAAGAGCTTTAATTTTTTTTGTACAATTTTTCATTTTTTAAATTTTTTACAATTTTGTTGTTGATTGAAATCAAAGCAACGTTTTTAAGGCCCCGGTCGTTTACTATTTACGATTGTTGATTCGGAAACCGGAGAGGAAAAAAATTTACACACAAATTGCTTTAATCGACGCATAGCGTTTGAACATTTTAAGTTCGTAAAAATTAGCCGGTCTTTGTGTAGGAAACAATCCGTTCGATTGGGTCATTCAGTAAGGTAGAAACGACTGACGTCAATCCGAAGCACTGTAGCTATCAAATGTATTAACTAGACGTAAGTTATGATACACGGACCGAAATTTTCGAGTCGAATTAGGAATTCTGATTCGATTTTCGAGATGATTTCAGTTTAATTAACGTGAAAGGTCACACTTGACAGTTCTATGAGGCGGTGTTAGCCACTTGTGGGTCGGGTCACGCTTAACTATCCCGTGAGGCGGCGTACATCACAGGTGAGTTACTTGTTTTCAGAAAAAGAAGCCGTTAGATAATAAGTTTATTTTATTTTTTCTCAACACTATATATAAGAATATTGAGTATTATAAACATTCAATATTTAAAATTGATAGCAATTATTTATATATTTATAGCTATGCAACTTTTAAAAACATTTCAAACATAATGCTGGCTTGGCTGACCCTAACAACGATTACAATATGTCGTTACTATTTTGCTTTTTTCTCGGCATGTAATCAACCTTGTATTTTCACTATTTCACTAATTAAGTGCGCTTTCGAACTTGCAAAGTGTTTTCCGGTCCTGTTAAGCGTAAAGATTCAAGTAAAACTCTCCTCAAGCGGAAAAGCGTAAATATTTGCCCCGGGGTGAACGTAATGAAATAGGCAATGCCCGAGCTTGAGATCTTTGGCATGCAAGGCAAGTGCTTACCGACTAAGATCCCCAACCTTATTCGGTTTCCGCACCAGGAAATTTGCGTAGGCATCCAGCTTAACCCGGCAGAAGGCGACGAGGTATTTTACACAAAAATTATTTATTCTTGGAACTAATATCCTTGCGTACCTGATTTTTTAAAATGGTGCCAATTCCTTAGATTTGATTAGAAAGTCAATCGATCAACTTTTTCCTAAACTTGTCAAAAGCAGAGAAATCCCTTAAAATAAATCATCATTAAAATATGCCATCCAATTCCCGCAAATCCCCCCTGATAAAGAATCTTGATAATCTATTACAAAAAATATCAATGAAGTGTCCATTCTTCCGACAATAACAATCGATAAAACAAGTGTGTGTAGACCCCTTAAACCCTCTCCGACTAAGATCTTACTTCCACCAAAAAAAACTATTATTATCAGTGTCCGAACAAATATATACTTGTTACAAAACTGGACGTTCATTGCTCCTTATTTCGAAGCAATTCCAACAAACTTCCATCGCAACTCGTTATTCTTATCCCGAAAAAGAATTTTTACTGCAGGGACTTTAAGCCATTAGCTTCAATCCTGTGCCTATTTTTCTTCTGTAACTTGACCCCAATCTATCTTTACTTTGACAGCTTTTTCCCAGAGTTTCGGCCATTAAAACAAATAACAAACACTGGTAAACAATGTTCTCAGAGACCTTTTTTGGTTTTATGTTTTTCCTGCAGGGACAATTGGTTCATTTTCGTTCAGTTTTTTTTTAACTCAAAGAAAGAAACTAAGTTAAAATCTCTTTATATTTTCCCCCAATGTGTTTCTTTGTTTAAAAATAGTTTTCTTTTTGAAATAAATATAATGATGTCGGGAATATAATCTACACTGTGTTGCCAAAAAGTGTCCAGACATTGACAGCGAGTTGGCATAGGGAGTTAATCATTGTTAGTATCGAATAAAAAAAAATGTTTATTTACTTCTTGGATTGCATTCAATAAAACTATTTGTGCCAAGTGAAAAAATAATCTTGTTAGATAATATTTTTTTGTGAAAGGAAACTAATTTAATGACCCGTGGACTGTTGCTGGGACTTTAAAGTTGAGTGGGGCCGTGGGTAGCTTAGTGGTCAAAGCCTCGTTCTCGGAATCAGATGCTCCCGCGATTGAGTCCCGATGTCAGTGAAGATCCACCGAGTATATGCTGAGGACGTGCTCGGCAAATCTGTTTGTCCGAAAGTCCTGTGGGTGGTTAGTTTCCTACGTTTTCATTCCCACCCATTCAGGGACATTTCTGAGTTGCGGAGGTTGCGATAGATGGCAGCATGTCACTTATGTGTGTGCGTGTTGTGTCTGTCTTACTTGACCAAAGTTTATAAATGGGTCTTTGACGAAGCATACACGACTAAATATGTATGTCTAACAACCAACCTTAAAATTAAGTTGAATTATCGCCGCACTAGATCTGCATTACGGTTATTATAGCGACAAACGTCATAATTTAGAACCGCAGCAATTGAAGAGCTGAAATCTAATTAGCCACCCAACGCAACTTTTAAGGAGTTAAATCTATTGGAATTCAAAACATATTTAACAACTTCTATTTGGTTGAATTAAAAGTTAAAGATGAATCATCGCCGAACTATAACTTCATGAGGGTTATTATAGCGGTAAACGTCATAATTTAGAACCACAGCAAATGACGAGCTGAAGCCAACCAACGCAACTTATTAGGAGCAAAATCGAAGGGAATTCGGGGACTGTTTAACATGCACAACTTCTATTCGGTTAATTTATTCGTCAAACTTTTTGAATGCCCATACATATAATACTTTTTACTTTAGGCAATGAAAGTTGGTGGCGGTTGAGCTATTAGACGGCAAGCCTAACATGAGCGAGAAATCAAGTCAGGCAAAAAGTTGTTGAAGTCCAGGGCACGACAACAGGTGGCCCTCAAACATAATTTCAGACGTGCAGAGCGAGCAAATGTCTGTGTTGGTCACACCAATGCGGTGGAGATGGGCCTGAAGATATTATAGTCCGGTGTCCATCCGAAAGCGGGCGACTGCAGCACTCCTTTTCACAGATTACATACATTTTATAGGTCTGCAGGCATTTCGGAAATGCCCGTGCTGAATATGGCATCTTTTGCATGCAGGCTCTTTACAGGCTGGGCTTCCCTATCCCCTTGTGACTTTGGAAGTAATTCAGAACTATTTAAAATGACAAAATCAAGCTGAATTTAAATTCAGGGTTACTTGAACTGAAGTTTCCATTAATCAATCTTAAAATATTTCAATTTACTCAATGCTCATCTAATTACACAGGTATGAGAAGTTGGCAAATTTACTTAAAATTTCAGCATTAAACAGCAATAGCTTTATTTTCTATTTTGTCAAACGAACCAAAAAAATATTTTACAAAACTATTTCAAAATCTACGTTTTTTATATCAAACAAAATAAGTAAATGCTTGGAACATCATGGTAAACAAGTGTCTGTGATTGAAATATCTTCTATGGCAGATGCGACAAAAACATTCCATTTTCATAGAAACGCTTTTTCCAAACCAAGCAGCTGGTGCCAGTGACTTTTTAGACTAAATTCCACTTGAATTTACCACAAAATGCCTGCGTTAGGCATTTACATTCATGATTTTTTCATCCACGATTTACATTTCTTTGAGGGAAAAAGTTATGCATAAAAAGTAACTTTTCACAGGTGCCATTTGAAGTCAATTTTTTGAAATAGTGTGTGTTTTTATAGAAAACTAACCAAACTCTTTGCTTTCCAAATATTTAGGGAACGAAAAGTCAGTTTAGGGTACGAGTATAGAAAACCTTATCGTTATAAATTTATTATTTTTTTTATCTAGTTGTCTTCCAACTTGATGAAATCTGCAGATAAAAATATTATTCTCTCAATTTACAACCTCTAATTTAAATAATAAATTTTTTTCCTGTGACAAATAGGAACTCATAATTTAAGTAAGATAATCAAAGAAACATTTATAATTCGAAATTTGTATGTATATGGGCTAAAAAGGATTCTAATATACGTTACGTTGTGTCTGAACATCTACAAACATATTTAGCAAAAAAAAATCTTATAATAATATATTTTCGTAAGAAAATAGTGTTTAAGTTATGTTTCCTTAAAAACATTGATAAGATGGAAAATTTCGCAAAATGGTAATACAATAGATATTTTCAATAGATTTATATACAATAGATATTTTTAATAGATATATACAATAAATATTTTCAAAGAAATAAATCCAGTCGATTGCTCCTAACACTTACACAGTGTTTAAATGTTTAAACTGTCCATGTATGCAAATACGTTGTGTGCCAGATACTTATTTTTGATATTCCGGAGGGATGAACACTGTACATCGAAATTCGAAGATATCAAATCGGGCATCGCCAAAATAACTGCGACCTATAAACGGCCCTTGCAGCCAAAACAATGTCCGATGAATACTACCCCGTGTAGGGAATGAACGTTAAATATTCTTCAAAGTCCTTACGCTGCTTACGATGTCGCCCTTAACGGTTGTGTTGGGTGCCCATTCAGGTGTCGGCTCGTCACTTGCCTGTGGTTCTGAAATACTACGCCCGTCGTCAATAGCCCTCGTGTAGCTCAGGTGCAACGATAATTCAAACCTTACCTACACTCTTAAAACAAAAGAGTGGAATCTACTCTATATGAAAAGTGCATTTTCGACACTGGTAAGGAGTAAAAATTAACTCCTAAATCACTCCTAATCGCTTTAATATAGCTCGTTTGTTGTTAAGAATATTGGAAGTTTAATCAAACAAAAGTGTAAAATCCACTCCTATATTGGAAGTGCATTTTTGACACCGAAAGGAGTGAAATTAACTCTGATAACTGAGATAGACTGAGATAAAATCACTCGTTTGTTTTAAGATTGTAGGTCCAAAGGGAAGAAATACTTTTCAAAAGAGTTAAACGTAATAAATATATGAAACAAAAAACTTGGGCGTCAACAAACTATAATCCAAGACAATGAAAATAACTGACATTCTTTCACATTGACTTGATTTAAGTGCTCTAGATTCACAATCGCTTTTAAGGAATGTTTTCCCATCAATCTTAAGCAAACATAAAAAAAAAAGAAACTATAAAACAACAACAAAATCCGATTCAAAACAGCCTTTTTGTTTTCTTAATGAAACAAAAATATAGAAAACCGAGAGATATAAAAATATCGCATATTCTTTTAGCAAGTGCAAAAAAAAGTCCATGGGGCTTATGCACTACGGAATCATATCAAAAGGCAAGGGTTGCCAGTTGAGAGTCGAAAAAATTGCCAATTAAGTTTCGCAAAACAATGCTCTTAAGAAATGCTTTTTAGGATTTTTTTAAACAACTCCCTGGTGGGTTATAGACAATTAGTATGTATTTTTTGAATAGGATTGTAAAATTTTATAAGTAAGGACGTCGTCCAGGGACATAAATTAAATAAAAACGATTTTTTTAGAATATATTTTTCCAGAATAAACACAAATTAAAAAACACAAATATATTTCGATTTAAACACAAATATATTTCGAGTTAAATGTAAGTGATAATGATATCTCAAAGAAAGAAACATTTCCAGGTAAATGTTAAACTAAAGTCAATGTGAAAATAAGTAGTTTTATATAATTATTGTTTGGCTGACTTAAATGTGATTTTATAAATTTATATGTGTTACAATTTTTAAATTAAGAAAAAAGTACTAGTGTAAAATGTTACTGTGCTTAAATGTATCTTTATTGGGTAATTTTTCAATTGAAGAAATTATGTATTATACTATAGTGTATTAAATTATTGTTATGTATTATATTACAACCCCATCACAACGGTTTCATTAACTTATTTTTCATATTAGTTAATTGGAAGTATTCATAACTATATTGTTGCTTCGAGGGGGCTGGGGAGCTTAGTCGGTTAGGCATTCGCCTAGCATGCGGAAGGTCCCCGGTTTGAGTCCGGGCATCGCCAAAATAACATGCAACCTATAAACTGCCCGTGCAGCCAAAAATGGTCAAAAAATAAAACCCCGCGTAGAGGGAGTGCACGTTAATTACGCTCCAAAATCCCTACGCTGCGTACTGTGTCGCTCTTAACTGTTGCGCTGGGTGTCTACTCAGATGTCGGCTTCACATGGCTTTGGTTCTAAACTACGACGCCCGTCACCAATAGTCCTCGTGTAGCTCTAGTGCGACGATAATTCAAACCTACCTTGTTGCGTCAAAAACTAATATTAAAAAATAATGCCAAAACGCGCGATAACTCCTCAAAAATGATAACCCCTATTCTCCAAAGAGTGAGTATTTCTTCAGGGATCCCGAATAAATAAAAAAAAGAAAACTTCACGAAAAAAAAAATCTGGAGAAGAAAGAAATCCTGGAAATAAAAGAAAATCCTCGGTGTGTCATCACGAAAACGTGTTGGGAAGTACATTTCGTTACGGGAGAAAACTGGAAAAGAAGCGGGATAAACCAATATAAAAAATTCGGGCAAGATTTTTCGAGTACTTTTCTTTGGCGAAACTTGTGAAAAACTGATTTTGAAAAGTTGGGGTGTTGTCGCCGAAATGAGGATGATTTATTTGAATTTCGGTCGAGAATTTTATTTTTGAGCTGTGCTGGATATGAAATGAAAATATTGAAATGTAGGATTTTCGCTTTTTGGTTGCGACTGGTTTCTTTGTAGGGACATTCTGGCTGAGGGTAATAATTGAATTGAACTATTTTTTTTATGAAAGCCTTGGTTTTGAGAGATTAAAAAATTTTGGACTGTGGGTAAGAATGTTTGAAACTGCTACTAAAAGGGAACAAATAAATGAAAGCATTTCATAATTTTATTAAAAACTGAATTCAATGAACTTATATATTTTTTTCTAAATACAACTTCGGTATTTTTATACATTGTCTGCTTTTGCTATGAAGCTACTTTTCGGTGCAATTCATCTAACATTTGAGTTTCTTTTTCTGAAATTTTATATTTTAAAAAATTTTGAAAGACACATACAAATCCTAATTATAAATTGATAGGTTGTACTGTTATAGTTTCCCAATATGCTTCTAATCTTTTTGGACATTTTCTTTGATCGCAAAATGGATTAAATAATTACTGACTATTGCAGGAAAACTCATTTCCATTTTTTTGCATGGAATTACAAACCATAAACTAACTTAAACGTCTCTGGATCCACAATAAAATAAATAAGTATACCTTTCAAAACATTCTTTTAATTGAATTCTGAAAAATATAAAAACAAAACATCAAATGATGCTTTTTACAAAGCAAAAAAAAAGGCCATTTGAATTCATAAACGCTGCTTCGTTTAACACAACAAAAGCTTTCAATTTCCTATATATCGATTCATACCGCATTAAACCGCACCATCAACACATTTAATCTACCTCTATCTTACCCAACCCTGTGTTCATACGTGTTATTATTGGCAAAAAAAGCGAATAGTTTACCCTGAAAAGATGTATAAATACAAGAAACCCAAAAGAAAAACAATCTTCTTTTGTAAGAACCTCTTATAACAACGAATTCTCTCCAGCAATCGTTTAAAGAAAGAATGTCTAGATGAATTGAAAGATCATTAGAAACAACAAAACGGGTAGAAATCAATTCTCATCAATGGTTCGTGTTCCATGGAGAGTCCAGACGACTGAAAAAATACCAAAGTCTGTTGGGATTTGAGGCAAGGGATTTCTTATTAACTTTTCCTTTTAGATCTGACGTTAATAGAAAGGATTAAATGTAGACTTGTGTTCGACTTAAAGTCAAGAACCTCCAAGTACTTCAACTTTCAATACACGAATATAACTCTAAGAGGCTGGGGAGCCCTGTCAGTTGGGCAATCGCCTTGCACGCGGAAGGTCCCTGGTTCGTGTCCGGGCATCGTCAAAATAACTGCCGACCTATAAAATGCCCATACATCCAAAAATGTCCGACGAATAACACCCAGAGGGAGTACACGCTAAATACGCTCTAAAGTCACAACGCTGCGCAGAGGTGCCGATCCCCCCCAGGTACAATGACGCACCCCCCCCAGAATTTTTTTAATCCCCCCCCCCCCAAAAAAAAACGCAGTAGATTTTATATTTATATAGATGTTATGAATGAAGATATTATACATGAAACGTTATAGTAAAATAATATTTTAAATATCATCGAATTGGGTAACTTTGTCCTATGAAATAAAACCCAAGTACTGACTTTCTTCTTGAATATTTTTCTACTGATTTAATAGCTTTTATAATACGGAATTACAACTTATTTGTAACTTTCCTTTAAATAGATTTTCTTTACAGCAAAAGCTATCGGAAATCTAAGGTATCGGTAAAAGTTCCGCTCAAAATATATGTAATTATATTCTTTTTTTAAATCATAAAAATAGCAGGACATGTGATCCGATCAAAAACAGCTTCCAATTCCTTCCTACAATTCTTAATGCATAAAAATGCACTATTCGCTTTTTATCTCTATATTGCAACACAATTGATATCATTGACAAAAATTGACATCATAAGCAAATTAGAATTATTTTATAATTTTTACAGACATAGTTTCACTTAAAAAAGTTATTATTTATTAAATTACTATCATTAAAATTAAATATTAAAAAAATTATTACCCTAAAACTTGGAACTGAACTACTTAACTAAATTCAATCACTCACACATTTGATACCTAGACGACAAGTATCTTCCTTCTGTTTCTGCCAATAGCCCTCGTGTAGCTCTAGTGCGACGATATTTCAAACCAAACCCAAACCTTCTGTTTCTAACTAAAGCAATCATTAAGTTTCTCTTCGAGTATAATTTGGCTGGAAAAAGGCTTGGGCCTGAGTTGTGAGCATGTATGTTAAGTCAGATATATTATCCGAAGATCATTCATTCAAAGAAATTTTATACAAAATTCGGAATATTTATGATGTCACCTACAGCGATTAAGAAATGCTTATGAGAAATAATTGTCAGCACATTGCTTTCTTCGACGCTGGGCCTCTTAAAATAGAATTATCATTTTGCATATTGTTAAAGAGTTTTGTTGCGATTCCCTTAGTTAGTGTTTTAAGTGCTTAATGAATCAAATTAAGGGTTTAATTCAATTAAATTACTTATAATGCGAGTTTAATTATTAAAAGGTGCAGTTCTGCAATTGTTATCATTGCAAAAAAAAAATTCTATTAAAATCAACAAGATAGGATCACTAATTAGGAAAACGCCCGTTCCTTCCTTGCGGTTTAGGAGGCTACGTCTAAAGACAGCTTAAACCTCAACATGTAATTTTACAGTATTCTCCAAATAAATATCGAGAAATCGATAATAAAAATTATTAATGTAATATATCTAGTGCTTAATGAAGTGAAGGAAGGGGGTGGGGTAACATTTTTAAAATATAATTTCTTGAAAGATGACATCAAAATTCAAATTCTTGCTGATGAAGAGGGAAATCTGTTTAAAAAAATCCAGCCACTCTACCGTATTCTAACCAAGATGCGCAATTTAATATATTTAATTCTTTAGTCGTCTTTATACAAAAACATACCAAGTAATAATTTTTGAGATCCAAGGTGCACATAAAAAAATATAAAACAATGCTTTTCATTATTAATATTGATCAATATTTTTGGCGCCCAAAAGTGTTTAAAGTGTAAAATTTGAAACTAAAATTATCAGTAATATCAAATATAATTAACTTCTCAATATTTGCATCCTTTAAAATTCTTTAGTATCCTTTCTTTATTCGCCTAACCTTCTGAAGGAAACAGACGTATAAACTCGTCAAAAAAGTTTATAAGAGGGTTTTTGACCAAGCACACAAACCTGAAAATACATGTCACACAACCAACCAACCCGTCAAATGACTGTTTTACCAGCAACACACATAATTTTTAAAAATTTAATAATTTTATTAAATTCCAAAATTAAAAGCATGGGGGATTCCACGAAGGTTTATAACCACCTACTACAGAAATATATTTTTTTAATTAAGAAATTAAATTTTCAGAAATTTTTTTAGTTTAAATCACTAGCAGGGAAAACAAGTTTACATTTCTGCCAATTTGCTTTTACAGAGGGTTAACAAGATTTAAATATTCAAATTATATAATTTCGAATATCTTACCAGAATCACTTCCATAACACTTAAACAAAATAAGCTCTTGGAGTATTTATAGTACAGTGCATTTAAACTTCATTTAGTTTAAAATCGATCAAATAGTATGCATTTAATAAAGGTGTACCTTTGATGCTTACCCTCCATTTCGAAATCAACTATCTACAAAAAAAAACTTATAACAACACTTCTAAGCGGGAAAATTCCACGAATGTCATTGGTTAAAGAGAAATATGCTTGAGTCATCATTAATCGAATTGTTATACAGACTACAGACAGCAAGGCAGCTGCTGTAGTTCCTGCCACCCTTATTTGAAACACTTTAGGGATGGACCGCCGTTGTAAAACACCGGTTGTTTTGAAAAACCGCCATCCCTACCGCTTTGCGACCCCCCCCCCTTGAAGTCTGGGTGGGGGGGGGGAGATGATTATAACGAACAAGTATTTGTTAGAGTGGTATCTTAGACAAAATAAGCCATTTACATTGACAATTTTCGAATTTTTTTCGACCCCCCCCTAAAATTTCAATGACGCAGTCTGCGTCGCTGCCCCCCCTTGTAGGCACCCCTGACGCTGCGTACGATGTCACCCTTAAAGGTTGCGTAGTTTGGGTACTCAGGTATGGGCTCGTCACCCTACTCGTTCCAAATTATGACGCCCGTTGCCAATAGCCCTCGTGTAGCTGACGATAATTCAATTTAAACTAATATACCACTAATATAAATTTGGTTTAAGCGGGTTATTTATTGGCAAAAACGAGGAAATTGAGAAAAGTTTATCCAAAAAGATGTAAAAAATCAAGAAACAAAATTTGTCTTATGAACGACAAATTGCCTGCAAAAGAACGACAATTGCCCACAAATTTGAACAATATTGTACAAATTAATCGAAAACAATATAACAAGCAAATATTATTTGTATTCATAATTTATTTTACTTAACGTTGGGAGTCCCCTTAAAATTTTTTGTACGCTTGAAAGACCAGTCAAACGGAATACGAGATTAAAATAGTAAACTCTTCAGCAATCGTTTAAGGAAATAATGTCTGAGTGAATTGAAAGATCATTAGAAACAACCAAACGGGTAAAAAACAATTCTCATCAATGGTTTCGTGTTCCATAGAGAGTCCAGACGATTGAAAAAAATTGTTTCCCCAAACTGATCCTGCAAAATAACAAAATACGTAAATATACATATTACGTTTTAAATGGTTTGTATAGTAAAGTAAGTTTATGTAACTACTATTGCTACATAGTGTACTTAAGCTAACTCCTTTAAAAAAAACTTCAAACAGTTTACGAAAAGGTTTTACCAAATTGTGTGCGTACATTACATAATTACACCTCACAAAATGTAATGTTGTAGCCATTTTGGCGAAAATAGTTTTAACTGTAAGTAAAGAACATATTTTAGGATCATGTATCAACAAATACATACAATCACACGAGTTACACAATCGAAAATGTGTTTCGTGATAAGATACCTTCTCACAAAATCCATATCCCAATTCCAAAAATAAAACTTATCAGAAATACTCCAAAATAAATCATCTGGAATTCTTTTGGGAGTCCACTCCGAGGCAATTGATGGATAAAAAGATGAAATCGCCACTTGGGATTTGAGGCGAGGGCGATTTCTTATCAGATATAACCTGTAGTTTTGACATAAAATAATCGAATATAATATCGATAAGCATAGGAAAGGGTGAGACCCAGTGGCTTAGTGGTAGTGGTTCGCATTGCCACGCCACAGGTCCCGGGATCGAATTGGGCGAGGTTGACCCATCCTATCATCCCTTGAGTGGGTCGATAAAATGGCTACCAAGTATGCTTGGGAACTAAACACTTGGGGTTCCACGTGAGACTGACCCTTACATCGACTTTTTCGTGACCTAGCGCCTCTGAGGCCTAGATCACGAAAGTTGAAATGGGAACGGCAGGCCTTGGTGTAGTAATGTACTGTTGCCCCAAGGAGTTTAATTTAGTTTATAGGACAGGTTTTCATTTAGGTGCTATCTGGTAAGGCATTATGAGGTTAACATTGCAAAGATGTAGGAGGTTGACCTCGTGTATTACATAGACAGTCAAGTGACGATATGGGCTCGCAATTTTGAACCTTGGTCAACAGAAAAATTCGAGTTAAGTATAGTCTGGCTGTCACAAGTTGGCAATCAAAATATTTTGATTGTGGAACAGTCTACTTCGAAAAAAGGTAAGGAAGGTTTTGGTTTTGGCAAGTTTGGTTTGGGTTGGTTTTGAATTATCGTCGCACTAGAGCTACACGAGGGCTATTGGCGACGGGCGTCGTATTTTTGAACCACAGTCAGGTGATTGGTTTTGGCAAGAGTTACTAAGTTTGGAGATTCATTGCTTTTATGGGCGCAAATTTCTTTAAGGTTTAAAAAGATTATCAATTGAAAAAAATATCTACAACAACAATAATCTATCGCCGATAACTGATGTGTAGTTCTAGTGTAATACACTATTTACAATCGAACTTGACCAACAATCCCCTCTTCTCGCCAAACGCATTGAGCTGGCAAAAATTTTTCCTTCGGCTTAAAAAATTAAATCAAAGTGGAATCTTCCACAATCAAAATATTTTGATTGCCAACTTGTGGCAGCCTGACTATAGTTTAGTTTATTTTGAATTATTACAGCACTTGAGTTACACGAGAGCTATTGGCGACGGGCTTGATATGTTAAAAAGACAGTCAAGTGACAAGCCGACACCTGAATGGGAACCCAACGCATCCGTTAAGGGCTACATCGTATTCAACGTTAGGACTTTGAAGGATATTTAAAGTGAGCTCCCTTCTCACGGGATATTATTCGTCAGACATTTTTGGACGTTTATAAGGTCGGCAATTATTTTCGGCGATGCCCGGTACCCGAACCTGGGACCTTCCGCATGCTATGCGTTTGCCTTACCGACTGGGTTCCCCAGCACCAACACATTTAAGAATATGGAGATGGCTCTGGGTAAAAATCCATACCAAACCGGTTCGCCATTTGAAGCCACCTATCGCTACGTAGTAAGCTCAAACAAATGCTCTTCCGGAAAGTATTTGGGGCAGTTGAAGCAAACGGCCTTCATGAAATATAGCATAATGACAGAATTAGTATATTTGACCAGGAGTAGCAATATGTGGCTTGTAACAATCCCCACCTATTTCTAGCCATAGGCCTATATATTTTAGGATTTTAAAGTTTTCAAGAGATTTACAATTTTAAATACGATTTTTTTGAAACTAAGATATAATATTACGACAGTAGACGTAAGAATCTGAATTCCGACGCTTTACCAACAAAATTTTTTTCAAACGGAAAATAGTGGTTCTAATTACCTCATACTTTATTCAATTGCTTGAAGAGCCGGATTCTGTAACGAACATCATGCTCAAACGATCATAAAACCCCAAAGCACATACGTAATCTGCAAAAACTTTCTCAAGTTCCAACACATAAATACCCCACACAGTTTTTATAGCCCAATTTACCACGGGTTTCTTTCTTTTCCCATTTATACTGGGATCTTATTCGACAACAGCAAATAATCTAAGCTACTTAGATTATCTACCTTACCGTTTTGGTTCGATAAGAATGCATAGGATGTTTGTAGGATTTAGTGAATTAACACCACCTACATAGTTGCAAATTTTAGGCAACATTTTACCTGAATTCTGAAACTTTATAGATGCTACCACTATTTGGTGCAGACTGCTTAGGTGCCACTATACTTTTGTAGTGGGAATCGAAAAAATTAGCATTTGAGATTCTCAATAGTAATGGCTGCAACATTAAAAAGGACCGTTGAAGACCGTTTCAAACCAAATGCCTGTGAAAAGTTCAACACTTGGGCTATGCAAAACAAAAATCATAATGTTTATTTAGCAAACATATTCGGCATAATCCAAGTACATCAGTTAAAGTTGTTTCAAACCAATTGCAAAGACCTGTAGACAACAAGAACAAAACGTTAACTATACCTGCTTCGATAAAGAACTTAATAAGCTTGAACTTTACTTGGTTGCAAAAATAAAAAATTCTTATCAGCTGGATTTTTTTTCCTTCAAATTTTGGTTTGTGTTGGGTTAGTGTGATAAAAGCTTTCAAAAGTTCACTAGTTTTTTTTAAGTGAATATAATTTTAAATGGATATTTAAAACAGTCTATAATTCCTTATTGTATTTGGCCAATCTGAAAATATGTAGTATCGAACGTATAAATACAGTTTAAGATTTTAAGTAGCATGAAAATAGGGCAAAAAAATTATGGTTGTTTTTCTCCAGTAAAAATTTAAATTTATTTTTGAATGAAACATTTGCTTGGTAAATTAAAATTATGTAAAAGAAATGATCTTAATATATTTTTTTTATTTGAAAAAAAAGTAGATCATCAATATTTCATCATTGATAACATTTTGAAAATTATGGCTATTGCTCCACAAACTTGTCAAATTCAGGGAAAATCCACGTCTAACTTTCAAAAGGCTAAAACACACCAGAAACAAACAACAACTGTCGCTCCAAAAACAACCACCACCCCGAAACCCTCTCACTACCCGGTCAATTACTGTGCTAATACGAGAACTAGCCCTTGCATCCGATATCTGTACCACCGCCCACAATACCAAAGTAGTAGAAGCCCACCTAGCACTTAGGCGGATTGAACGGACAAGATCTAAACCTTTATGTGGTAGTACCACTCTTGGTACACCACGTAAACAAACGGACAATGGCCGGAGCAGACCAGGTATTGAATTATTGATGCGTATAAAGTGGAGGTAGTTTCGTTGGACGGCTAGGAACTATTTGATTTAAATATTTGTGTTCTTTTGTGTATGGGAGTTTTCGATGCGTTATTTATTCTGTGTCTGGACAGTAAATAGAACACAACTAAATGTGGTTTTGGCTTGTCTGGAGTTTTACGAATGTGGTGTTTTTTGAGAAATTATTGGCATTAAGTTTTTTTTTATCTAATGGGGCTGCAACGTTAGCGGTCAAGCCTTTGCATTCCCCAGAAGTGAGAGCCATTTTTTTTGTGGCACCATCAAGGCGTCTCTCGCTACCAATTTTGACACGCAGATTACTATGAATCTGAGATATCTGTGGATGTTAAATTATGACGAAACTTAGTTTTTCCGTGAGAACCTAAGCCAAATGAGCCATTCAGGGATCTTTTACATGCCATATAATCGTACGACATGCGTGCCCAAGATTTTCCTACCCAGAAAAATCTTGGGCTTTTGAGGTGAACATTTAACATCTCAGCCACTAACCACTAAAGTTTCAATGGTTCAATTATAATTAATTGTGAATTGTATGAAGGTGCCTGATATTTTACAAACTATCAGCATAACGTTTCAATGATTCAATTACACATACGTTGAATAAACGCGAGATTAGTTATGTTTATTTAGTTATGCCCAAAACAACTAATTTTAAAAACTAACTTTTCAAATTAGAAATTAGGGTTTATTAAAAAATTATTGAATTTTTTATTGACAAAAAATAATGACATAGTTATACAAAATAAAACATAAGTAATATAGGAATTATATTTATAACAGGACACAGTTTTTAACCGAACACAGTTGGATCCTGTTAAACATCGCCCGAAGTTATTTATTTACTATTATTTTAGTAGACCTTATCGAGTTGTATTGATATGATGAGTTTGTTGTGTGCAAATGCAGCCAGCATTGGAGGTTCAATGACATGCATTGAATTGCATTTGTTTGTATTTATACAGAACATTTATTGTTTGATAATGATAAAGGATTTGTTTGTTTTAATAAATGTATTGAATTACCCTTGTTTGTTTCCAAAATTAAAAACATGTATTTTGGGCTTGTATTACTTTACGATGATAGTTGTGTACAAAATGTGTTTCAAGACTTAGCGGCAGTGTTGGGAAATTTTTTAATTGCAAGAACATGTAAAGATTAACAATTAAATTAATTGGTAAATGTAACACCACCATTGTAATTGTGGAAAATCTCAAGTAACAACTATTTAAATGTTTAATGTAGTAGTTAACAGTTAACAATTAATTAATTAATTAAATTGTTTTGTTAATTTTAATTCAAAATAACAATTAACCACTTTTTTTAATACATAAAGTTAATTTTAGTTTTATTTGTTTCATAAAACAACTAAAAAGGTTAATTGCAATTATTTTTATTGTGAGTTACAATTGACATACGTTAATCAAATTAATTTTATTGCAAAGAGCAATTAAAATTTCAATTGCGATTAATTTAATTGAAATTAATTTAATTGCAATTATTTTTTTAGTCAATTAACAAGATAATTTACCAATTAATTGATTAATGTCCAACACTGGTTTTGTCAACACTAATGTCAACACTAAATATTTAGGCAAAGTTTAATTATGCGGGTAAGTTTGAATATTTTTTTTTCAATTTAAAAAAAAAAGTTATTTTTATTCTTAAATATTTTTAAAATTAAGTTTAAGCTTTAAATGTGTATTTAACGCTACATGCACACGTTTTAAAATAGTTATCTAAATCAAAACAAAGTCTGAACATCTTTATAAATATAAACTGTTGTCCAAAACATATTTAGTAGGAAAAACCATTAAAACACGCAAATCGGATCGTTAGCATCGTTTTGAACAGCTCTCTTACAAATAAATAATTTATTGATATTTGAATATAAATTATACACAATCGAATTTGTACATTAACGAGCAATTAAATTTATTTAGTTGAATGAATTGAAAGGATTATGTTAAAGTTATTGTAAAATGCAATGTGGTTGGTTATTTCATTTCACATGTATTATAATTATATTGGATATTATTAAATTAATTTCATTTATTATAATTATGTTGGATATTGTTAAAATCCTCAATAAATTAAAGTCAGGTAGCTCAACTTTATTGTCACTATTAAAAGGGTATTTCTTCGAATTTGACAAACAAATAATTGTGATACTAACAAGATATCTAATTGGATTAAACAAATAATCTTTACATTCTTTGCATTTATACTCAATTAAGTGTATAGCTGCCTTTTTGAGCAAAAACAAATATTTTCTATTTTAAATGTATCATAATACAACATTTTGATAAACTAATTATTTCAGAACGTATATTTAGTAATTACTAAATATGTATTAATTTAATAACGCAAATATGTTTAAGATTTTCTTACATATTTGTGAGTTATGTATCTAATTAAATCTAATGTGAACAAGAATATACTTCATAAATTAATAAAGAATGTTAATTAAAATTGTCTAACAATACAAAATATTTATTTTTAACGAGGAAATATATGGAAGTGTTTTAATTTCACAATAGTTATTTACCGCCCCGTGGGTATGAATATGTTTTTCAGTTAATGGGATTTTAGTGGTTATTAATTATTTTTTTTAAATTGATATTCTATTTTATTCATATTTTAAGTTAACAATATTTTTTTAGTTCAATGTAAATTTATAGTTAATTGCTTTTGGTATTAGAATACCACCAGTGGAGTTTTTAAATCATTTTTTACCTATTAAATATATGAATTTGGTATATAATTAATTAATTCAATGTCTACCTATATAACATAAACTAAATTTTATCTTTTCTACGTTTTGAAATAAATATTCAGCCGGATTTTTTTATTGCTGCCGTTATTTGCCATTTCCAATAGAAGTTCCAGAGAATTCTCAAGAAAGGGTAGTCATCTTGTGTTTGGTTGAAAAAAGCGCACAAGACCACCAAAAGTTGTATTGGGCTGTCATATTTTATTTGAATCAAATAACGGTAAGAAAACAAAGAAAAAGAACAATAGCAATCTAGTAAGATTAAGATTTATGTATTGTTTACCTGAAGAAAATAACAGTGTTCCATTTTATAAGATAGGACTCTAGTTTCTATCATGGTATTGTACATTACAGCAATTATATCAATATTTTTCTGATTGACTTATTTTACGTAGTAGTTCCCTACACTAATGGATGATTCGGGCGGGACAAAGTGTGATTTTTTTTCTGGATTAAAAGACGGCGTTTGATGTTGCTGGGATGGTCAGCATATATCCGTTGTATTTGAAGCGAATTAGCTGCTGATTGGTTTGTTCGTGAGATATAATAAAACGCGTTTCGTAGCTGTGGCGACAGCGTAGGCGTGGTCGTTCCACACGTCCATTTCAGAGCTTAATGAAAGGTGATTTAATAAAAAAAATCCAAAACTTTTTCTGTTAATGAACGACGACCCACTCCAAAAATAAACTACGCTTTTGATTTTTCATTTATTGACTGACCTTCGCTGGAGGTGTTGTTCAGTCAAGAAATATAATATTACAATGTATTTCGAGAAACCATTAACCACCATCATTTGCCCCTATTTCCATAGGTCGTTACGGATCCAACTCCACGACCAAGACGCCCAATCCGATCAAGTCTGATGAAGTCAGATCACGCAATTCGCGCACGACACGTCAATTAAGACCAATGGGAGCACAATTAAAACGTTCTGTGAAAGTGACTTGGTCATCCGATTGGATGAGGCATGGCCCGCACCCCGCCCAGTTTTTAAACTCTTGAAAAGCGATGATGGAGTCTTACGTGCGAAATTCAACGACATACATAAGGGACAGAAAATGTATTGTTTAAAAAAGGCCGAATGAAAAGAGAAACAGGTGGATCGCTTACTTAGCTAGAACGATTGCTACATTGGATGCAAATCATAACAATATCCAGAAAATGTTATATTTGAAATTTATTTTTGCAGAAATTTTACTTATATTTGATAATTTGTGGTTGGGTAGTTTAAAAAAGTTTCGTCTAATTTAAAAGAGTGCTTAGATCATACAACTAAGGAAATTCTACAAGTGGAGAGTTATGTTAACCTTACAACAGGTATTACAAATAAAACAACGAGACGGACAAATTGACGTTCCTCACTTGGAAACTTGGCATCATCTTTCGAAATAAAGTTGCGAAAAAAAAATAATTCTACGAGTACAGTTTCTCTTTCAGTTTGACCTACTTGCTACATAAAGTTATCATGATGTACTTTTTTTTTTAAAAAAAGTTTCAGTATGAACAAGAAAATATCAATTTAGTTTCAGCCAAAATAATTTAAAATCACGTGACGGTTACAACATAAAAGTTTTTATTTTATTTTTAACATTTCGAAAAAAGAGTCCTTTGATACAATGGGTATGTTTTAGATCCTGCATGGCAGCATAATTGCTAAACTAAAAGAGCTATTTTAATTGTCGATTATCACATGAAATAGTCGAAAATCGGCACCTGCAATCAAATGAAAAGCAGGAATGAAAGCTTGAAGGAAATACGTCCCTTAAAACAACAAATTTTCTTCTCTTTGGTAAGGAATAATGCAAGCTAGTTCTCACTGGTTCAGTCACGTGACTTTTCCATCGATGTCGGTCCCCTTCATGTTTCCAAAACACTCACTCCATTACATCTGAAGTCTCAGGCGAAACCTTGAAAGTGAGATGTATGGCACTGACCGGAGACTATGATGCATGGCCACGGCATGGCGGGAGAACAATGATGGAAAATGATGTGTGTATTTGTGGGTTTAAAATAAAATGATGTATAGCATTCGAGGGGGTAGAGTGATGTGTATGCATGGGCGTATAAAATATGTTAGGCTGTGTTGCAGGATGTCTTTTTGGGTTGCTTACGAGGTGCTGGGCTTGTAAAACATAATTGCAATTTTCGCAGGCAGTTAATTAAAAAGGGAACGTTATTTATGTGGACTTTTTGTTTTACTAGATTTAGTATGGTGTAGTTATTCTCTATCTTACCTAATATAACATAACCTTAATTCGTTTAAATCGGTAATAGAATAGGGTGTTCATGTATATAGAATATCCATATTATTTGAAAATAACAATGTCATAACAATGTCATAACTATGTTATTTTACAGTATTTTTTTCAACAAAAGATAACATCAAACACCACAAATAAAGAGCTATAATTTCTAAACAGATCCATTATTCTCTTTAACAGATATTTAGGTATCTCTTTGTGAACGAAAAGATTCTTATAATAACAAAAATATATCAAATATTTGATATGTAACACATTCATAAAACTTATACCAGATAAAAAAAAATACCAGATAACAATAGGATCAAGCGCAAGATAATGAAACGAAAATATTCCATTGAATAAATAAACTATTAATTCCCAAACTAAATATATATAGCTTTCATGAAAGTTCTGAAATGCAATCTGTATGAATATACACTATCTCCCTTTCTTCACTACATAACAATACATACGTGTCCGTGATTTTTCTACCCCTTCACGCTTTTTGATTTCATATCTGATTAGTTAGAGTGCTTCGCTCGAGCAATAGTGGATTTTCTATATATCCTCGGGGGAAAAACATTGTCGGATTGTGTTGAAGTAGTTTTAGCCTACTTTTTTCTGATTTTTTTTTCATATTTGAAAATCAATATTTTATAAAATACGAGTAAAGGTTTAGGTTAGGTTAGGTTCGGAATTATCGTCACACTAGAGCTACACGAGTTCCATTGGCGACGGGGATCGTATTTTAGAACGACAGTCAATTGATGAGCCGAGACCTGAATAGGCACCCAACGCAACCGTTAAGGGCGACATCGTACGCAGCGTTAGGACTTTGAAGCATATTTAACGTGCACTCCCTTACACGGGGTATCATTCGTCGGGCATTTTTGGTTGCACGGGCCGTTTATAGGTCAGCAGCTATTTTGGCGATGGCCGGACCCGAACCTGGGACCTTTCGCATGATAGGCAAGCGCCTAACCGACTGGGCTCCCCAGCCCCTGTAAAGGTTTAAAAAGTAGAAGAATATGTGATGTGTAACTTTTTTTCTATGTAACTTAATTTGTATTATATTAATAATTCAGTACCCATAGACTTTGTTTGTCTTATATTTTATTTAGATACATTTAAACAAATTAAGTTTTTCTTTTGACAAATTTTCTTGCCAATTGTCATTTAGGAGTTAAAAATGAATTTAAATTAAAACAATGTTGTAGTATTATATATTTAGAATACTAGTAGGTGAGTTTGTTTGGTTTGGTTTGAATTAACGTCGCACTAGAGCTACACGAGGGCTATTGGCGACGGGCGTCGTATTTTAGAACCACAGTCAGGTGACGAGCCAACACCTGAATAGGCACCCAGCGCAACCGTTAAGGGCGACATCGTACGCAGCGTTAGGACTTTGAAGGATATTTAACGTGCACTCCCTTACACGGGGTATTATTCGTCGGACATTTTTGGCTACACGGGCCGTTTATAGGTCGGCAGCTATTTTGGCGATGCCCGGACCCGAACCTGGGACCTTCCGCATGCTAAGCGAGTGCTTAACCGACTGGGCTCCCCAGCCCTAGGTGAGTTTGTATATTTTTAATTACAAAAACATGTGAAATGGAAAAAAAATCATAGAAAAAATTTAATATAAGTATTTTTTGTTAAAATATATATTTGGTTAACATTTGAATTTAATCAATGTCAAATGTTCGTTTCAAATTTTAGTTTAAGCAGCTGTTTTTCGTTAAAGCAGTTATTATATAAATATTAAAATTTAATTATATTTTTAATTTTAATTAACTTAAGTTTAAATTTTTAATGAATACTAATACTAATTAAACGAGCTCTCAAGAAATTAAATAGCCTTCAAATATTGTTTCACTGCCTAACTCCTCGCTATCTGTTTTATAATTAATTTATACTGTAATATATTTGGGTAATAAACAAAAAAAGTTAAATTTTATTATAATCCACCCAATTCTAACATAATTCTTAGTTTAAATAAAAAAAAATATTTTGAATTTTTTTACAATACCCAGCATTTCTTCTAGTTTTAATGAATAGAAACGTAACATTTTCTTTCACGCCAATTAACGTAAGAAACTCATCAATGGTCCTCATTACCGAGAAAACCCTTGAGCCGTCTCCCTAATTAAATTATATTTTTTGAGAAAGGCCAATTGTTTTAAGACGAAGGTTATTCATTCGAGTCAACTGAAAACGTGACATGGAATTAAAACATTAGACTAAATATATGACTTTTGCGCCCCTACAAACAAATATATTTCGAGGTGTTAAATATTTAAGAAATAACAGATGGATCATGTTTACTTGTTATGGGTTAGCTGGGGAAAACAGTCGTTTAGGCGTACGCCTTGCAGCGAAAGGTTCCAGGTTTTATCCGGTCATCGCCAAAATAACTGCCGACCTATTGACGGCCCTTGCAGCCCAAAAAATGTCCGACGAATAATACCCCGTGTAGAGGGAGTGCACGTTAAATATGCACCAAGTCCCGACTTTGCGTAGATGTCGCCCTTAATAGTTGTGTTGGGTGCCTACCCAGGTGTCGGCTTGTCACTTGACTGTGGTTCTAAATTACGACGTCCGTCGCCAATAGCCTTCGTGTATCTAGTGTGACGATATTTCATACATACTTGCTTGTTATGGGAATTATGAGTACAAATACTTCAAAACAAAAAGCTAATTAGGGAAAATATATTTTTATTTTTTTTCCTTCTTTTTTTAGCCTAAATTTCTTTTTTTAAGTCGAAATAATTGAAAATTATGTCCATGCATGCCACTGGGCGTAATCAAAAATTGGTTCTATCAGAATTGTTTTTTTTAAAAAGGGCACGTCATCGGTGGCCTATCTTTTACATTTTATCTGTGTGGACATCTGTCTACTTGTCCTATCGACAAACTACTAATATAGTTTTTAGCAAAAATTATATTTCATGAAATGAAATTGATGTTGCCATCGGCAGCAGTATAAACGTTATTTAAAATTTATACTCGAAGATAAATGTTATCTTGATAGAATATATATTCAAAAAAAATAAAATAACAATAACTACAACCATAAAGAATTGTTTACTATAAATACCTTTCACACTTTCATCTCTACTCAAGGGGGAAATAGCATAAATTTGTGACTTGATTGTTTGCTGAAACTTGTTATAAATGAACCCTGGTCTCGAGGTAACAAAGTTCTCATAGGTCTACGGAGGTAAAATGAGATTGAAATGCTACCCGGAGAAAACAATGCACGGGCCAGTTTGCCAACTGAAGCTACGATCGCTTACGAAAATGCAGCTAAAAAGCCATTTGGCGAATAATTTGGCGTTATTTAATATCCTCACTCCCAAGCAAAATACGTCAAATATATTCTTTATATACTGTACAAATATATACTACGTCAAATATATACTTATAAAAATATTTTTTTTCAAAACAAATGTGCAAGGGTTGAAACTCATGTCTCGGATCGTTATCTTACACTCTTAAAACAAACACTCCTAATTTAACTCAGTCTGAGTGGATTTCACTCCTCCAGACTGGAAAATGCACTTCTCCTTTTGGAGTGGATCCTTTGTCTGTTAAACCTCCGCCAGGATCACTCCAAACGAGTGATTTTAACTCAGTCTGAGAAAGTATGCATGCCTTTAGGGTGTCGAAAATGCACTTCTCCAACTGGAGTGGATTTCACTCTTTTGTTTTAAGAGTGTATTGTTGTACTAAATTATGCCGCCCGTCGCGTCGCCCTCGTGTCGAGCCAAATCACACGATTTAAATTAGAAAGATTTTTAATTGGCTGGTTTCAAATGAAGTACATTTCTCAGATTTCATTCCTGTTTTTCCTGCGATCAGTGGTTACCCCCGATTGGTGATATTTTCTCACACAACGGACTCACTCGATCGTGGCTCGATTAAAAATTTATTTTTCAGCATTTATTTTCAATCAGCATTTATTATTTAAGGCTTTATCAGATTTACTCAATTCAGAATTTTAAATGAATACATATAATGCTGACATCAAAAATTAACCGTCCAGGTTACTTGATGGGTGTTTTTTTTAACTTTAACGCATAATTTTACAAATGTTCCCATTATAAAATTCAAGATGCACGATCCGCTTTACATTTTGTGCGAGTTTGAAAATTGGCACTTGTTTAAATTTTTTGTAACTTTTTTTTTTAAATTTATAAAGGGTCGATCTGTTAAAAGCCTTTAGCAATTGTGAAAATAAGCTTTCTATAAGTATTTAAGACTTGTTAAATCCAACTTCACCAATGCTTTTGGCTCTTGTTTATGCAATTTAAAACTTATTGTTATCATTTAGCGATAAAGATATAATTGTTTCGCTGAATGATGTAACATTATGATCCTGTATACAACTGCCATTTTCAAAGAGACAAAATTGGCCATTCTTTTTGAGATACGATTGGGAACAGTTTACCCTGTTTATAGTACGAGAGCTAGCAACGTCGGAAAAACAAGCATTTCAGGAGGGCTAGTTTTAAGATATGATGTCCGGGAGAGTGAGAGAGATAGCATAAGGGCTATCTGGCTGGCGATAGTGGTTGCGTTCCTCAGTGCGCATCCTACTAATACAAGTAAAAAAATGATTTTTCAAATCATTTTAGGACGTTTTATTTTTTTTAATTATTTTTAGTGAACTTTTTGCAACATAAATCTATTATTGCCAGACATTTTTATTGTTGTTGAAGCTGTGCCAGACGCTAATTTTGATTGTAAAAGCTCAAGTGTTGCCCAAATTATCTGTCATTACAAGTATTGCCACATGGTATTGCGCAATGAATGACGATGACGTAATTACAATGATCGGTGAATTCACACCTGAGCTGGTAATTTGGGCAACACTTGAGCTTTCAAAATCAAAATTAGAGTCTGGCACAGTTTAAACAACAATAAAAATGTCTGGCAATAATAGATTTGTTGCAAAAAGGTCACTAAAAATAATAATAAAAAAATAAAACGTCCTAAAATGATTTGAAAAATCAATTTTTTACTTGTATTAGTAGGATGCGCACTGATGAATGCAACCACTACAGCCAGCCAGATAGCCCGTATGATGTCCGGGAGAGTGAGAGAGATAGCATATATTAAAACTGGCCCTCCTAAAATTCTCTCTCAAAAACGTTGCTAGCTCTTAGACTATTATGTTCCAGTTCTTTTTGGAGTGATTTTTTTTTATGAGGAAAACGTTGCCACGACGGTATGAAAATTACTTTAGAATGAAAATATTGAGCTAACCAAATTTAATAGTGTATAAACTACTTCCGAAATAGTATTCGATGCTTTGTGTGTTTGAACAAATTAATGTTAAAATAAAATACATTTTGCTTAAAATTCGAGCTGTTAGTTAAATTTGTGCTCCCTACGCCACGTTTTCATGAATTTTTCGTACGTTTCAATTTTTTGAAGCGTTTCAACCGAATTTGGCGAATTTCAATAGGATTCGCGTTATTTTCTCGCCAAGCATTATCCACCTTACACAGCCTCCATTCCCAGGTCACTTTCTCAGTTGTTTTAAGAAACACAGGGGCGTTGGGGGATTTCCGATAATTTGTTTCAGTTGGAAGTTTTCGCCCTTGTCTTAAAAACCGTTAGTTTCCTCAAGTTTAGCGAACGCTGTAATTTATTGTCGCTCTGTGAATCTGTCGTCTGTGACAATGACATGCCTAAATTGTGCGGAATTTAAACAAGAGTTTTGTTAGGTCTGCTACGTCTTTGATTTATTATTTGTGTGTTTGCCCGAAGAGAAATGTAAAAAGTAAATTTAGGCTTAAAAATGAGGTATTTGTTTATTTTGGAGTATGTTTATTTTCATACAGAATAAGAATAAAATTGAGAAGAGTTTATCTGTGCCAACAAGATTTCTTGGTCTGTAAATTAAATTCAAGTTAGCAGGTACCACTTTTTTAAACTTTGATACAAACAAAAATGCATTTAATAAAAAATTACATATCGATTATCAAAATAATATTAATATTAAATAATATTAATATTAATAAAAATTACATATCTATTGCCAAAATAATGATTATCTCGCAGACAAATATTTGTAGATATTTTTTTAATATAGCACTTCGAGTCCTATTAGAGATATAAGTAATAATTTAGAGTAAATATTAATCAAATATTTAATCTGAATAAAAACTTTAAAAAAAAAACTTCAAATACATTATGTCTGAACTATCATATATAAATAGGGCAATTCCTTTGAAGCATATTAAACGACGTTTCTTGTTTTCAAAATTTTAGTGGAAAAAGAAACATGAACACAAATCTTTCCATTGATTTTTCTTTGAACATATTTATATTAAAAAAAATTCTTGTGCAATAAGAAATACAGATTATTAAGCGCCAAACTTCTTAAATTTAACACATAATTCTCAGATTTACAAGGTATATGAATTATGTAGTATATCAACAGCATAAAACAATAAACAAAAAAGATCTTTGAGCTATTATTAAGAGACAAAAAAAGATAACGTATAAAACGAAAATGAAAATTCAAAAAGATTTTGAAAAGCATACATCATTTCGGGACATGGACTAACGAAGGGAAACAAAGAATTCCCCTAAAAAAAAACGGCTGCTTTCCTTTAAAGATCGTTACACTTTTCGTTTGCGTCGATACGTTATTGCTTTTTAAATTCATAATGCGGCTACCATTCTATATATTCATTCCAAAAATTCAAATGGTTGTTGGAAATCTAAACTTTGATTAAACTTAAGAGCTCCTGAAATAAAAAAAACCAAATAAAGTATAAATTTTTTAATGTGTTAAATTTAAAACTTTAATGCAATTACCTTATTTTAAAACCTTTTTTTTTCAAAAATAATATTAATAAAGTTATTAAAATTACTAATCAAAAGCTTGAATTTCCTTGTAAATAGAGGTATTCCAATCATTATTTAACTATAAGTTGACAATTTAATCCTATTTAAATAAGAATGGCTAGGTAAACATTTTAATATCGCAATGAACATTATGAATGTTCATCAAATTAACATAACACATTGAAACAGTGTTTGCTTAAATATAATGATACATTAGTGTGATTAATTGAAACTAAAATGTAATTTATTCAGCTAAAAAATCACACTTTAATCCACGCTAAGGAAAATTTCAGTTAGAATCAATTTAATTAAAGTAAACACTAAAGTATATTCATCATTTTAATGAAGACTTTATCAGCAGCGTACGTTTTATAAGCTTTTAATTTTGATAATGTAGCGTTTCCTTAAATTAATATTTGATACTGTAGGCATTTTAAATATTGCTACTTTGTTCTTATTAGGTAAATAACTTTTTGAATTGAGTTTATAAATAGCAGCGTTATGCTTATATTAGTTTATTAAGTAGTAATCATGATTTCCTATTTTTTTATAACTATTTTTAAAATGTTTAATTAAATTATCACTGCGATGTTATTTAAAGAAAATAACGAGATGGTCGTTTTACTATACAAATATTTTTTTATATGTAGTTTAACATATATTTTTTTAGCAGAAGCTTATTGACCAAGTTAATAGAAAGTATGTAGCACTACTATAATCTTAAACATATTTATTCAGCATTTTTTTTATTTAATACACCTTTTAAACCTTATGCGTTAAAATATTGTGGCATGTACAGCTGTGGAAATAAAAAAGTACCCACTTGAGGTTATTTCATCCGTTAGTCACCCTATAGAATCGGACCTTTTTGACATTGTGAACAATTAACATTCTGAGTTAATTGCATGACACAAAATTTGCATAAGGGGCCATCTTCATATTAAAAATGTTACTAACTTTAAAATTTCCAATAGCAACACCCCTTTTTGAATCCATATTTCAAATCTCTGACCTACGTTAATACGAAATGCCAAATTTTGTTAGTTTTTAAGCATTATTAGAGGAGTTAGAGACGTGCAAAGTTTAGGTCCCATAATGTTAAATGAGTTGCACATAAAAAACTTTCCCGATCTATAAATAATTAAGATAATGAAACGAATTTTTTACTGAAAAGAAATTATAATAACCCAAACAAAATGCATTCAATATTGGGGTATTTTAAACAATTTTTATATTTTTAAATAATTATTATATTAATTTTTTTAAAAAAATATGAATGGAAACCCCTTAATATTTTTAAAGAAATAAATTTAAGACACGAAGTTTAAGCGAAATCCCAATTTTTAAAATTTTTTATTCATAATTTGCTGAGTAAATCACAAAATACTTTTTAATTACCCTTTAGAGGACAGTGTATAAGATAACGTGTGTAATTGATAAATAAAGACGGCTTTGCATGCATGCTTGCTTGTCATTTTAGAGTTGGTCCCCAAAAGGTCCACAAGTGATTCGATTAAATAACTCGTCAAATATTCATCCAAATGTAACAAAAACTTAGATTTAAGGGTTTTCAAGAGTGCTTAACATTTCTAAGTTATTAAAATTGGGTGCTGCTATTGGAAATTTCAGAGATCGTAATATTTTTAATATGAAGACGGCCCTTTATGCAAATTTTGTATCGTGCAATTTAATCAGAGTGTTAATTGTACACAATCTCAAAAAGGTCCGATTCTATAGGGTGACTAACGGATGAAATAACCTCAAGTGGGTACTTTTTTATTTCCACAGCTGTACCATTAAATGAAAATACATTCCACAAAATTATTACTACTGATAAGAAAACATGTATAAAAAAATTACTTGGCTTTTAGTTATAACCATCAAGTATTTTCGTTTAAACGATAAAATATATAATATTTCAAACTTTTTTTTATTTTGTATATAAAAATGTTGTACACAAGTTTTCCAAAATAATCTACCAAAGAATTTTGTAGATTATTTTAGAAACATTTAGAACATAAACTAACCTATGTGAAGTTTATTAGCATGTTCTCATTAAAAAAATAATTATGTTTAAGGAGTTTAAAATGTTTATACTGAAAAAGCAAAATTTATACTTTTAAACCATTATTAAATACCAGTATTGCATGTAGTTTTAATTTTCTAACCATTTATATGATTTATTGAATGTTTTAAATGATATTTCATTATAATTGAATCTAATTTTCTTCAAAAATTTAAAATTTAAATTTTTATTTTATAATAAAAACCAGAAAATAAGGTTCCTTATTTAAAATTTTATAAATCCTGAAAATAAACCTTTACCCTTTTGAATATGTTCTCAAAAAAACTTAAATAGCATCCTCTAAAACTTATCTTTCAAATAACCAACTAAATTTCGAACATTTCCATGGCTTCGATAACAAAGCAGAGCGTCCCAAAAATAAACATCAAATAAGACCTTAAAATTGGACATTTGCTGCTTTTCAGCAGCGGCATTTATTTCTTGCCGTTTTGAACCGCATAAAAATAGTCGAGTAGAGACATTCTGCCCTAATATTCCCCATAAAAAGGGAAAACAGCCCATTAGGGACGGTATTTGGGGAATTTTTATATTGTGCCACGCGAAATTGTACCAGCACTGGTTATACGGGTCCCTATTTTTCGTCGATACAGTGAGGAGATTTTACGGTAAATACCGCTGTAAACTGATTCGGTACGCCAGAGTTATGGGCTTATTTTACATTATAACGTGTATTACCAGGGTTATTACGTTTCCTTTAAAGTTCAGGTTGTATGGTTACGTTTTACAATAAATATTTGAAACGTTTATTTGATTTATTAGTATTTGGGTTTGGGATGTGGATGCTATATTTTGTTTATTATTATGGGACGGTTTAGAAAACCACTATTAAGCAGTCACACATTTTATTCTGATGTGTGATTTTTGGGTCTTCTGGCCTAAGTGCGCATGCACCGACTCGATTTACTACTCAAAAGACGCGTCCGCGCATGAGCAGTTCTGCTGAAAACTCCATAAATGACGCACCAGAATTAAACAAGCGTGAGTGGGCGACCAGCTTTACCTTAGTGTTATAGATCTGCACTATTGTTCAATTCAAAATTTCATATATAATAGCAATCATACCCAATGACATCGTATTTTGTTTAAATTTGTCTGAAAGATATTTTTTTAGTTTAGTGTTCAATTTTTGACTAAACAATTTTTTTGCTTTTAACAGATTTTTACGGGGAAGTCAAGCACCTTAATTTTTTTCCACTATACGAGTCAACTTTAGTAGTCAGTTTCTAAGGTCCGTTTATTTGAATATTTATTTTCAAATAGGTGATTTTTTTTCGCATAAGGAAGCCCAAGAATATTTCTAGTGATCTTTATATATGTAAATAATGTCATTTTACTTTGTAAAATAATTTTATTTGAATTAAAGGCATTCTTTTTTTTAGTTTGAGTAAAAGAATTATGTCGATAAAATCAAAATGGCATACTGTTACCTCAAAATAACATTGAGTGCGCATATGCAAAAAAAATCCACATTATATAAACATAAAAAGTATAATACCTTCAAACTAAGAGGATGATGACAAAATCTTGCATATCTTTTTATTATTAAATCGTTGAAATAGTCTGATACTTTGAAAAATTCGACATGCATTAGCCAGTATTACACGTCAGCTTAGTCAAATATATGTTACATATAGTCAACTCTGATTATTTTGAAGTAAATAGCAATAACTCATTTTAATTTATATTTAAACAGAAAATTGATAAAAAGCTTGGAGACTATTATTTTCTAGATCAAAACAAGTTTCTACTACAAGAAAAATATGTATTAAAATGGTTCGAAGTTGTTTTTTATAAAACTAAACAACAAACTTTCAACATCGAAATCCTGCATCATATGATCGACAAATCCCCCAAATCGCATCGGAGAGGATTTATACAAAAAAAAGTTATACGCAAAAACAACATTTCTCTAAAACCCAGTCTGCCGAAATGCAGTCCTTAGAGAGGACAAAAAAAAAAGTTCTACATTTTACAGGACGGGTTGGATCAAAGTACACGGAAATTGAAAGAACTCTGCTCCACCAAATAACAAAAAAGAGAGTCCGTAGGAAGATTGGCCAAGAAAGATCGGATGACGGGTCCGATCGACGAATCAAGAAAAAGAAAAATCCTAGATTGCGAAGTAAGTTTTCAAGAAACTATTTGCTTGTAGGCCAGTCCTAACTGAATATGTTGCTATAAAGAGAGGTAGATTGACTCGGTTTTTGTTTTTGCCGTTGATGGAGTTTGATTTGCGGCAGTTGCTTTGTTTAAAAGTTTTTTTTTTTTTTTTTACGTAATAGGAAATGTCGAAATAATGCGAAACATTGTTTTAAAGTAAAATATATAATTATCCTTACTTATTTTGAGAGATGAAAGTCTCTTATACAATTTGTTTCCAAATAATGCATTTTAGATCGCAAAGGTATTGCATTTATTGTATCTCTATGTATTTTTTTAACGTGATAATTTTACTGTATGAATTATTAATCAATGTTTTCACAATAAAAAGTAATATTTTACTTCTTTCGTTGCATTTTGCAGGTGAAGTTTGATACGCGATATATTTTATATTTCTGAATTCTAAGCAAGTTGTACTTAAATAGTTTTTTAACGAATTTGTTGAAATTGGAACGGTGATATTTGTGGAATTAGTTTAAGATATTTTAATCATCTACACTAGAATGCGCAAAAGATGTATTCATGATTTTAAAAATTATATTTTTTTACGCTAGGTAAGTGTATTTGATAATGAACAATAGTCATTACGAAATACAAAAGGAGTCATACACTCTTAAAACAAAAGATTGAAATCCACTCCTATAGGAGAAGTGCATTTTCGACACAGAAAAGGAGTGAAAATTACCTCCTAATTCGCTCGTAATGCCTTAAAATCACTCGTTTGTTGTTAAGATTGTTGGGGGTTTAACAAAACAAAAGAGTAAAATCCACTCCTATAGGGGAAGTGCATTTTCGACACCGAAAGGAGTGAAAAAATTAACTCAGACTGAGTGAAAAATCACTCGTTTGTTTTAAGAGTGTTCTTAATCGGTTAAAGCTCTAGCAATAATTTTCACTGATAAAATGAGCAAAAAATAGATTGAATTAATTTACAACGAAATTATTTTTTACGCTAGACAAGTATTTTCAAAATCTGCAATGGTCACAATTACCAAGTGAACATCATTGCCCTAATAAAAATTCGATAAATAACGATGAAGAAAAAAATTCCGATTTCTCTTTTCATGTTCAAAAGTTATTCAACTAGGATTGGCATATATTGTATATGCTGGTCTTAAAAATGCGCTGAATTTCTAGACGATGCGATAGAAGTTCCAACGAAAGGAGTAGAGTAGAGTATTTCGAGTGACAACTTCCAACTGAGTGACATGGATCTGGCGAATTATAGGCTTATTTTTTTGTGTTTAGAGCTTTTTGAGAATGAAAAGAGACATTTTGATGTGACGCCAAATCGATTGGTAGAGTCGCCTATTTTTGATGTCATGAAACGGTCTTTTGTCATTCAAAGTATGTTGCGATGACAGATATAGGTTTAAAGGTCATGGAGGAAATGCAAAGTCATGGATTAGTTAAGATATGATTTTTTTTTGTCAAGGATTTAATTTTTAGATTAGTTGAATGGTTTATACCAAAGCTGTATTATTTTTACTGATACTGATTTGGCGAAAAACAAATATTTACTAAGTTTAATTTACGGCTTCGAAGAAGAAACAATAAATGGAATGGGTTTTCCCAATGACAAACCTAAAAGAAACTCCTGCATAGGCATGACGTGACTTGGTTAGGTTAGGTTTGAATTATCGTCGCACTAGAGCTACACGAGGGCTATTGACGACGGGCGTCGTATTTTAGAACCAGTCAGGTGACAAGCCAGCACCTGAATAGGCACCGAACGCAACCGTTAAGCACGTGACTTGGCACCAAGTACTCTAACGGAATTGTAGCGATAAGTTGCCTTAGTTGAGCTATGATATAAAGGCCGGTCTCTTCATTGGTGACTTTTGGCAAGATTATAAATTTGATGCAGAGTTGCTATATCTATCAAGTTGCGTACAATATAAAGTGGAATGTTTACCACATTAGGTCATTTTCATTACTTTGACACTTACCAAAAATTGCCAATTCAAAACAAGGCATTATATGATCGTTGCCCTATGTAGCAACCCTTATCCTTAAATTAGTGATTTTTCGAGATTTATCCTACAAGACGTTTTACGAAGCTGTTTTGGTACTGTATTACCTGCCCATTCACAAACTTGTAAACTAACTCTAAAAAAATCAGTCGATTAAGGTAAAGAAAAATATTTCAGAAAAGACTACCCAACTTAGAATCAAAAACACTAAAAATGCAAATTGTACGAACCAAATAAATTGCATCTTCTAGTTATAAACTTATTCCGTATCTACAAAATTGAATTGTAAGAAAATTACACTTCCAAAAAATATATGTCATTACTGTTTTCAAGTAATTGGTTAATATTAATATATTTATTGCCAACCTTATTTGAGCTTTACTCTAATTCAGCTAAACTTAATATCTCCAACTCATCTGCGCATATCCATACATAAATCAAGAATAAAAGAGAAAAGAAAATCCAGACAATTTCTGATAACTGGTGCCTCAGTAAAGGTATTTCCCGCCCATTACTCGTAAACCGATAATTACTCTCCATGTGACTTCTATTGCACAAAAAAAAAAAAAAAACAGAGATAGATATCTCGAGGTTAGATGATGTAGAGGTGCCACTGAGACAAAACAATACAAAAATAGTTTACCAAGTGAAGGCAGGCATCGCTTCTTTCATGCACCCAAATAAGTCACTTGGCGAGTTATCTGGCACTAGTTTTTATAAATGGACTTAAAAATAAATTTAATGGGTATTCGAACGGGAGCGCGTTTTTTGTGTGGGATGAATGACAATGTTTGGTGTATCTGTGACGGTCACTATATGCTTGAGCGTTCTAGTTAGTTGAATGTATGTTGAACTAGCCTCTAGGCTTCGCAAGGGCTATTATCTAAGAGCGTCATAATTTAGAACCACAGTTAAGTAACAAGCTGACACCTGAGTAGGCACCCAAAGTAACTTAAGATCCAGATTGTACGTAGTGTCGAGAATTCGGAGCAAAAGTTACATGTATCCCTCTAAACGGGGTATTATTCCCCAACTTTTTTGCCTGCCCGGAAAGATTATACGTCGGCAGGTTAGGTTTTTGGTTACGTTTTTGAATTAACGTAGCACTAGAGCAACCCGAGGGCTATTGGCGACGAATGTCGTATTTTAGAACCACATTCAAGTGACGAGCTGACACCTGAATAGGCACCCAACGCAACCGTCAAGTGCGGCATCGTACGCAGCGTTAGGATTTTGAAGGATATTGAAGGATAACGTGCACTCCCTTACACGGGGTATTATTCGTTGGACATTTTAAATTGTAGTTTGGAGAAATTAGCAGTAGCAAATTTTGTGTGGTACAAGACAACTATTGACGTATCTGCGACGTCCCCGTACGCGTGGTTATTCCAGTAGCACATAGCTAGTTTGGCGAGAAATATTAAATCATTGTATCAATAGCCTGGCAAATGCGAATAGTCACTAATGAGTTTTTTTAAGCCTATTATAAGATGCGCGTGTATCTCTTTACTGAAGTACATAAAATGAGCTTGGCGAGTCTTTATACGGCTTCACGTCTTTTTCAATCGCCAAGCATATCTATCTAATTTAACCCCAATATAGATAGCACAGAGAGAATCCGCCGTCCATTCGAGTCGACCGTGTCATTAGTATTCGCTGCTTAACTACGAGCTTTAACTGTGTTAAATGCTTAATGCGAAAATCGTTGGAGCCACCAGGCTAGAGCAAATAAAAAGAAATCGAATAAGTGGATGTGGTTTTAGTGTGCGTGAACGCAATGGTTTGGGAGATAACAATTAATGCGGGAGTTTGTGTTTTGCGAAACAATGATCGCAGGAATGCGAGAAAAGTTTAAAATGTTCTACTACAATCCAGTTAAAAAAAGCTGTTTTGTGCAAAAACGTTGAATAAATGACAGAATGGATTCTATGTAAACCATCTTAGTATCTATCGCGTAGCAATGGAAAAATGAAATAGCCACGCTTGCTATGAAACCCAGTTACTTCAACCGTTGTCTTAAATGCCACAAACTAATTCCGGCAGATAATTCGTCTAAACTAAAACTGTCACTCGTATAGTGACGGTATTTACTTCAAAAGCATTGTCTCCTCTCTCACGAAAAAGAGAAACACGGTCTTCCCTGTTGGAATTGTACATAATTTTTTATAAATCTTAGTACTCGCAATAAAAGCAAAGCAAAATCGAAATTTCTCTTTAAATACTAGTTTGATATTACATTAATTACTTGTAATCCGACCATTGATTATTTGTATTTATTACAAAAATAAATGCATCGTTTGTGCTATTTAAAATCAACGATAAAATGATTAATAGTATAATATATTTAAAAAAAATTACAATTTAAATGTTCATTTCAATCTCCCAATGATCGTATAGCTCGAAAAGCTCGTGTATCCCTATTATATCAGCAAATAAAATGTTACCCGCGCCTAGTGACATTTCTCTTTGCTACCCATCAAAGTATTGAAAAGTAGACCTTTCCATATCACATTTTCAATTTCAGCTTATTCCAAATCGAAAAAAAATCCGTGCACCCAAAAAATATATATACAGAATATATTGCAAACTCTCTCAAGATATCCCAACAGAATCTTTTTACACACTTTCCTTTTGAAAACGGGATAAATGCTACCACTCTATAGATTTCATGAAGTTTCAGAGTCAAAAAGATCTTTTTATTAAGATAAACAAACCGGTTTCCATTTCAAGGGGGTGGGGAGGGATCTAAACCCGCGTAAAATCTTTTCTGCTTTGACATGCGCTGACTTGTAAACAAAACCCATAAAGAGGCTTACTCTGAAGCCAGTACCGCGACAAGTCAGGGGTTTCTTTCGCTTTCGAACGAAATTGGAACTTTGGAACATTTTTTTTTTACTCTTTCGCACATGTGTCTTGGTGGGGTTACAAGTACACAAAAGTGAATTTTTCCTCTTTTTTCCTTTATAGAAATGTTCTTTCTCTTATTCACAAATCCCAAGTTTCCTTTATTTGTGACTTTCAGGAAAACAGAGTTTAGGAGGGTTCCTTTAACACAAAATGCACATTCCATAGAAAAGAGAGAAATGTATAAAGTTCCTGGAAAAATTATTGAAACCCTCCCTAATTCGATTTAAGGTTTATAGTGGTTTTTGACATTTTTTTTTAATATTTTGTGAAAAATAAATTAGTTGTGCTTTTATAATCGGTATATATTTCGATAGTATGGTGCAGACTAAATACCAAATGATATGTTGTTGTTGTTTATTCTCTAGTCTGACGGAGTCAAGAGTTTATTAACTGTTATAAAAATATAGACAAGCTTATTTGGTTTGAAGAAAATGTCAATATATTTGCAAGGTATAATATTGATTTTATTTTCATTGGCAAAGTTGGAAATAACTTAAGAGAATTATAGAGTCTCGATTCAATATCCATAATATTTCCCGAGCTCCAGTAGTGCAATAGGCCATCGTCAAACAATCTTATTCTAACTCTGGCAGAAGACCGAATTTCAATACCACACAGAAATAGCATATCAATACCACACCGAAACGACATCAAGATGTCATATCCCAAAGTATAAACATGTTTAATTATCTCCTGAGACACCATGCAAATCTGACTTATATACTTTTAAACAAAATAAATTTGAAAACAATGTCTTGAAAAGAATTAAAAATATATATACAATTGTAATTATCGTCTCTATTAGGGCAGCATCAATTTTTATGAATGTTAAGGTCAAAATTGCATTACAAATTCAGAGACTTCAAGTGCAATCATGGTGCAATCAAACCAATTTCACAATCTAGCGATATAGAATTCCCCCCTTCTACATTAAAGCAGTCCACCAAGCCGAATACCATAAATAAAAAAATACAAACCTACGCCAGTACACAGACCAGGCTTGTCCCCCAAATCACCCAAACCCTCCCTACAATATTTCATAAAATAAATAAGTCACAAAAATCTGAAATTCCACCTCGAAAACCATCCATCTTTTTCTCTTCCCGACCGCAAAATCGGAGCGCAAACATCAGATGCACTTCTCTCATAACAAAAATATGAAGTTGGGGCATCATGGATATCCATGGCCATATCCAGTAAAGGATCATAAAAAAGCTTTATACTGTGGAATTTATCCGGATTTCTAGCGGATGTAGGGGCATTTTGGAGGATTTAATACGGTTTCCGAGATTGTCATTATCTATTGGAGTTATGAAACAGGAATCGCATGAATTGGATTATAGAGAATAATAGATGGTATTTTAAAAATGTATTAAGTTGTTATTGTTTGCTTTAAAATAATAAAGTGAACAATCAGTGAATTACTAGGTTGTTTACCAAGAATTTATTTACAGATTTAGACACCATTGCGATTGCTGAAGTTAACGCAGGAGTCTGTTTTGGCCGATGTAAACGAAAAATTGGAGACTTCACTGCAGTTTTTACTCCTTGGTTATGAACAACGTAAAAGGCGCGTTTACATGTACCATCGAATCCATGGAAAGAAGAGCAAACTCACAATTTTTCCCTCGCTCAGGCAGAACCGGAATTGCAGGGCTCATTGGGAGGTTTCGAAAACCCTCAAATAAAGGAGGGTTTGACGTTTAATTCCATGGATACGGAAATAGGCCACATTGGGTTAGAAATCCTGATCGAAAACTTTTTCCCCTGATGGAGGGTTTAGCATTCCATGGATTCGATGGCTCATGTAAACGCGCCTAAGAAGTACTGGACTCCAAAAACCAAACAATTTGTTCATTGAAACTCTCTTGCGAAATAGTAGCTGTGTTGAGGGAGCGTTGTATATATATTGAAGATCAACAGGCCCGCAGTTCGAAATCGGGTTAAGCAGTTAAATATTCCTCCGAGAAGATTAAATTTATTTTTATTTGGACAATTTGTATGTTAAAGAAACGGTTTTTGTTTTAAAATTAAAAATTGTTCGATTAAAATCACCATTTTTACTGCAAATTAAATCGAATTTCTGGCAAAAGCGCTGACAATATTTTTCTCTAAAAGCAACATTATTTTATTACAGTAAGTGCTATCTCTTTTTAGAAATTGGATCCCACATATGAAGCGCACTTTTTCTCATAATAAAAGCATGAAGAAGGAGCAACGCAGATATCATGTTGATATCCAGTGAGGGATCATAAATGTTTTACGGCGCAATTTATAAAGATTTCTCGCTGTTCTAAGCACATTTCGGAGGCATTCATATGGTTCGGATTCTTTCACTAACCATTAAAGGGAATTATGCATCAAAGTTAAGGAACATCAATATTAAGAAAAATTATAGGTAGCTTGACCGAATTTGTTTCAGTGATTAACTTTTATAATATATCATGAAATTTTCTTGAATCAGATTTTATTTACTCTGTTTTTGTTTGTAAAACCCTTCAAAAAGGAAACTATTTACAACACTTTTATAGCCGAGTAGTTGAAAAGCTAAACTGTACTGCGTAATTCGGAATGCCTGATCACCCAATTTACAAGCTACATAACATATTAATTTTATAATAAACCGTTTGAAAAATTTAACTTTAAAAAATCAAAATGTTAGTGTTTTAAGAACGTTAATTGAATGACTCGCATTAGAGTTAGATTTTTTGCGGGTTCATACACTTCAAAGTACTATAAAAGAACTATCAGCTCTGAATGTAGTATTTTAACACATTCACAATTTTAAATTTTATTCGAAAATTCCTTTTCGTGAACTTGTTTAAAATTGTATTTATGTAGCAGCTGATTATAAATAAAAGCTTCATATTTTAAATTATAAAAAAATAGTCAAACAACATTTTTTTTATTTTTATAAATATTTATGTTTGTTTCTGGAAAATCTTACAGTCAGGTTAAATGCGCATACGACTGTATCACTCAGATTGTCAAACAAGATCCAGTACTACGTGACAAAATGGAGAATCAGCTTTGACTAACTTACTAAAAACAATTCAGGACGGCCACAAAGAATGAACATTGAAAGAATCATCGTTATTAAAAGCCGAAATTTTAAAAATACCGAAAACACTTCCGTTAATTGGCTTCAAAATTATTTTGCTGTGCGTAAATTGGTAATGATTAAAACTTTGTAAGGTAATAGTTATTAGAAACCAAATAAAAAGCTAGAATTTAGTTATAGGAGCTTGACGAAAAAATGTCAAATATGTTTATTGGATGATAAGTAGCCATGATAATTATTCATTAATTTTTATTTTAAAAAAGTACGTTTCATTTAGTCAAAGGTTTTTTTTTGTTCGAAAAATATCATAATTTTTCCCACTTTAATCGAAAACAGATTTTTTTTTACCTAATGACTATAACATATTTTACTAGTTTTTATTTTAAAAACAATCATACATTTTATCTACTCTAATGGAAAGTTTGCAGTCATTTTATAGATGTTTATGCAGCAATTCAGTACAGCAAAAAGTACAGCAAAAAATAAGAAATTATAAATTTCAACGAACACTCCACATAAATTTTGCTCCAGTTCACTTTCCCACAAAAAAAAAATAATAATTTAACAAGCTATTACTTTATATAAGCTGAAACTAAATATCGATGTTTAAAAGACATTTCTTATAATAAATTGTCTATTATCTTCGAAACAATTTTGGTTTTCTTAGAATATTTTAAAAAGCTTCATCGGAGGATTAAAAATATAGTTAAAATATTTCAGTAATGAGAAATTTAAAACAGACGGATTATTTAAAAAAATATCTGTTTAATAAATTATTTTCTAATGCAATCGTTTAGAATTTTATTAAATTCTGCCTTTTTCTCTTATATTTTCAAAACGTCTCTTATTAGATAAATACTATTTAATTACATTTCAAAGGGCTATTTTAAATTTATATAAGAATTTTATTATATTTGTATTTTATGTTTAATATGTATTTTCACCGTAATTTTTTTTTAGTTTACATGTTTCACTTTTATGAAGTAAACAAGTATTTATCATACCGATAGCGATGTTTTGAATGCAGTTATATAATGGCGGTATTAAATAAAAACGTTTGTAATGCGATTAATATTTAAAGTTTAGGGATTATTTAATAAAATGTATGATGTGTATTGCGTTAACTTATATGAATATTTCGTTACGCTCATTAATATGCTGGTACTTTAATGATAAAATATCCTAGTTACGCAAGTCCAAAATACAAACTTTTTTTGTTGGTTTTCGTTAAAAATAATTTAATATTTCAAATAAACATTTAATCATTTTAAATTGTGCGTAGATCATTTTATATTGTTCATAAACAGTATTATATTAAGTTATATTTAATACTAAATTATTTAATGCAATGAATGATATTTTGTAAATATTTAAAAAAAAATATATATAACCTACTTGTAATTTGAAAAATATGTTTTTTAGCAAATCATTTTATACTTCATAATTTTTAAATGGGGTTTATTTGGATAGCGAAGAATTCAATTACTAAAATATAGTAAAAATTGTATAATAATGTCTTATGAAAGAAAATTAGATATTGCCTAATTTATCGATAATATATTAATATACGACATATTGGTGCTGATAATTTAAGCGGTTTAGAAGTGTGGCTCAAAAATGCAAATAATTGCATTAATAATTAGCATACGGTATTTAAACAGTTTTTGCTTTAAAATCTAATTTTCACTTAACCTATCAAAAGTACTTGTAAACCAATCACAAAGTACTACTAATAACCAATCATTACTAAAAAGGACCCTCTACTATTTATATTTTTTATATTCTTTTAAAGCTTAACATAAAGGAATTTTTCCTTTAACCGTAACAAGTAATTAATTCTCGCTAACAGTAACAAAAGCATTTTTTTTTAAACTTTAACTGCTACATAAAAGAATTTTTACATTAGAAATAATATGCATGGGCATTTTAATGAAAAGTTTCAGCGAATTATGTTTGACAAAAATATTACAAGATAATCAGTTTTAAAAAAATAATTATAAAAATTATTAAAAAAATATTTGTATTATAACTTACCCCAAGGTTGTTCATTTGTGGCCGGAGCAGACTTCCTAGCACTCACTCCAATAATTGTCAGTAAATAAAACACACAACACCAAGACAAAAAATTAGCCATTTCAAAACCAACAAATTGCCTTATTTCCGATTTCTTTATGCAACAAAAATTAGCCTTGCTGTTGGATATAATCCACTGTTACAACAAAGTTCGATAAATCCATATTAATTTCCACTTGATAAATATCCCAATGTTGATTAATCCATTATCCCAAGAATTAATTTTCAGTCGAAATTATCCATTGACACAATTATTCGAACAACTACGCAAACGAAAAGAATATATTCCACCGCAGCATTTGGCAACAGCTCTTATTCCCACGGCCAAAAACCTTCTCCGAGAAAATTCCACGAACTTGCAAACGATAATAAAACCTTTTTTAAAATCTCACTTTAAAAAAAATTCCACCAAAAAATATCAAAACAAAGATTTAATAAAAATAAACTCGAAAAACATAAATCCAATATTCCAATTTTTTTAAAAATAATATTCCTCAGACGAACTTGTCAGATTTCCAGTCTTCTGCATAAATCACCAAACGATAAATTCGCAGTGAAATACCTTCCGTATCGTCTGCCGCTCTATCCCACTGTGTAGCTGACGGGTTTCCAGGCTACTTGCGGCCGACCCTGTATTGATCCCTTCCCTGCCGAGTTCGGCTGGGCCCCGGCAGATGGCACTCGTGCACGGTGGAGTTTTCCCGCAGAACACCTTTCACTTGTTAGCGGGGGTTTACCTGTGTGGGTTGAGTTGGGACGTTTGCACTAGAGCTGCGCGATACCTGTGTAGGGCCAATACCACCTAGATTAGAAGGCCGGCGAACTAAATGCTTGACGTCATATTAGTGGACCGATTCTGTGGTTTTGACCAATGATAATTCGTGACTAGATCTTGTATTTGAATAAATTTTTTTAAGATAAGATGAATCAAGATGCAACGTCATCTTAAGATACGACGTTATTGGTCAACAAATCGAAAGTGGTCTGCTAGTGTGACGTTGTGTTGCTTCGTTCTTCGGCCTTCTAATCTAGGTTGTATTGGTAGGGCTGGTTAATTTAACACATTCGAGCTACACGATATATGTAGGTTTCTACTCGAGTACTATTCGTCAGGCAGTTTGTATACTTGCATTCATTTTAGCAATGTCCGGAATCAAATCTAGGACAGGGGCTGGGGATCCTAGTTGGTAAGGCATTCGCCTAGCATGCGAAAGGACCCATGTTCGGGTCGGGGCATCGCCAAAATAACTGCCGACCTGTAAAAGGTCCGTGCACCCAAAAATGTCTGTCTACCCCGTGTAGACGGAGTGTACGTTAAATATGCTCCTAAGTCCCAAGGCTGCGTTCGTAGTTGCCCTGAACGGTTGCGTTGGGTGCCTACTCGGGTGTCGGCTTGTCACTGTGGTTCTAAATTATGACAACCGTAGCCAATAGCCCTCGTGTAGCTCTAATTCAATCGATAATTGAACGATAATTCAAGCTAAACTAAATACTGACAGACGGACGGATGCTACAAAAAACTGCGTTTTTTTTTCGGAATCAGCACCCTCTAAAAAGTGTAGAAAACACAAAAACTCTATTTCAGTTTTCCAACCCCATCGCGATAGTTGCATTACCTTACATTTTATAAAAGATAATTAAAAGTAAAAATACTTAATTTTTTTTTTCTCTAATGGGGCTGCAACATTTTCGGTCAAGCCTTTGCAGACTCGGCATATTCCCCACAACTGAGAGACATTTTTTGTTGCACCATCTAGGAGACTCTCGCTACCAATTTTGACGCTTAGATTACAATTAATCTGAGCTCTTCGTGGATGTTAAAGCATCAGAGATTTAATTTTGCCGAAGGAACCCAAGCGAAATTGGCCCTAAAAGTGTATTTTACCTGCCCCATAATTATATGACTTGCGTACCCAACATTTTCCCATCCAGTAAACCTGACAGACTCAACCGAGGCTCTAACCCGCGATCTTGGGAATACAAGGCGGACACGTTTAACCTCTTACTCACCGAGTTTCACTTAACATAATATAAATATAGCAAATTATATAAAAGGCAAAAATTAAAAATCCATCTTGTTTATTTGATCGCAATTTAGATGCATCTTTTGATTTCCTTGACGTTAACGCCCGAAGAAAATTGAAATTTAAGAAATATGATTCAATTTTTTTACGATAACATGATTAAAAATATTCTCTATATAATTATATCCACAAAATTTAATTAAATAAGTAATTACAAGTGCCCATTTCGATCGCTACAGGGCGAATTAATTAATCTCACTTTTTTTAAGAACAACTTTAATGCTTGGAATCTACCAGTTGAAGCGAGTTTTTTAAACGAGAATTAAAAATAGTAATTAGGATTTGATTTCGAGCTAAATATAGAAGCCTTAAAAACAAGTTAATCTTAATTAGTTATTTAATTATAATTGGAATTTTAATGTTTTCACTGCGAAAATTATATTAATTAACTGTTGCGTAAGAAAACATAGATTGCGCTTGGATAAAATGTAGACGTTTATTTTTTGAAGATTATTAAAAATAGCCATTTGCATTAGAATGTAATGTAATAAATTTAAATGAGTTTAAATTATATCCCTGTATGCACTTTTATACTTATTTAGATAAAATGCTTCCATGTATGTTTTCAACATAAATTATTACATCGTAAAATGTTTACACAAATACAAAAAATTAAATATCGATATTTTACTTCTAGCGAAATAGCGTCCCCATTTGGCCAAATTTTTTAAAACCTCCCCACAAATAATTAACACGTTAATGAGTTTCAAAATTGACCTGATTCGATAGAAGATTCAAATATCAGTTGTAACCCTTTGATTACAGCTATTTCGTTACCCTTTGATTACAGCTATTTTGATTACAGCGCTTATTTCTATAAAAAATGAAGTTTAAGGAGGTCAATGCAATATTCGAGTCCTTTAAATTAGTATTTTAATGTATCTTTCAAACTTTTCAAAAAGTTGTTTTTAGTAGTTATTTTTAAAGGCATTTTGCACGAAGAACAATGTTTAAATAATCTGTAAATTACAAATAAGTCATACGGCCTTTTTTGTTGCATTTATAGCACAAAAAATTGTGTGTTTTGCGTTTAAGGCGTGTCTCTTAGTAACTATTAAACATAATTTTTTAAAAAAATTCTTTGTGAAACATACTTTTTAGCATATATTTGTATGAAAAATATGCTTAAATTATAAGAATATGCGTGTTGGATTTTTCTCGAGTCTTACGAGATTAAACTTCAAAACTCATAAACATATTTAGAATGAAAGATAGTCTCATCGAAAGTCGTCTTTTCTCAAATTTGATGTAACTCAATAAACTTTATATATTGAAAAAAGAAACTATTTTACTGAATTTAAATTTTACTAAATGCATACAAACTGTTTCGATTTAATTGAATTGCATTGTAATTGGGATTTTTTGTTTCCCTTTCATGAATCATTTGCTTAAATGAATGCGTAGTTTTAATCTCAGCTTCTGAAAATCAAACGCTACTTATCACTAAACTTTTGCCCAACGCCAATGTGTCATCAATTATTAATATAACAAAATATGGCATCCTTGTAAATCAACTATATATCCCTTCTCTATACGTCATCCGAAATTCCAAATGCCCAAAGGACATTTTCTGTGAATCCCAAAACTTTTGGAATTGTACCTTTTCGAAAAGTTCACGGCATCTAATTGTCAAAGAGCGACTTAAAAGCTTCGGAAAGCCCCTTTCACTTTTCTGCAGTTAATGGCAAGAATATATCACACGGTCAGCAGTGGGCATAACTGGATAGGGATGTGCATAAATTATCCATGTGTTGCTTTTACTTGTTCTTCAAAAGTATGAGTTTGTAAAAAAAATGTGTTTGTATAATATTTATTATTTTTATTTTCTTTCAAAACTTTTGAATAACCTAATTTAATGTCACAATTTATTGTTTCTTATCTAACAAAAGCTTATTTGAACAAACACGGTGGTTTTAAGTGGTTACTTGCAATGAATGATTAAACACAGGAAAACACGAATATTAGAAGTGATATCCATTTTATACTAAAAAACCGATTTATTTGATTTGATAATTTCACAGAATATTGTAACGTATACTTCCAGTATATGTAAAATCTTCGAATTTTTCCTAACACCTCATATGTTCTAATAATTGATAACAAAAGTAACACTTTAATTTAATTGTCGCAGTTAAATAATTACTAATGAAATGAAGTCAAATATTTCTATTTAATAAACTTCGTATTACATTAGATTTCGCATTGGCTACATCAAATTTCGTATATTGAATAGTTAAAAAAAATTAAGGAGAACTATATAACCCGGGCCCAAAACTGGACATGTGCCTTTCCGACTGGTATCCCCAGTCAGTGTGATAATTGAATTGTGATTGTATTGTGTCAGATGTGATAATTGAACAAAAACTATCACAGAATTAAATGAGCCTTCATATGTACATTTCGAATAATTTTAATAGGGGCGCAAAGAAATATCATTTTATAAAATCGTTTAAGGTTTGTAAACATAGTGGGTGAGGTTAGGGTTACATTTAATTATCGCCGCACGAGTGACTAAGGTTTCGAAATTTAGAAGCATAGTAAAGTGTTACCTGGGATCTAAACACATGTAAATAAAAATGATGGAAAAGTAACTTTTACCCCATATGAACATCTCCCAAGTAATAACCTATCCCGGGGCCCTGCAACCTTGCATCATTTGGCCAAAGGACTCTTGCAGAAATAATGAGGGATCCGTTTCCTGTGGACTATCAGCTGAATAAGAATGCCCTCAGAAGACGGATTTTATTATGCCCGGTCCAAGGGTTAAGTAGGCGATGCCATATCTCAGTGGAGATTCCGATATGAACGGTATGGATTGTTGGAGATGAAAGTTCATGTGTAAATGTAACTGTCAGGACGTGTGTTTAAGTTGTGAATGATATGTGGGTTCTATTGGGGTTTGGCAAGTGGGAAGAGGTAAAATATGTATAAGATAAATGAGGTAACCGAAAAGAATGCAGATGTAAAACAGATTATGATTTTCTTAAATAATTGTTACTTAAATAATAATTGTATAAGTAATATTTATGTGGACACAAATTTTTGATTGTGGACCTATAACTTTAATACTAAAATGCGATGCTAAATATCGTTACTATTTCTTTATTGAAAAGCATAAATTATCTGAAAATAATATTGCCAAGATGTTTAAGACAAGTATTTTGATTAAAAACAAAATAAATCGGCAAAAAATGCAAGTTATACGTTAATTCCTAATAAGTAAACGGTTTCAGTAAGGATTGTTGGAGATGAATGGAAGTTCATGGGTAAATGTGACATGGGTAAATGTGGCGCAACTGTAATTGTCAGGGGGTAGGTGTTTAAGTTGGGAATGATTCGTGGAAGGGAATTGGTAAGCGACCGAAGTTGAGAATTAAAGTATGGTCAGAGCATGACCTCATGCTTAATCATTTCCGCATTCAATAATTAATATTGCTGCAAATTCATGTAATTTTTTAAATGCGGATAGCATATAATGTAGGCAGATTTCAACCATTTTAATCAGATGAACTAATTATTCCTTGGAATGAAAAACCTTTATTATCCATTATTATTAATTTCAATATTAATTAAATCATAAAAATTAAGTATCTTAAGGATTATACAACTGCAAAATGCATAATCGTAATTATATTTTGAAGAACATTCACGGCTTTCAACGTTTCGTATAAGAGACTATTTGATGAAAGTTTACATCATATTCTCATGAAATATTAATATCTGTTATACAAATCACGTTTCATTTAAACTATACTACTTATACATTAAATCATTAAAATGTAATTAAAAGCGATAATTTTAACTTACTCATTTAACACTTATAAACGAACTAAGTTTAACGAAAACATTCAGCACCCGTAATATTTTGAATAAAACTATTCTATTTAAACAACAACCACCAAAGTCTGATACTCCGTACCATTGTACACGACCGCCATTAGTAAAGCTTAATCTATTGCAATGTACTTAATATTATATAATCCGGTAATGGAAAAGAGGCCTTTGTTGTGTGCTAACCCAATCGGAGAAGAGTCACTATTGCAGTTAAGGTAATATCTTCCAACCTCAGTGCTTGGTATCGGAAAATCAAAACAGTGCATGAGAAATACAGAAACGCGGCTGTTGGCTTATTAACTAAAACTACTGGGAAATGTAGTGGAGCTTGTTTCGAATAAATTACAAATATATTTCCGGAGATTAAGGTAGGCGAATACCCAAAATTCTAAAATTGTTAGTATTACTTTAATCTTTTCCAAATTTGGCATAGGGATTTCAAATATAATGAGCAATGCATTTAAGGCATTTTTTTTTATTTATATACTATAATTAAATTATTCTAAACGGTGTTTTTCACCTAAAAAAAGGGGGTTTGCGCCAACACTTCTAGCATAAAAATTTTAGCATTAATTTATCTGAAATTTTTTACAGATGCTATTTCAATATATATCTGTGCCATGAATCTCTAACATCTGGTGTAAATATAAAGGTTTTTTAAAAAATGTCCAAGTGTAAGTTATTCGAAAAAAAATATTTTTTGTGTGGTTAATTTATAACATTTTTCTTAATAACTTCTTTTCTTGTAATTTGTAAGTAACTCTAGAGGATCATTGCATGCATCAGTTCAAACCGAAGAATTTAGCACATAATTAATGTTTATAGGATGAAAATTCAATGTGGTAGACTTGTTAGCGTAAACCTCTTTTCAGTAGAAAAACACCGTTTAAAATAAAGATATTATATTTAAATAAAAAAAATGCTAAATAGTATTATTCATTATATTTGAAATCACTATGCCAAATTTGGAAAAGATTAAAGTAATAGTAAAAATTTTAGAATTTTGGTTATTCGCCTACCTTAATGTATGTGTGTATGCTTCAGGGTCAGAAACTAATGTAAAAACAATATTGAAAAAGTTAAGCGATTTGTCGCCTTTATATATGCACAAACACACACTTTGTTAAATAAGTTTCAAATTTTGTTTATAATTAGCTTCAAGAAGGTTTATTTGTGACGTTTAAGTTGTTTGTTTGACGTAACTGTAACGTCACTGTAGGCATTACCAGTCCAGTTATCCATTCAGATTATGCAGTACAGTTTATAACTACACAAATTGTAAGTCTTTGTATTTTCATTGTTGTTTATTTGGCGAGTAAAAAAATTCTCATAAACAATCTTATTAATATTAGGGTTTCTTTAAGTGTAACATTTATTTATACCTTTTACAAGGATAGCTTTGAAAACACTTCCGTCCCTCATCCCTTCGCTTGTTTTTCTAGGAAAAAAGGAGGCAAGCGTCGTTCCTAAACCACGCGTTTGATGTTAAGTTGTGACTGAGAGTTTAAACAAGTACACTCTTAAAACAAAAGAGTGAAATCCACACCAGTTGGAGAAGTGCATTTTCGACACCCTAAAGGCATGCATATTTTCTCAGACTGAGTTAAAATCACTCGTTTGGAGTGATACTGTCGGAGGTTTAACACACAAAGGATCCACTCCAAAAGGAGAAGTGCATTTTCCAGTCTGGCGGAGTGAAATCCACTCAGACTGAGGTAAATTGGGAGTGTTTGTTTTAAGAGTGTAGGGTGGGGAAAAAACAAGCACACGCCGTTTCGAAGAAAACCACATGCGGGGTGGGGGAGGAAAATGCTTTCGAAGATTTCATTCATGATAGACCGGGTATAGTGGCTTTAAGCTTCACAATGGTGGCTGGCTCCCGTGGTTGCACAATGCAAAAGCTGAAGGTCGTGTTAAGCGTAAATTCCGCAAATTAGAGAGAAGGCTTTGTTAGCTTAATATAAGAGTTATATGCTGTTTCAAAATATTAGACTACTACTTATTTAACGAAAACAAGCATTTTTTTCACGAAATGGATGATTTAAACGTGGTAGAGTGCATTTGTTTTAAGTAGAAGGCAATGTATAACTTAGATATGACGTCACCATACAAGTGGAAGTTCAAAATTAAACAAATTAACTGCAGGTGGCATGCTTGTGATACCATAATTGACATTTTGACATAATCTGTCACATGTCATAATTTGGAATTGCACACTCTTAAAACAAAAAGAGTGAAAAACACTCCTGTAGGAAAAGTGCATTTTTGACACTTAAAAGGAGTGAATATTAACTCAGACTGAGCTAAAATAACTCGTTTGGAGTGATCCGGTCGGAGGTTTACCACACAAAGGATTCACTCCTATAGGAGAAGTGCATTTTCGACACTTGAGGAATGGAAATTAACTCAGACTGAGTAAAAAAACGCTCGTTTCATTTAAGAGTGCAGTCATGTAAACAGGGTCGACACCTGAGCAGGAATCCAAATCAACTGATAACTACGACTCTGAATCCAATGGGATTGTTATTTTAACTTTCCCTCACAACAATAGTCAACAATTCATTTCTGCTTTTGTGGGCCTATATTAGAGAAAGCGAGAAAAACCATTAGAGTCTACAATCAGCACGCGAAACGAAAATTTGTGAAGGCACAAAGGCCGAGTTCGTTGTTTTGGGTGCGTAAATATTTAATGTGCAGAAAACATATGAGGTTTTGTTATGGAACGAATTACTTAATTTTTGGAGAGTGGAAAATGATAGTTCAGAGAAAATCATTTAGATATTTTGTCTGTTTTGAGTTTTAATGCATTGTTTAATAGGCTAGATATCGAACATTTACCTTTTAAACTCTTAACTTAAAAGGTTTGATTCCAAATACATAATATACTTACTAGTCATTAAAATGTAAATGCAAGGTTGTGTTATTGTTATTAATAATTTATACAAGTTATTAAATTTTGTTGTACGTTATTTTTAACTTAATATTAGATCATTGTAAATTTATATAAATTGAAATATTTTATTGACTCAAAAGCACTGTATTGTTGTTAATAAATTAAAAAGCATCATTATCGTAAACGTATATAATGGAAATATATAGTTCTATGAATGATTTACTATATTTATTTTCGTTAGTTATTTATAATTGGTTTGCTTACCCTACCAAAATGGTCCGTAGATGTCCATAAAAATATGTACGGGGATTTAGCCAACGGATATCAATAGAGATCTAGCTCTATAGCTATCCGTTGGCCAAAAACCTATACAGCTTGCTGACCTCTACGGATGTCCACACGCCAAATCAAAGTACATTCTATACGGATATGTATAGGTTAGCGCAAATAAAAGTGGCCCGGCTTAGAAGTATGCATAAGACAGAAAATGCTGCCAAGTCAAAAACCAATGCAGAAGTGGGGTTACCAAGAAAAGCTATTGATTGCTTCAATATTAAGCCCAAACAGACGCTTGGCGAATTATTAGCCAGAAACTATGATATATTTACATTGCCCTCTAGTGGAATCTAAAAACTTAAACTCGCACAATTAACTAAACTCGCCACTAGTTCATGTTCAGCTCTAGTCTAGAAACAACCTAATCAACCAATGAAAAATATGGTTTTCTAAATGAAGCCATTGAACGCTTGAATAATTTATGAGTTGAAACAAGAATCTTTAAAGGCCTTTTCAATAGTTTTGCTATTGAACCCTTTCGTTAACTGAAACGCCCCAAAACGCCCGAGCAACTAAGGATTCGATAATGTTATTCCTATCAAATATTACAGGGAAGTAAAAAGTCCATCGTAGCGAAAGGTTTAAAGCACCTTCGTGCATTCGTAGCTCCATACCGGGGCCACTTTTATTTGCGTCACACCAGGTATTGTTGAATTATCGTCGTTCTGCAGCTACACGATGACTATTCTACGCCTACTAGTTTGGGGACGGGCGTCGAAATTCAAAACCACTTCAACTAGCGAGCCAACACTTGAGTAGGATAGGTTAGGTTTAAATTATCGCAGCACTAGAGCAACACGAGGGCTATTGGCGATGGGCGTCATATTTTAGAACCACAGTCAGGTGACGAGCCGACACTTGAATAGGCACCCAACGTAACCCTTAAGGGCGACATCGTACGCAGCGTTAGGACTTGAAGCATATTTAACGTGCACTCCCTTACACGGGGCAGCATTCGCCGGACATTTTTGGCTGCACGGGCAGTTTATAGGTCGGCAGCTATTTTGGCGATGCCCGGACCCGAACCCGGAATCTTTCGCATGCTAGGCGAGTACCTTACCGACTGGGATCCCCAGCCCCCAACACTTGAGCAGGAAAGGCACCCAATGTAACAATTGAGGCCGAGATCTTACGCTGGCCTTACGAGTTTATTCTACGTGCACTTCGAGTACGTGCACTCGTGTTGCACTGGGTATTATTTACTGAGTAACACTAAACTGGTAATTATAACTGTGCATATTTTACGTGCACTCCCTGTACACGGAGTATTACTCATCGAAACTTGGCTGTACCGACAGTTTAAATTTCGTTAGTTATTTTATCATTGTCCGTTCCCCAACCTCGGTCCTTTCGCATGTAATACAGCACCTTAACCAATTGATCCCCCCATCCCCCATGCGGAATAAAAACACAGACTAATCGGAAACAACATTCCGACATTTTAATTGAGAGACAATTCTATATTTTTTTATCTACCAATTTTTTTTTTAATCTTTGAATTTTTTTTCTGATACATTTCGTTTCTATACAATCTTTCTAAGGTGTATGAATAGTACGCGTTATCGGTTTTAAGCAACGTTTACTATCGCAAAAAAACCCATTTGTTTTGAATTAGACTGGCATTGTCTTCGAGTTTAAATTCGAATTCAACCTACATTTATCTGAGACTCCTCAGATTAATGGCTTCGAATAACCTTCTTTAAATTTTAACTTTTGTGATGACACTAGAGATATTTAATAAAAAAAGAGGCAGATAAACAGGATAGTCAAATACACCTCGTACCAAATAAATTATTTAAGAATGGCAAATATTTATCAAATCATTTAAAAAAAATAAGTATTTTAATGCTAGAAAAAAATCTGCATTTTTGATTTTAAAGTTTCAAATAACTAATGAATATTCTTACTAATTAAAAAAAAAACCTGAAAGAATTTACCATATGCATAAAGATAGACCCCCATTACCAAAACTTAGAATTTGAAACAATTAAAAATATATTTTGAACAATACAAACATTATTAAGTCGCGTTATTATACAAACTTATTGTAGCAATGCCTTTTTTAAACAATTAAAAATTAAAGTAACAATGAATTCGATCTGCTTTTTCACAGATTACATCCAACTTTCACCAACTGAGTTGCTTAAAAAAATCTGTGCGATTAAAAGTTACGTATTACAAAGTTTTAAAAGTTTTGCAAGCTATTTGTTGCTAATATCGATCATTTTAAAAATCTTTACTTAAATCCAAAAATCACTGAGTTATAAAACTTGATTTAAAGTTTGAGTTATAAATTTTGATTGTGAATCTTGAGCTTGTGTTCAGCAAGGATCATTATCAATTTAACAATGACTCCAAATACGGATTTTCAAACTGAATATAATCCCTTGAATAAAAACAACCACTTTGTCATGTCCAAGTTAGACAAAGATGGAGATTTGCAGTACCCGAAACCCGACATGACTGTCGTGGTACAAGGAAAGTTATTTAAACTGCACAAGCAAGTTCTGATGAAGGAGTCGAAATACTTTGGCGAGCTCCTCAAAATGTGCGCTAATAACACGCAATGCACAATTCATGTGAGTACATATTTTACTATAAGAAAAACTTTCAACTCTAACTTTAATTTTCAAAACTTCTTTAAAAGCTCTCCTAATTTTGAAATTTCTCACCATGTTAACGATTTTACTTCCTTTATTTAGAACTTTACCTCACTTACAACAGGTGTATTATATAGTTATGTCAGGTGATATATTTCACCATTCTTTTGGCATTCGGTTGACTAATTTATCAATTTCTTGTTTTCGAAACCTGAAAAAAGGTCTTACCAACTACCGAAAATAACACAGCGCTGTTGCAGCTACTAAAAACCATTTTGATCTTAAAAAACGACATTTTCAATATTGTACGGTAACTTTCAATATAAATAAGTTGCGTCAAGTTTCACTTTGCCTAATTATCTTAAAGTTTTGTGTAATTGAGTTAGCAAGGGTTAAAGTCTTGAGGATTTTTTTTTAGAAAATAAGTAACGTCTTATTTCATAGTGTCTGCCTGTCTAATAAAGTTATGTAATTATTAAGTTTATAAGGAATATAACAATGTGGCTTTATTTTTAGATGGATAAAGACTTCAGCAAAGAAGCATTTGAAATCCTGATGATTTTCATCTATTGTGGTACCTGGAGCTGCAATGCTCAAAACATTGGGCCACTTCAGTATATGTCCCTGTATTTGGGCATTGATAAAGCTATTGCTAAGGCCGATAAAGTAAGTATCTATTTTCTTAAAGATACCTAATAATTTATTATCATTTATTTATCCGTTCTTTACCAGGACGTACACAGCGTAAGCCATCCGCTCAACAGTAAACAGCTGCAGAGCTGCAGCAACAGCTTTGCTAGCCTGGTCTTTAGGCCCTTATTTGAGAAATTAAGCCTTTGAGTGAATTGGCCAATGATAAATTCTTTTCCCCATAAATTAGTCATATCTTAAACACAATATTAAAAAAATAAAAACGAAAAATATTAAAGAAAATGCATGCATATTATAACTTTAACAAATAATGTAACGACTCCGCTGTCCTTTCTGATTGGTTAATAGTGCAAATAAAATCAAAATTCGATCCAAAAACGTCTCGATGTGTATATTATCTTGAATTCTAACACTTAAAGTTTAGTTCGCTGAAGAGCTGACCAGATACTAGTCTTAACAAAATTGAAATTGTTTTCAAAACCACTGGAGTTTTGTCTACGTTTTTTAAAAAGTGCCGATTCAAATAAGGGGGACATTGGTCCGTCTGTCTGAAACCACTCAACAGCTCAAACTAAAGCAGCTTAATACTTCCAATTTATTACACGAGTTCCCAGAACTCCATACAGAGGTATTCAAAAAAATTTCTCATGAACAATGTTTATTAGTATAAAAGTAGTGTAGTTTTACACACCCCATGTTTATTTTTTTGTTTTATATAAAACTTATGAATTTACTTTTTTTAAAAAAATAATATTGTGCCCAAAATAAGGCCAATCGGAAATTACGATCGAGGGCTTCTATACTTAAAATACAGTGTTCAATTGATTCATGTATCAAATTTAATCTCATGTTTTTATTTCCAGGGTCTATCTCTTCCTGAACCAGTTACAAAAACGGTTCCAAAAAAGACATTTTGGCAAAAGATAAAGTCATGGTATAAAAGAAATCCAAATGCCATTATTGTAGAAGAAAGGTATGTTATCATAATTTGTTTTAAAGAAATATTAAGAAATAAACCACATACAAGTTTTAAGAAATAGGATATTACCATTTGTTAAAAAATTTATTTTTATTAAAATGAAATCGCCGTTAATGAAAGTTATAAATATTCCCTTGTTTGTTAGCATCAAAGATATCAAATTTTCTAATATTTATTTTATAAACATTGTAATTTAATTCAAGATATACAGATTTTTAAAGATGGAGAATTGTAACATAAAAGTTCATTTATACAGAAAAATATTATCTGTTTATCTATATTTTTAAAAAAAGATTTTTATTTTGAATTTAACGTTTTCTAATTTACTATTTCAGCATAATCAAGCCTTCTGTCATCTACAAAAATAAAAGCTATAAAGAAAATTTACTATTCTTTCATAAAAGTATTGGCTTAGACGACCGCGAAGAGTTGTTGCCAGAAAGGTTTTGGTAAAACACTTCATTTACGCAAAACAGTTTAGAAGTATACGAAAATCCATATCAAAATTCAGGTATAAAAAAAGAGAGTTGCTGCAGAAATCATGAAAAAGACGATTAAAAAGACACTTCCATTATTGTAGCGGTATTACTAAGGATTCCACATCTTTCCGTCGGTTGGAGTTTACATTTTAAATGCGAAAGTCACATGCATGGAGAATGTTCGTCCCAGAATACTTCAAGAGATGCATCGAGTAGTGTTCGATCTCAAAGGATTAATTGAACCATGAGAAAGATAGTGTTCATCAACCTCCGTCAAGTTGAAAAGCTCGTCCAGAAGTTAGTGCCTCATCAAAAGAGAAATATTCGTGTCAAGTCCAGGAAAACCAGAAGGTACCCGCACAGACCTTTTAGATCTGATGCTAAGAAGAAGACTCTCCAAAAAGACAGCCAACCCAAAATAGGAAAGGCCTGATCTTCAAAGAAAAAAAGAAAAAGAAAGGAGAGCGAGAACCTCATCAAAAGAGGTCTCATATAAAGTAAAGATGATCTTAATTCCTTTACTAGCATTCCAAGCCTTCAATGAAGGTACGAGAATGGAAAAACCTTCTGCCTGGCTCGCTATCGGAATATAAGAACTTGAAATTAGATGTCCAGGAAAACCAGAAGGTACCCCCGCACAGACCTTTTAGATCTGATGCTTAGAAGAAGACTCTCCAAAAAGACAGCCAACCCAAAATAGGAAAGGCCTGATCTTCAAAGAAAAAAAGAAAAAGAAAGGAGAGCGAGAACCTCATCAAAAGAGGTGGAATCTCAGCTGAAAGGTGGAATCTCAGTTATGTATATCTCAGCAGTCTGATGGAATCGCATGCAAGGCATGCACACAGAATTGAAAAATTGTTTATTTTTAACTGAATTGTATGTATATTATTGGCACTCATCTGTAAAACATTGTAAAGAATTTTTGGAATTGAAATAATAGTTTTGTCTGGAAATTGTGCTTGTTTTATTTCTTGAGTCTAGTTACTTGATTTTTATTTCAGTATCTGAAGAAAAAGTCGAAAATGCATAAGATAGATAAAGAAAGGTATTTAAGTTGGTGTAAGTAAATTTGTGAAATACACGATTTAAAATTATATTTTCTTAAATTGTAAAATAACCAGTCTTTTTTCAATATTTAAATGGAATTACAGCATTTCAATTTAAAATTTAAAATAAATAACTTTTAGATAGCTACGATAGACTTTAAACAATAATTAACACTCAATCACTAAAAAAACAGCTTGAATATCCAGCCCACAGGAAAAACACAATTTTATCCCCCTGTGCAACGGTTTCAACAGCGTAAGTGGACTTATGTATACTATTATTGTTGTGCATACACCCAAATACTAATTCTTAAATGTTAACATACTTGGCAGACTGCATACAAAATTCTTTAGACTTTGATAAATAATTAAAAAGCTTTAGCGTTTTGAAAAATTAGTCATCAAAAATAAACGCATCGAAAAACAAATGTAAAGTTTTCCTTCGTTTTTATTTTTACTACATCCTGCATTTCCTGCATTAAATTTTAGTAGATTTACTTAGGAGATTTTAAACTTTGATTTAATCAAATAAAAAAATCACAACTGTTACCATTTTCGGGGTACTGTGTCCCCTTATATCTTTGCGTTCTGTTAGGGTATATCACACCAACATTACAACGGCTTCATTTTTCTCTCGCCAAGCATTTCGCTCTTGTTTTACCTCAAAATATAACTCCGTATTCGTCTTTTATGAGATTTTATCAATCGGAGATTTTTCCGATAGTGCCCGCCAAACATCTGTGGAGATTCCGGAGATACTGATGGTTAAGGAAATATTGACGAACAAGCACAATGTAACGAAATATTTCGCTTGTTGCTAATGATGGTAGCTTTCGTGGAGATGTTTCGTTAAGTTTAATGAAATGTTTTGTGTTTTTCTGTGTAGTTTATTATGAACCTAAATGTTGATTTTAAAAATGTATGAATTGCTTCATCAATGAATCACAATGTGGATTTGTAATAGCAATTATGAACACTTCCTCATAAAAGATTTTATGCGTGAAAATTAAAAACCACTAAAATATTTTTTTAGCTTATTGAATAAGCTTTTTTCACATAGTTATTCAAAAAGGCAAAACTATTTTATGAATCGAATGTCAAAATCAACAAATTTATTTTAGACTGCAACATCTTACAATGTATCATTTTGTAAATCTATTATGTTGATCCTATGTAAATTGAATCATCAGCGTTTAATATAATTCAGGAACTAGAAAAGTTAATATATTACGATGAATAACATTTTTCAGCAAGACAACATTAAATTGCATTAATGCTGTCGTCACATAAATTTCATCAAAGTAAAAGAAGTTTCATTAAAAGCAGAAGCTTTATAAGTATCTTTCTCAATTACTTCGACTATTTCAATTTATCAAATACATATTCAGCTAATAAAAAATACTATGCAGAGTACATGACCTTTAGCGAAATTAAACAGTATTTTTTTCGCGAAAAACGTTATTTTCCATTTGTCAACGAAATACATTTAATATGTCTACAAACATTAGTTTTGGAAAAGAAGTATCACTATGAAGAAAGTATTTCGTTTCAAAAAATAGAAACTCGGAACTCGATTAAATTCAACTATATTTTCGCTATTGGAAAACGGAAATGATACATTTAAATTTGTAAAAGTCTGTGGCGTAATAACAAATAGATTGGCTCATTTTATGAATTATCTCACCATATTAGTTAATGTGGTTCTAAAAATAAGAAATATATAATGTTTGCAAATTGACACTTATAATTCCGTACTTAAGTGCGGCATTTCAAAATTTTTGTTTTATTTACATTTCATTATTTACGTATCCTGTCTGCTTGCTAAAGTTGAACGAGATTTGTTTGAGCAGCCATTTAATAATCATTTTTAGATATATTATCTGATGAAACGCACTTAAAATAAAGCACTTCTAGAATGAATTCGTTACTTGAAATAATTTAAAGTAAAAAATACAATAAAATGTGTGTTCAAAATAAGTTAACAATTTTATTTGAACATTTTGGTAGAATTTGGTAACTTACTCCATTTAATAATGGCAAATAGCTTTTATTAATTCAATAATTGTCTTAGGCCAGAAATTCAACGTTTGTACTATGTTTAAATATTTAAAGTAGATAACATGTATACAGTATATTAATTAAATACAATATATACTGAATGCGATAAATAAAAGTAGTTCATAAAAATGTAAACATAAAGAAAAGCTAATTGATCGAGTTAACAATTGCTTTCGTTTGCCGTACTCATCATCTAATCGTACTATCTCAAATCATCTGCAGTAACAAAATTCACGATCTATAAAAGGACAGATATAATGAAAATAGTTGTACAACCTATACATTTTTTGAAAAATGCGTTTGAGTACCAAATTCATGAAATAGCCATCAGTTGATACGATTCGCTTTTGGACAAAGAAATTCTATTTTATGCTGGGCAGATTTTCCCAACCCGGAGGCCGAATTTAAACCACGATTTGGCAAGCAGGTTTACAAAGTATTCCATTTGCCTTCAGCCATAAAACATATCAAATTCAAGAGTCCGATCTGTGCACAAAAAAGAACAAAAGAAGGTTTTTTTCTTCTTAAAGTTGCAGTCATAAGAAAACCCAAAGGGACAAATCAACGTGTTCGAGGAAGAATGAGATTCCTTTCGTTGTGTAAGAACACACTGTGGGAAAAGTGACTCAGCCTGAGCTAAAATAACTCGTTTGGAGTGATACGGTAGGAGGTTTAACACACAACGGATCCACTCCTATAGGATAAGTGCATTTTCGACACTGGGGGAATGGAAATTAACTGAGACTGAGTAAAAAAATTACGTTCGTTTGATTTAAGAGTGCAGTCATGTAACAGGGTCGACACCTGAGCAGGAATCCAAATCAACCGATAACTACGACTCTGAATCCCATGGGATTGTTATTTTAACTTTCCCTCAAAAATAGTCAACAATACATTCCTGCTTTTGTGGGCCTATAGGAGAGAAAGCGAGAAAAACCATTAGAGTCTACAATCAGCACGCGAAACGAAAATTTGTGAAAGAATACAAAGGCTAAGCTCGTTGTTTTGGGTGCGTAAATATTTAATGTGCAGAAAACAGACGAGGTTTTGTTATGGAACGAATTACTTAACTTTTGGAGAGTGGAAAATGATAGTTCAGAGAAGGAATCATTCAGATATTTTGTCTGTTTTGAGTTTTAATGCATTGTTTAATAGAGTAGATATCGAACATTTACCTTTTAAAAACTCTTAACTTAAATGTTTTATTGTAAAAACATAATATACTTACTAGTCATTAAAATGTAAATGCAAGGCCATTGTTATTAATAATTTATACAAGTGATTAAATTTTGTTGTACGTTATTTTTAAATTAATATTAGATCATTGTAAATTTATATAAATTGAAATATTTTATTGACCCAAAAGCACTGTATTGTTGTTAATAAATTAAAAAACATCATTATACGTAACGTATACAATGGAAATATATAGTTCTATGAACTATTTATGATTTACTAGATTTATTTACATGGGTTATTTATAATTGGTTTGATTATCCTATTAAAAATGGTCCGTAAAAAGATCCATAGAAAATCTGTACGGGGATTTGGCCAACGGATAGAGATCTAGCTCTATAGATGTAAGTTGGCCAAATCCCCGTACAGTTTGCTGACCTCTACGAATGTCCATAGGCCAAATCAACGTACAGTCTCTACGGATATGTATATGGTTAGCGCAAATAAAAGTGGCCCGGCTTAGAAGTACGGATAAGACAGGAAAGGCTGTCAAGTCAAAAAACAATGCAAAAATAGCTTTTCCAAGAAGAGCCATTGAACGCTTCAATAACAAGCCCAAACAAGCGCTTGTCGATTTATTAGCCGGAAACTATGACATATTCACATGTGCCTCTCTGATAGGATCTAAAATCTTCCACAACTCGCACAGATATCTAAACTCGCCAATAGTTCCAAGCCAATAATCTGGAAACAACCCAACCAATAACTGAAAAAACTAGTTTTTCCAAGTGAAGAAATTGAACACGCTTAGTAGGGGCCACTTTTAGTTGCGATACCTGTGGGCTGCCGATCCAGCGGCGTAGTAGTTAAGGCATTGGCCTCTGGAGCTGCTGGGTCCGGATTCGAATCCCCTTCAGGCATGGAGGTTTGTGTTTGTCGAGTATATGCGGAGTACGTGCTCGTAAAATCTGTTGGGTCCGAAAGTCCTGTGGGCGGTCATTGCGCAGTTTCCCATGGGTACAGGTCCCTGGAGAAAATTCCCCTCCCCTTCAGGGACATGTCTAAATTGCGGAGGTGGTGACAGATGGCAACATCTGTCATATGTGTTTGTGTGTGTCCTGTGTTGTCCTACTTGACGATGGTTTATAAGCGGGTCCTTGCGACCAAGCACACAAGCCTGAAAATATATGTCTACCAACCAACCTGTGGATAGTTGAAATATCGTCGGAGTACACCTAAGACTTGACAAATAAATAAATTAAGTTTGAAAAAAAATTAGTTTTAACGCATTAAAAAATATTAATTTTTCAGTTCCAAGTTTCAAACACTAAGGAATATTCTAGCTCATTCAAAGAAATCAGTTAGGTTAGGTTTTAATTACCGTCGCACTAGAGCTACACAAGGGCTATTGGCGACGGGCGTCGTATTTTAGAACCACAGTCAGGTGACGAGCCAACACCTGAATAGGCACCCAACGCAACCGTCAAAGAAATCAAAAGGAATTGACTAAATGCATAAAGATAGTCAAACATTTATTTAACTACCCCTATTTAGCCGGACAATAAATTCCGAAACAATTAAAAAATTAATTTAAACAATACAAGCTCAAGTAGCGCTTTCATACGAACTTAATGAATGAACACAATTTTTAAACAATTAAAAAATAAAAGTAACAATGAATTCGAATTGCTTCGTCACAGATTACATCCAACTTTCACCAACTGAGTTGCTTAAAAAATCTGTGCGATTAAAAGTTACGTATTACAAAGTTTTAAAAGTTTTGCAAGTTATTTGCTGTGAATATCGATAATTTTAAAAATCTTTACTTGAATCCAAAAATCACTGAGTTATAAACCTTGATTTAAAATTTGAGTTATAAGTTTTGATTGTGAATCTTGAGCTTGTGTTCAAAAAAGATCATTATCAACTTAACAATGACTCCAAATACGGATTTTCAAACGGAATACAATCCCTGGAATAAAAACAACCGCTTTGTCATGTCCAAGTTAGACAAAGACGGAGTTTTGCAGTACCCGAAACCCGACATGACTGTCGTGGTACAGGGAAAGTTATTTAAACTGCACAAGCAAGTTCTGATGAAGGAGTCCAAATACTTTGCCGATCTCCTCAAAATGTGCGCTAATAACACGCAATGCACAATTCATGTGAGTACATATTTTAGTAGAACTTTCAACTCTAACTTTAATTTTCAAAACTTCTTTAAAAGCTCTCTTAATTTTGAAATTTCTCACCATGTTAAGGATTTTACCTCCTTTATTTAGAACTTTACCTCACTTGCAACAGGGGTATTATATAGTTGTGTCAGGTGATATATTTCACCATTATTTTGGAATTCGGTTGACAAATTTATCAGTTTCTTGTTTACAAAACCTGAAAAAGGGTTCTACCAAATACTGAAAATTACACAGCCATTGCAACTGCTAGAATCCAGCTTAATGGTAAAAAACGACATTTTCGTCATTGTACGGTAACTTTCAATATCGTCTTAAGAAAATAAGTTGCATCTAGTTTCACTTTGCCTAAATTTTCTAGGTTTATGTAATTGAGTGAGTAATGGTTAAAGCCTAGAGGAATTTTTTTAGAAAATAAGTAACGTCTAATTTCACAGTGTCTGCCTGTATAATATAGTAATGTAATTATTAAGTGGATAAGGAATATAACAATGTGGCTTTATTTTTAGATGGATAAAGACTTCAGCAAAGAAGCATTTGAAATCCTGATGATTTTCATCTATTGTGGTACCTGGAGCTGCAATGCTCAAAACATTGGGCCACTTCAGTATATGTCCCTGTATTTGGGCATTGATGAAGCTATTGCTAAAGCCGATGAAGTAAGTACCTATTTTCGTAAAAGATACCCAATAATTTATTATCATTTCTTTATCCATTCGTTACTAGGACGTACACAGCGTAAGCCGTCCACTCAACAATAAACATCTGCAAAGCTGCAACAGCTTTGATAGCCTTTAGGCTCTTACTCGAGAAATTAAGCCTTTGAGTGAAGTGGCCAATGATTAATTCTTTTCCCCATAAATTAGTCATATTTTAAACACAATATCAAAATAAAAACGAAAAATATTAAAGAAAATGCATGCATATTATAACTAACAAATAATGTAATGACTCCGCTGTCCTTTCTGATTGGTTGATAGTGCAAATAAAATCAAAATTCGATCCAAAAACGCCTCGATGTGCATATTATCTTGAATTCCAACCCTTAAAGTTTGGTTCGCTGAAGAGCTGACCAGATACTAGTTTTAACGAAATTGAAATTGTTTTCAAAACTACTGGAGTGTTCTCTACGTTTTTTAAAAAGTGCCGTTTCAAATAAGAGGATCGGTAGAAATTTACTGTACGGTAACTATTGGCGAACTTTCCGAAATCACGCCAGAAGTCCGTATTCTGGCGACTTTTGACGTCATGCTCTCTTCACAACGATGACGTTTTCCGGCAACCCTATCTAACCATTATGCGTTTCGGTCAGGGCAGACAGGTTGCCACAAAAAAACTATCGCCAAATCGGAAAATCGCGCAAATAGTTACCGTATAGTAAAGGTGAACCAAGAGGAACATTGGTCAGTCTGTCTGAAACCATTCTACAGTTCAAACTAAATCAGTTACGGACTTCAAATGTGGTACACAAAAATCCCAGAACTCCATACAGAGGTTTCAAAAAAAAATTCTCATGAACAATGGTTATTAGTATAAAAGTAGTGTAGTTTTACACACCTCTTGTTTATTTTTTTATTTTATGACTTAGGTTTTATTTAAAAGAAGGTTAACTTATGAATTAACCTTTTTTTCAGAATAATATTGTGCCCAAAAAGGGTCAATCGGAAATTACGGTCGAGGCCACTTAAAATGCAGTATTCAATTAATTCCTGTATCAAATTTAATCTCGTGTTTTTAATTCCAGGGTCTATCTCTTCCTGAACCAGTTACAAAAACGGTTCCAAAAAAGACATTTTGGCAAAAGATAAAGTCATGGTATAAAAGAAATACAAATGCCATTATTGCAGAAGAAAGGTATGTTATCATAATTTGTTTTAAAGAAATATTAAGAATTAAACCACATACAAGTTTTAAGAAATAGGACATTACCATTTGTTAAAAAAATTTATTTTTATTAAAATGAAATCGCCGTTAACGAAAGTTATAAATATTCCCTTGTTTGTTAGCATCAAAGATATCAAATTTTCTAATATTTATTTTATAAACATTGTAAATTAATTCAAGATATACAGATTTTTAAAGATTGAGAATTGTAACATAAAAGTTCATTTATACAGAAAAATATTATCTGTTTTTCTATATTTTTAAAAAAAGATTTTTATTTTGAATTTAACGTTTTCTAATTTACTATTTCAGCATTATCAAGCCTTCTGTCATCTACAAAAATAAAAGCTATAAAGAAAATTTACTGTTCTTTCATAAAAGTATTGGCTTAGACGACCGCGAAGAGTTGTTGCCAGAAAGGTTTTGGTAAAACACTTCATTTACGCAAAACAGTTTAGAAGTATACGAAAATCCATATCAAAATTCAGGTATAAAAAAAAGAGTTGCTGCAGAAATCATGAAAAAGACGATTAAAAAGACACTTCCATTATTGTAGAGGTATTACTAAGGATTCCACATTTTTCCGCCGGTTGGAGTTTACATTTTAAATGCGAAAGTCACATGCATGGAGAATGTTCGTCCCAGAATACTCAAAGAGATGCATCGAGAAGTGTCCTATCTCAAAGGATTAATTGAACCATGAGAAAGATAGTTCTCCCCATCAACCTCCGTCAAGTTGAAAAGCCCGTCCAGAAGTGAGCGCCTCTTCAAAAGAAGGGAAATGTTCGTGTTATGTCCAGGAAAACCAGAAGGTACCAGCACAGACCTTTTGGATCTGATGCTAAGAAGAAGACTCTCCAATAAGACAGCCAACCCAAAGGAGGAAAGGCCTGATCTTTAAAGAAAAAATAAAGAAAAAAGAGAGAGCGAGAGCCTCATCAAAAGAGGTCTCATATAAAGTAAAGATGATCTCAATTCCTTTACTAGCATTCCAAGCCTTCAATAAAGGTACGATAATGGAAAAACCTTCTGCCTGGCTCGCTATCAGAATATTAGAACTTGAACAGCTCACTTCTACAGGCGTACTGCCCTGGAGTACAGACCCATTGGCAAGAATGAATGTACTAGTATAAGAAAGAATCTAAAAATAAAGGGCTTCTCAAGGTGCATCGAGCAACTAATGCTGATGGTGGATTATAGATATTTGGCGTCAAGTGTGGAAGGAGATGAAAAGCAGATAATTGCTAAGGAATGAAGCCCACAGAAGAAAAGAAAGTGAATGAATGAATATTGTCGAGAAGTTTGGGCTGAAAGGTGGAGTCCCAGTTGTGTATATCTCAACAGTCTGATGGAATCATATGCAATTCATACACATAGTATTGAAAAATTGTTTATTTTTAATTGAATAGTATGTATATTATTGGCACTCATCTGTAAAACACATTGTAAAGAATTTTTGGAATTGAAATAATAGTTTTGTCTGGAAACTGTGCTTGTTTTATTTTTTTAGTCTAGTTACTTTATTTTTATTTCAGCATCTGAAGAAAAAGTCAAAAATGCATTAGATAAAGTAAGGTATTTAAGTTGGTGTAAGTAAATTTGTGAAATACACGAGTTAAAATTATATTATCTTAAATTGTCAAAATGACAAGTCTTTTTTTTTCAATATTTGCATGGAATTACAGCATTTCAATTTTAAGTTTAAAATAACTTTTAGATAGCTACGATAGACTTTAAACAATGCTTAACACTCAATCACTTAAAATACAGCTTGAATGTTCAGCACACAGGAAAAACACAATTTTATCCCCCTGTCCTGTTTCAACAGCGTAAGTGGACTTATGTATATCATTATTGTTGTGATACATACACCCAAATACTAATTCTTAATGTTAATATTTTTGTCAGACTGCATAAAAAATTCCTTAGACTTTGATAAATAATTAAAAAAAAATCCTTAGCGTTTTGAAAAACTTACCATCAAGGAAAAATTAACAAATCGAAAAACGCATTTAAAGTTTTCATTCGTTTGCATTTTTTTTACATTTCCGATTAAAACGCGAAATAATTTATCTAAAAAATATTAATAAACTTTAAAAACTTGGTAGACTTATTTAGGGGAATTCTAAACTTTAAGCAAATAAAAAAATCGTTATTTTTGCCATTTTTGAGGCACTGTGTCCCCTTATATATTTGCGTTCTGTTTGGGTTTATCACACCAACATTACAACGGCTTCCATTTTTTTAATGGAACAGATGTACTGCATGGTAACCCTTGGCACGATTTTTTTTTCGGATTTGGCGATAAATAATTTTTGCGGCAACTTGTCTGACTTCGAATGATTCGAATTATTTGACTTCGCAACGATAACGTTTTCCGGCAATCATCTGACGAATATTTAATACCGTACTATAGAGAGCTTGAAGTCAGAAGTCGCAAGAATACTGACTTTTGGCGCAATTTCGGAAAGCGATTTTTTAGGATTTGGAGATAAATAATATTTTGCGGTAACATTGTTTGACTTCGACTGATGATTCGAATTCTTTGACTTTGCAACGATGACGCTATCTTTCAACCCTATCTGACCATTATTTATTTGCGCAGTATAGATAGCGTGACGTCAAAAGTTCCCAGAACACGGAATTTTTGCGCGATTTTGTAAAATTCGCCAAAGGTTCCGTACAGTAAATCTGATCCGTTTTGCAAAGTTAGATAGCACATGTTGGATCTTATGTGACGATTTGATAAAAGAACAGAAAAAAGGTTCCGACGTGAAGCGCATCAACCACCCTCTTATATGTTTGCGTTCTGTTTGGGTATATCACACCAACATTACAACGGCTTCATTTTTTTTCTCGCCAAGCATTTCGCTCTTGTTTAACCTCAAAATATAACTCCGTATTCGTCTTTTATGAGATTTTATCAATCGGAGATTTTTCCGATAGTGCCCGCCAAACATCTGTGGAGATTCCGGAGATACTGATGGTTAAGGAAATATTGACGAACAAGCACAATGTAACGAAATATTTCGCTTGTTGCTAATGATGGTAGCTTTCGTGGAAATGTTTCGTTAAGTTTAATGAAATGTTTTGTGTTTTTTTGCGTAGTTTATTATGGTGAACCCAAACATTTAGTTTAAAAATGTATGAATTACTTCATCAATGAATCTATGTGGATTTGTAATAGCAAATATGGACAATTCCTTATGAATGATTTTATGCGTGAACATAAAAATTATTAAAACTTTTTTTTTAGTTTATTGAATAAGCTTTTTTCACAGAGTTATTCAAAAAGGCAAAACTATTTTATGAATCGAATGTCAAAATCTACAAATTTATTTTAGGCTGCAATATCTTACAATGTATCATTTTATAAATCTATTATGTTGATCCTATGTAAATTGAATCATCAGCGTTTAATATAATTCAGGTACTAGAAAAGTTAATATATTACGATGAATAACATTTTTAAGCAAGACAACATGAAATTGCATTAATGCTGTCGTCACATAAATTTCATCAAAATAAAGAAATTTCATTAAAAGCAGAAGCTTCATAAATATATTTCTCAATTACTTCGAAAATTTCAATTTATCAAATACATATTCAGATAATAAAAAATAATAGGCAAAGTAAATGGCCTTTAGCAAAATTATACAGTATTTTTTTTCGCGAAAAACGTTATTCTCTATTTGTCAACGAAATACATTTAATATGCCTACAAACATTAGTTTTGGAAAAGGAGTATCACTATGAAGAAAGTATGTCGTTTCAAGAAATAGAAACTCGGAACTTGATTAAATTCAACTATATTTTCGCTATTGGAAAACGGAAGTGACACATTTAAATTTGTAATAGTCTGTGGCGTAATAAAAAATGGATTGGTGCATCAGACACATTAAAGTATTTTTAAAAAAAGCTTGCAGAATACATAATATCCTCATGTTGTGATATTTAGTCTAAGTTAACGAATCTGATGTTTCAATGTCTTTTCATACACTTTAATGTCTATTTGAAAAACTGCTAGCTTAAAAGTCATACGTACATTATAAAAAAATAATGTAAGTTTGAAATAATTATAGTTAAAATATTGTTAAACAATTTTATTTGTGATAATGAAAAATAACTAAATTGCCTATGCTTTGCAATCAAATTTAACAACGAACCCTAATCTATTACTAAGTAAAAAAATATACCTAAAACAGGAGCTGTAGTTGTATTTTTGATTAAAACAAGAATATAAAAGCTTTTTTTTCTTTGCCAAACAGTAAAGATTAACAACAATTTATCTCCAATTCCATATCCAACTCACAAAGGCGACATAACCATATTTTTAATATCTCTATAAAAACATCACCGACGCGCATTTCACACCATCCAAACTTCCATAAGATTTATGAAACCCCCTTCCCTAACATTTCTTCTTTCACATAAACTATTCCGATATGAAAAAGTCAGTAAAAACATGCGTCTTGGCCAAGTTAAAAAAAAAAAATAAAGTTTTTCCCCTGGAATGCATAAAACTTGTCCCTACCGCATTCTCCGGAAACTTAATATCGGCATTCCGCTTGGGTGTCTCTCGGTCTTTTATTTTACGTCTTTGGCATGAGCATTTCTTGTACGTCTGTGTCTGTCCGTCCTTCGCACCCTCTCTCTCCCGTCCAATCACTAGCCAGAGGCGAGAGAACGCATCGCAACGATTCGCGGAAAACCGGAGCATGTTTCATGTCTCACGGTGCATGGAAAAGTGACGTATAGTAAGAAAGACATAATCTTTTATTTCTGGAAGTGGACAACCGAAAAGGTCAGGCACTCGCCTAGCATGCGAAAGGTCCCAGGTTCGGGTCCGGGCATCGCCAAAATAACTGCCAGCATATAAACGGACCATGCAGGCAAAAATGTCCGACGAATAATTCCGTATAAGGGAGTGCACGTTAAACATCCTTCAAAGTGCTAACGCTGCGTACGATGTCGCCCTTAACGGTTGTGCTGTATGCCTATTCATGTGTCAGCTCGTCACTTGACAGTAGTTCTAAAATACGACGCCCGTCGCTAAGAACCCTCGTGTAGAAAATATTTATTAATCCCAATAGATGTCAGCCCTATTACTTTTTTTTTAAATTATGATCAGAAACAATATGATACCAAATGGAATCACTGAGACCTAAAGGGTTACGCCTAAATCTTATTTTTGCTTGACAAATTTTCTTGATAACCGTTGGTGTCGTTTATAAGTTTGAAGCTAAAGGAACCTTACCCATCCGGAGTCCATTATTAAAATTAACGAATCTTCTAATCTTGTCTTAACTATTACGTAGATCAATTTAGGATTCAATAATATCCGATAGCGTCCCTAAACTCGGATTATTTTAGTATTTTGAAATTGAAAATTAATATTCTTCCAGTTAGCTTGTTTTAGGTGATTTAAGTGTACCACCTGTCATCCTTTAATCGTTGGTACGGTTTGAAGAGTACAGGGGAAAAACCGCTTAATTTCGTAGAAAACTTTCATCATCAAGCCTCTTTGGCGTTGATAGTAATAGCCTAAACTGGTGTAAGGAAGCCAGTTCCTACCAGAGATTAACGCGATGCACGATTCCTACGCTTGTACCAAGTGAAGAAGAATTTGAGAAACCAGTTTCTTGTCGCCAATCTCCGCCAAGCAGACACAATTACGGAAAGACTCCCAATAAATCAAGCGGTTCTTCCCCTCTACCCTTCATTTATGTTCTGTTCCCACGTTTCAAATATTCACCAACCAAGGTTTGAGAAAAAAAATATTTTCATTCAGCATTCCCGTTGCCACTCAAAACCTGAAACATCCCCATAAGGCACTTTTAAACAGAATGCTATTCTCCAACACAACGAGACAAATCTCATTTTTCCTCACACACTTTGGTTTGTCCCTTTAGGTTTTCTTATGACTGCAACTTTAAGAAAAAAAAACCCTTTGCTCTCTTTTGTGCCCAGATCGGACTCTTGAATTTGATATGTTTTATGGCTGAAGGCAAATGGAATACTTTGTAAACCTGCTTGCCAAATCGTGGTTTAAATTCGGCCCCCGGGTTGGGAAAATCGGCCCAGCATAAAATAGAATTTATTTGTCCAAAAGCGAATCGTATCAACTGATAGCTATTTCATGAATTTGGTACTTAAATGCATTCTTTAAAAAATGTATTGGTTTTTCAACTGTTTTCATTATATTTGTCCTTTAATATATTATCAATTTTGCTACTTTAGGTTATTTGAGAAATTACAGTTAAATTAAATGATGAGTACGGTTAGACGATAACAAATGTTCACTCTATCAATTATCTTCTCTTTATGTTTACATTTTTATAAAATACTATTTATGTATCGCATATAGCATTTTTTTTCTTTAAATGTTACATAGGCCAAAAATTCAAAGCTTGTTCTAAGGCTATTAATGGATTTTTTTTAAAAAAAAGCTCATTGCCGTTATTAAATGGAGTGGCTTACCAAATACTATCAAAATATTCAAATAAAAATGTTAACTATTTCGAACACAATTTTTCTTGTAATTTTTACTTATAATTATTTCAACTAACAAATTCATTCCAGGAGTGTTTGATTTAAAGTACGTTTCAACAGATAATATATCTAAAAATTATTATTAAATCGCTGCTCAAACAAATCTTGTTCAACATTAGCAAGAAGACATGATACGTAAATAATGAAATGTAAATAAAACAAAAGTTTTGAAGTGTCGCACTAATGTACGGAATTACAAGGGTCAATTTGCAAACATTATATATTTTTTATTTTTAGAAACACTTTATTTAATATGGAATCTAAGTTATGTATGGAAGTCTAAGTTATGTATGGAAGTCTAAGTTATGTATGGAACGTTAACTTAGACTAAATATCACAACATGCGGATATTATGTATTCTGCAAGATTTTTTAAAAATACTTTTATGTGTCTGATGCACCAATCTATTTGTTATTACGCCACAGACTTTTACAAATTTAAATGTGTCACTTCCGCTTTCCAATAGCGAAAATATAGTTGAATTTAATCAAGTTCCGAGTTCCTATTTTTTGAAACGAAATACTTTCTTCATAGTGATACTTCTTTTCCACAACATGAGGATATTATGTATTCTGCAAGCTTTTTTAAAAAAATACTTTTATGTGTCTGATGACATGATGTCTCGTTTCTTCGGGAAGTTAACAATACAGTCAGATAAATATTATTTGCAAAATTTCATGCAATAACTGATGTTTTCTATTCTTTATAGTATACTTTTTTATTATCATTGACATCAATCTCTAGAGGTATTCATTTCCTAACAATTCAAACAAAAAAAATCCACAAACTATAATAAACAGGAACGCTGGTAAATCAAACACACATCGATCGGAAGTAATTCGTACTTCTCATACTATATCGCCCAGCATATGAGAAAAGCTGGCTTATGTACAGAGCCAACTTTATAAGAAAAACTTCACTATCCCGAAGATAATACGATATATCGGCCCGATAATTCCACTTTCTGCAAAAGGTAAGCGATAACTTCCAACCCCTCAGTTCTGAAACAATAATAATATCTAACCTGTCTTTGCGCTTGGTCGGTTACGGACCCTCAATTGCTCTTGGACGAACCCATTGTTAACCTCTACCCGAAATGTCACAGGTATAAGGGGCGGAAGGTGCAACCAGCAATTGATATTGGGCGATCCCATTTTTAACTCTTACCTGAACTGTTACAGACGTAAGGGGTGGAAGGTGTGACGCGGGGGACATTCAACATTTGTTACAACCGTTCGTAATAGAGTCGTGAGGTATAGGACGTGTCAAGAGATAGGAAAGGAGGTGTGTGGGTGTGTAATAGCTTTCATTTGTTCACCATTGCGGATGGGATACTTTTGTAGGTTGGAAAGTAAGACAGTATTCTGTTGGGGAAATTGATATTGTTTCAAATGCCAGATGGGTTTTTGTGATACATTGCAACTTTTTATTGTATGAATGGTAACAGAAAACGAGAGCCAAAAAAATAGTGTTGGTTAGTATATGTTAATTATTTCTTAATCTCTGAATAATTATAATTTTTTATCTACGCTGAGTTATGTGATTTTCTGAAGAAGATGAACCTTTTCTTTTAACACCAAAATATGCTAATTTTTACCTGAAAAAACTATTTGCGCTGATATTCAACGTTTTTTTTTTGTGTGTATCTTCATAGGGTAAATTAACTTAGAAAATAATTTTTGAAGCCAACTAAGGAGAATACCAAAGCTACAAGAGGGAAACGACGAACATTTTGTGGATTTTAGCGTCAAGTTTTGACTTTTTGTGACTGGACTTTTGTTATTCTAAAAGAATAAAACCTGAATATTGAAATCTATGTTTAAAATTTGAGGAAAGAAAAAATAAATTTGGTTTCCCACGTGGACCTCGAAGCTGTTTGTGACGATTCAGAGAAACCTTAAAGTAAAGCTCCGTCTGAACTCCAGAAAATGAATAAGTTGAGGATGTTAAGTTGACAAAGTAACTCATAAAATATTTTGCATCTCAAAACTTTTGCAAAGCCATAAGTTATTCTCAGTACAACTTCAATTTCTAAAATAAATAGATTTTATTTGATGTTGCGAATGCTAAAGCATGATCGCATCTGAACTGACCAAATAGTGCTAGTAAAATTCGAATCCAATATGCTATATTTGACTTACTGAATAAATACGTGGGAATGCTTAAGTTAATTTCTAAAGCAGCCTGTCATTTTTACTAAGCTCAGCGATAATATCATGTGACACATGTTGATTTAATAAGTAATATATTTTGTTAATGAAAGTCGATTAAATTAACTTGAAATGATTTGAATGTCCTTTCCATTTAATGAAGTAATATATAACTTAATTAGCTATTTTTAATAAGTACATTCTTTTTTCAGGTTATATGAACAAATACACTATTTTGTCAATAATTATCCTTTTAATTATAATATCAAAAATACTTTAGATACATAATGAATAAGCGCACTAACAACTGTTTTATTATTAGGTTGGAAAGTGAGACGTTATTCTGTGGGGGGAATTGATATTGTTTCAAAGGCCTGATGGGTTTTAGTGATACATTGTGACTTTTTATTGAATGAATGGCAACAGAAAACGAGAGCCAAAAAAAGTTAATGTTGGTTGGTTTACATGGTTAATTATTTCTTAAACATATGGGTTAACAGAGAATATCTACTCTGAGTTGTGTGCCTTTCTGAAGAAGATCGGCCTCTTCTTTTATCAAAGAATTATGTTAATTTTTACCTGATAAATCTATTTGCGCTGATTTTCAGCGTTTTTTTGTGTATCTTCATAGGATATTTAACATAGGACCTAGTTTTTGAAGACAACTAAGGATGTACCTTATTAATACCTTTAATGACAAATAAGGTATTCCACCCTTGTTTCTACAAATGCCAAAACCATACAAAGACCGAATATGCCTACCTATTTTTTATCTATAGAAACCAGATCGTTTTCATTTTTGTAGTTCGACCGATACAGAGTTAAATTCACTCATTCAGTGAATGATCAGTTTGGTGGAAATAACGCCGCACTTGATCTGCACTTGGGGTTCTGCACTCTACCGAAACTGAATCCACCAATCCCTAAAAACACTTAAATACCCAACCATAAGTCACCCACCGGTACCTCCCTATACAACGTAATTAAGAAAAAATAGAGTAATCACGACCAAAGGAATAACATTCCTTTTTAGGGCACTTCCGAGGGGAAAAAAAGGAGTGAAACAAAAGTTTTCCAGGTTTTTTCTAGTTCTAGTTCCGAATACGAGTTTTCCTTCTCTTTTCTGACGTTAATTTACAGTTTGATCGCCGTTTCATGACCGTTAGGCTTCCTTTTCTTGACGTTTAATCATCTGAATAGCTTAAAAGAAAACTATCCTAGCCAACGAGTAAGATTTCCACACACGCTTATTATTTAGCAAACATTTTGTAAAAAAGAAGCGTGGAGGAAATCTCGTCTAATTTTCTTGAACCATTTTTCTTGACTTAATTATCTGAATAGCTTAATGGAAAACGGGTCTAGCCCTCTAAGAAGGTTTCCATTAACGCTTACTCTGACTAAGAAATGTTAATGGTGAAAGCGTGGAGGGAAACTGGTCTTATAAACTTTGAATATTTTTCATTGCTTTTAATCATCTAATGCCACAAAACCATCGCATCTCAGAACACGATGGCGTGATTTGACTTTTTTGAAATGCATTTGCATAATTGAAGTTTAAGTAATTGTAAGCCCTCTTAATACATGATGTTATCCGTAACCGTTTTGATTTTAAATGTTCATGAGGGATATCAGGGTTATTTAAACTTTGATTTTTAATTAATGCAGAGTGTGCTAAAATAAAATGATTATTGGATTATAAAGTAAATGTACCCATAGATGATATCTTTCCGAATAAGATTTTCCGATAAGTGCCCCTTGGTCTTTGAAAACGACTATAGATACGGTGATATGAAAACTTTCAAATAATTTAAGTGTCGTTTTTTGGGTTTATGCATGAAATGATTATAAACTTTATTTCAAATGAATACTTCAAAAGAAAAAATAAATAATTGTATCGAATTATTTGAGCGAAGGTTTTTTGTTTAACGTTTCAATTGCAACCCAAACAAAGAAAATTCTATTTAAAAATGATATTTTAGCATTTGCGTAAACAGTTTTTTCGCAAAATTTTAAAATTTCTATAGTCTTTAAAAAAGAACGAGATTTTTGCTTTAAATATCCATTGGAGTAAGAGCTTAGTGTAAGTTATTTTATTTGTAAAACTGAGCCAACCTAATGATTAAAAAAAATTCAAACACTAAACATTCAAAATTTCATTCGAAAATTGAAAACTAAATAATAAAACTCGACTGTCGTTCAATCAATTATTAAATAAAAATTGCCCGCATACTAAGCAAAAAATATGAATTATAAATCAAAATTGTTTTTTTTCATTATTTTGTAAAGCATTGTCAAATTAAACTCGATATTCCCCTTAATTAGTGTGGTTCCGTTTATTAAACATTTCCCAAGAAAACGTTGTTTATTTTGTCAATCTTTAGTTCATTAAAGAGCCATTCCGCTAAAAACATATCCACTTAAAATTTAATCACAAGAATTTTCTCCGATTCTTTGTTGCTGTTTATTTTTTGTCCTCTAACTATTGTTTCCTGTTACTTGATCTTATAAAAAGAAGCGGTAAACAGGACCAAATTAGGTTAGGTTGCAATATACTTCAGGCATCAAGTTTTTTTTTTTTTTTTTTTTTTTTGGGGGGGGGGGGGTAGAAGTAGAGTAATTTACCCAGCTCTTAGACGCAATGCTATTGGGCGAGCCGGTATTTGATATTTGCGACTTGTTTGCTCTTGACCAATTGTAGCTCGGCTTAGTAGAAAGAGAGAATTTTTTTTCTAATAGAAATAGTGAAGTTGATTAAATCAATTGCAGAGGTTGTTGCTTTAGCTAAGAGAAAAGTATAAACTTTATTTTGAAACAGATTGTTAGAGGTTTTTTTAATTTTGTGAGACCTATAAAAATGTAATTTCGAAATTGTTATTTTAAAATTAGTTTTTTTGCTGACAATTTTATTAGTATAGTAAAAGGAATTTTTTTATAAAGGAAAAACAATTTTCCTGCATAAAACATTGACTTTTGTCTGGTTTTAAAACAATTTTTTTTAAAGTTTGCAAAACGTTTGCTATGAAAAAAAAAATAGTGCAACATCGGAAAAATTCATATTAATCTGTAACAGGTTTCAATTAGGTTGGCCTGTGCATTTCATAATAAAAGTATGATTCCAACCATATGCTCATCATTATTTACATAATTATTTTTCTGGTTTTATTATTAAATCGAGAAACTAATTTTCATTTTAAAAATGTCGATTTACATCTTATATTTTTTTCTAAAAAAACTTTTTTTTTCTAAAATTACTATAATGATAGCGTAAAAGCAAGGACAGGGAAACTTAACCCTCGGAGAACGCGTACTATATTGGACAAATAACAATGATTTACATTTTAAAATTTATACCACGAATAAAGTTTTGTTTAAAGTTGATACAGATTACCGTACAGCCAACTGTTTCGGTTTTGACAACTTTAAAACAAAATGAAAGTGGAATTTGGACGTTAATAAGAGCATCAAATCTGAAAAAAAAACCTTACAGCTCAATCTAGCGAAAACTAGTTCATTGCTAATTAAACAAATTAACATTTTAAAAACTCAATCTTTGAACAATAATTTCGAACAACGTAACTAATTCCTCCAGCGAAGCTTTCCAATTTAAACAAAAGTCACATTTTTAAAGCTTTCTCAACGAAAGAATCTTTTAACAATAGTGAAAATCCAGCATTAATCCAAGAGACCGGAGTACCAGATAACAATCCAAGAAAACTCTTACCGGGGGATTTATTCAAAATCTCACAAACGTGCAGCGACTTCATAAACACAATTATCACTAATAACTCCATTTTGGTAATTGCTGACGATTTTACTGTAGCCACTCATTATCCGAAGTTTTAGTGAACTTTCGCAATTATGGACACGTAGTAGAATCCGATGCAAATTGGAACACTGTAAGAACTTCGAAGAAGATAGCACTTGGAACCCATTTAACTAATTGAAATAAGAGCATTTCATTTTACTAGTGATTGTGAAGTTACTTCAAGTGAGCGATTCTCCACTACTAACATTCAATTTGAGTTAGGAATGGGATCTACTGTATAGAATTCGTTTTACTGATGGATGTGCTTGATGAAATAGGATTAAAATGTCGATTGCATCAGGCTCTGGTAGAGAGAGCTATTCTGTAATTTGCCATACAAGAACTAATTAACCATCTAAGGTAATTAACCATCTAAGGGGCAACACGAAACCAATCAACTGACTCAAGTTTTTCCGAAAAGAACATATTTTGAAACAGTTTATAAGTTTTAAAATTTAGAAAAAATTGAGAATTTATAAAAGCTTCGGCTGCAGAAAAAAAAAGTTTTAAAAAATTAAAGGATTTAAATTTTTGGTTCAAAAACAACAATTTTAATTTCAAAAAGAAGGTTAAGAATATAAATCGCATGAATGGGATTTTAACCCACATAAACGAACACACCGAACCTTAACGCTGAGTACCTAGGTGACAGTACAAATAAGCATAATTCGGGGATATTATAGATTCTGAGGTATGTATATATTATGCTCAAATGTAGACCGAAACTCAAAATTAATCATGTGCATGGTTGCATACATTTATTTATATCTTTAGAAATGCGTAACTAAAGTCAATATAATTCAATACACTTTTTCCTTTCGAAGAGAGGATCTTTCGTGAAAGCATGGTGGGAAATTTCAACAAATTGGATCATACAAAAAAACTCAGATAGACTTTGAATAAATAACAATTTTAAACAGAAGCGTATATAAGCAACATTTTTTATCAAAATGCACTCCCGGAATGCAAGCGTTGATCAGAGGGACAAAACAATCACATTTTTATTCAATTAAAGCAATATCTTACCCAGGTGATCTTAAAATAACTACAGCAAGATTTCGATAAGCTTTTTTTCAGTACATATATCATATATGTAAAGTATATAAATTTGCCAAAAATTTACACCTAAAATGAAAGTTTGAAAAGGCCGTACGAAACATGAATAACCCTCACATTTTGTTTTAAAAAAATCCCACTTACCTTTTTATTTTCTCAGCGAAGAGGATTTCTTCACTACAATATTGATGTATCTTCCATTACTAAATTTAGTAATCTTCTTTAAATTGTTTATGCTGATGAAGTACCACAGAAACCTGGTACGTGGTAACACTTACAACTACTTATGTTCAGCTTCTTAGTAAAATGAAACTTGAAACTATCACCAACTAAAACCTGAAACAACTATGTCTGAAAAACCAGCCTCTTTCAAAACTTTGGATTTTGCTTAATCGAATGATGCCAAAATGTGTTCGACAAATATTTTAAACACATTTGAAAAGGACAAAACTTGTTGAGAAATTCGTCTCACTAGAACATCCTCGGTGAGTATTCTTGTGGTATTAGAAAAGCATGATTGATTTGGAAGAATTAGTAGGCGCTATTACATGAGCCATCGATTCCATGGAATGCCAAACCCTCCTTTAGGGGAAAAAGTGATTGAGCAGGATTTTAAACCCAAATGATAATCTGTGGCCGAATCCATGGAATAAAACATCAAACCCTCCTTCACTTGGGGGTTTGCGAAACCCCCAAAGAACCCTGCAGTTCCGGTTGTGCATGCGCGAATTTAAAAAATTGCGGAGTTTACTCTTCATTCCGTGGACAGGGATTTGATGGTTCATGTAAACACACCTAGTGTCACAATATGTCTACTCAAGGAATGGTGGGAATGGCCTCGTAATTCTGAACCACTGTCAAGTAGCATAGCCAGAGACATAACATAGAGTGGACTGCGCATTGGCAAACCTAAATGTCCTAAACATCTAACTTACACAGTCACATGACTGTGTCGCGTTTGGCTCGCATCTATGGCGAGTTTACCATTTGGCGAGTTTTTCCACAACGACCTGAACACAGAGGCCGACAATCTAATGTTATGATAAAGAAGCTTGGAAAGGAGCAAGGATGAATCGCTAGTATTTTAAGATCCTCTTAATAGATATCACTGATATCAGATTATTTCTTTGATTTTGTGCGTCTATTTAAGATAACTTGAACAATTGAATGTGGACTCTTTATTAAAAATTAATTTAAAAGAACATTAGTAGGTTTATGTAGAGTGTTGCTGTAATATAAGTTGGTTATTGACGTGGTGAATATTTTCTGCCGCCTCTATAACTTTCGCTCTAACGGTCCGATTTTTTAAAAAAATCAAATATATATATTTTTTTGAAATATTGCTTCTTTCTTTATTTCACCTGGAATAAATCAACTTTCTAAAACACATCAACATATTCCAAATTCAACAAATGTTATACTTTTTAAATAAATAACTCAAACACTACGATTGAAAAAACAGGTTTCGTTTTGACCAAATTGTAAAAAAAATATTCTACTTCTAAGCTGTCCAATGTTCAGACCATTAATTTAATTGACTTGGCCCAAAATATTTATTATAATTAAGAGTTCTAACAACGTTGATTTAATCATGAATATGATTCTTTAGTATAAAAGAGCTTTTAGAATAAATTCCCTCGAAAGAAATTGTAGTTTATGAAGAACACACAATTACTAAAAGTATGCAGAACTAAATATATTTCACCCGTGAAGTGTGACTAATCCCTTTTTATACCCCTCTTTACAATTAGGAATTCACAAGCATTTGGCATCTTGCACAAAACGTTACTTAATTAAGAGTACAACATTCACGATTGTTAACATGCTCAGAGATTAAAAGAATGTAATTAAATATTTATTATAAAAGCCAAAAGAGAAAAATACCAACAATGCTAAAAAAATCGTCTGCAAAAACATTAAAAAAAATTCAAGCTTCCGTGATTGGTAGAAACCCACGTGACTTGGACATTGATGGTAGTCTCCACTTCGGTTTGCTGGTTGATATTCAGGTGTGGCGACAATTTGGAATAGTTCGTAACGAAACGGTAGCGTTAAGTTGCCATATGTAGCAACCTTTCCTCTCTTGGCGATTTATGATGTTTAGGACATAATGCTAATCTGCAGGGGATGGCGGTTTTTTAGAAAAAATCGGTTTTCCATTTTCCATCGGTTTTTCCCTAAAAAACCGGTTTTCAGTTCCGAAGGGCCTAATACAAAAAAACCGGTTTTCAGTCAGAACCGGGACCACCGGTTTTTTGAAAACCGGTTTTGGTTTTCCATCCCTAAGCTGCTTTACTATGAATGCGCAGTCCACTCTATGTTATGTCTCTGAGCATAGCCAAGTATTAAGAAACACTCTGTGAAAACTTCACAAATAGAGAAGTGGCAGACAACAACTGATAGGGCATATTTGATTCGATAGTGCTTTTCTTACGACATAATATGCAGCATCAAAAACTAGCACAGTGAAACTGTTAAGTTTTTTTTTATGTCGCCTAAATTATTTTATATTGCCGACATAGTGGCTGAATGGTCAGGTGCCGGGTTCGAATCCCGACATATTGCAAGCGCTCACTGGTTTACTTTGGATAGCCCTCGTATAGATCTAGTGAGACGATAATTCTAACTAACCAGCTAGTTTGCTTTGTGTGCCCGCTTAGGTGTTTACTTTGTCACTTGAACAGGGTTCAGAATTACGAGACGTAAATTGGCTGCATCAAAGTTTCATACAGATGAGAAATCAACAGCCGAAAAATGACAGTCTAACCAACCTTTTTCTATTCAGTCACAATAATTATTTATCTTTGTTTAGTTGATTGATTAATGTGTTAAATAACGAGCAATTACCGTGTTATTAATATCTGAACGAGTAAAATAAAAAAAAACCCGTGTCAGTTAAAAGTTGACATAATCAATGGGACTGAGAATCGAAATTTTGAAGCAGATATTGACTACTTCAATTCTGTATCAAGCTGAAATAAGAAAACCGTAATCGTTACCAAAACTAAATAGTGTGTTGAATTTAACTTTTTTTTGTTCAAAATGTAATTCTCATGTATATCATGAGTTAAGATTTTCAATATTTTTAATTATTTCATTTTTTAAACTTGAAATAAATGGTAAATAACATTTATAAATCAATTAATAAAACAAATTATAAATTCTTGACAATACCTGTTGCTTTTTTTTTTAAAGTTACCTTACATTACCTGCAAGAACTGTTATTATGTGAAGTTTATAGACCATTTAAATATATTGATAAATGATATTTAAGAAATTTCTTTACTAAAAATTTTCCAAGATATTTTACTACTTAATCATTCACTTTATTTCTATTTAGAATCATTTCATAAATACTCTTAGTACTTCATTTTTATTAAGCTGATAAAGAGCCCTGATTAAATTTTTTTATAAATTAAATGCTTGCATATTTTATTTTCTAAAAAATGGCCGAAGCTATGCCTTTCGTTCCGAAAATAAATTTAGTAAAATTAATTTGTTTATATGTTTAAAATTAATTTTATGTTTCATTTGTACTTTCCTCGCTATATAGGGTAACGAGTACAGTGATTGGCACCCTCACAGAGATTGTCCTTCTCATTCATTATTGAAAATAATAAGATGTTAAAGCCCAAAATAGGTGTGACGAAGATTTGTAAAATTACCGCCATTAACGTTTGTCAAGTTGGCTTTAGTCTACCAACAATCGGAAAAGCAATATGGCCGCTAAAGACGAGGGGGCCAATCACTGTCCCTTATGGGGGTCAATCACTGTACTTGTTAGCCAATCTGTAATTCTTCACTTTCCCGAAAATATCTGGTTGAGTCTGTAATCTGTTATTTCTAAAAATATCTACTTCTGCATATTTTCCCCATTGGTCATGCACTTAATTTATCTACACTTATTTTAATATGTTAGATAGAAAAATGTATCAAACTAAAAAATTGCTCTAACGTGCAGAAAAAACCCAAAAAAGTCACGAAACATGAGTAGAAAATCTAATCTAAAGTTTAAATGTGTAGTCATGCAAAATTAAAAAACAAACACACGAACATAAAAAACAAATCTTTTTATTCAATACAAACAAAGCGTCATGCAAAACAAAACAGTTTTTCTAAAAAGTGAAATCAGTAAATATAAAATACTTACGTAGTCCTAAACCAACAAGATCGATTCCTGAAAAGAGATAAAATGAATATTAAAATTATTAGTTTAATAATTGCAATTTTTATTTTATGTAATGAAATAATACAATATTGAGGTGCGTAAATTACTAATGAATGCTAATAATAATTCTTTACATATTTAAACTTTTTTTCATTTAGCTTTTTTGAGAAATTTCAGTCCGACAAATATTCTATTAGAGTTTAAAAAAAAATTAAAATACAGGACCGAAATTTTTAATTATCCGGATCAAGTTACATTAACAACACCAACATAGAGAGCCTCCATAAACAATTTTTTTAGATTGGTAGTTAGAAAAAAAATTACATTGACAGTCTTCGTCTTTAAATAAACACCCCATATTTGATTTTGAAATGTTTTAAATTTATATTATTGTGTAAACTTACTCTCTTAAGAGGAACTTCAAGAATTGAATATTATTTACGTTTGAAGAGTACACGGGAAGAACCGCTTGATTTCTTTAGAATCTTTCCGTAATTGTGTCTGCTTGGCGGACATTGGTGACCGAAAACTGGTTTTTCTTTTGGTTCTTCAATCGCGGTACAAACGTGTGACTAGTTCCACTGATCTCTGGCGCGAATCTGGGTTGCCGCGAGAGATAAACAAAGCACACCAGTTTAGGTGATTTCTTGCTATCATCTCCAAAGAGGCTAATGAGGAAAGCCTTTAACGAAATCAAGCGGCTTATCCCGTGTACTCTTCATTTGAAGAATCTACATTGAATTATTCCTATAAAGATGAAGATTAATTAATTCTATGTCATGTTTTACTTCCGCAAATTAATAATCAATCCAAAGAATCATGTGCAATGAACTAAACACGGTGCAATTTATTAAAACATCTTGTTGCGGTAAATAATTAAAATAGTGCATTCCAAAATGAAGTTATAGTACTTGGAATTATAAATATGTAATTATGTAATGTAATACAAACTTTGCTAATTGGACCCCTAAAGAGACCTACATAATTGTAACAAATTAAGCGTAATTTGACTTATCTGAAAACCCCATTTGTAAATAGAAATATACGCAAAGCAATTCAAATTAAGGCGGGATCATACCGAGCAGGCAACTCATTGTGGCCGAGGGCGACATCTGGTGAAGATATCGGAACTGCTTAAGAGGGAGGTTCAGAGAATTCGGAAACTAGCAAATCAAAATGCTTAATTCATTGATTGACGTTTTCATCTTATTTTTCAATCCTTCTATAAATAGCTGATTGGTCAGTTTTAAACTACCTTTCCTAAGCTCCTCCCCTTGTCAATGTATCCCACACCTCCTTCGAGAAATTCCCGCCATCGCCCTGGGTGCAATTCCTCTCTATCTGTGTACCATTAAAAAATCTGTCTATGTCTGTCTTACTTGACGAGGTTTATAGGTGGGTATCTGATCAAGCACACAACCCGGAAATACATGTACCAACCAACCATTTTCCCTATGAGAAGACGGGATGACTCACTTTGCAGGTTATTTGAATAACGTCGCACGAAAGCTACGCCTGATCTTTAAGGGGTCACGGGATTAAAAATGTGCAAAGATACTACAAAGCATAACTTGATCTTTCATGTCATTTTTTAACTAATACTCAATAAATGAGTATAATTTTTTTTATATGTAACTCTACATGATTTATTTATTATAAAACAAGTTTTAAAATTTATGAAACTTAAGCCAAAACTAAAATAAATGATATTAAACATGAAGCTATTTGAACACATTGTGATTAGGCTTGCGCGGCAAATTATGAGGTCAAAATTGTAAAAAATAACCAAGAAAATGACTTTATATTGTACAAATATGTACAAACAAAGACTTATACCTAAATTCTCAGCTCAATTTTAATTAGAAATTATTTTAGGAACTTTTTTCTAAAAAAATTAATAAAAATTTAAAATTTTTGATTTTAAATTTTTAAAAAAATAATTTCTAATTAAAATTGAGCTGAGAATTTAGGTATAAGTCTTTGTTTGTACATATTTGTACAATATAAAGTCATTTTCTTGGTCATTTTTTCAATTTTTACCTCACAATTTGCCGCGCAAGCCTAATCACAATGTGTTTAAATAGCTGCATGTTTAATATCATTTATTTTAGTTTTGGCTAAAGTTTCATGAATTTTAAAACTTGTTTTATAATAAATATATCCTGTAGAATTACATATAAAAAAAATTATACTTATACATTGAGTAGTTCAAAAATGACATGAAAGATCAAACTATATTTTGTAGTACCTTCTTTGCACATTTTATGACTCCTATGACCTCTTAAACTCCCCACGTAAATTCTAGTTTCGGTCGTAATCAGCCCAATCAAATTCAAGCTATAAAGTATCGTTTGGCAAGTTGAGTTACAAGCTTTTGTAATTTTTTTTTCAATTTATGTTGAAATTTGTAGGTTTCTTTTAGAAGTGATTGATAAATATACAAACACTTACTACATTATACTATACGCATTAAAAAAAGATAATTTGCATAAATAACAGATGACTACAAAAAGGGGAAGCAGTTACAGTTGGTACAAAATTTTATTATGTGACACCATAAACATTTATACCTGCCTACCTATTGTTGTAATCTCTGCTGGATGTCATGCCTAGTAATTTTTTGGTTAGTACAAAAATATTATCGGGTATGACATCCAACAAAGACAAACATTACCAGGTGGGTCGGGTGCAATTTTTTTTTCCGACATTCGGAAAATCATTCATGCTTCGGATAATTGAAGTTCGACTGCACGTGGTTTTAGAATTTATATTAGAAGTTATTTAAACATTGTGTTATATCTATCTGTGTAATTTTGTCGACGTGCCTCGTAATTCAAAAATGCCGTCAGAAAGACGATGCTTGTATCTGACTGGGAACCAATTCGTAATATTGTGCAAGACTATGAAACATTGCACCGCAATGGATTTAATGTGCACAAACCCTCTCTATACGGTACATATTTGATTGATATTATGATTTATAGAAGGATTACATTCGATCCTGGCATCGGATCTCTGGGTTTGCAGGTCAACTTGTTTACAGCTATACCTGCGAGAAGAATGTATTTTATACTAATCTTGGTTTATTTGATGCTTTAAGGGATCATATGAGTCTTTAAAATGTGCAAAGAAGGTACTACAAAGCATAGTTTGATCATTCATGTAATTTTTTAACTACTCAATATATAAGTAGAATTTTTTAATATGTAATTCTATAATATTTATTTAATATAAAACAAATTTTAAAATTTATGAAACTTTAGCCAAAACTAAAATAAATGATATTAAGCATAAAGCTATTTGAACACATTGTGATTAGGCTTGCGCGGCAAATTGTGAGGTCAAAATTGAAAAAATTACCAGGAAAATGACTTTATATTGTACAAATCTGTGCAAACAAAAACTTATACCTAAATTCTCAACTCAATTTTAATTAGAAATTATTTTAAGAACTTTTTTCTAAAAAAATTAATAAAAAATTTTAAATTTTGATTTAAAATTTTATTTTTAAATAATTTCTAATTAAAATTGAGCTGAAAATTTTTAAAAAGGTTTAATGAATTACAGGAATAAGAAAATGATGCACATAAAGAAGACAGAACAGATCAGTCGGTTAAGGCATTTTTTTTGCCTTAAATGTGAAAGGTCCCAGGTTCGGTCCGGGCATCGCCAAATCAACCGCCGACCTATAAATCGTCCGTGAAGAAAAATGTCCGACGATTACTACCCCTTGCATTGGGAATGAACGCTAAATATTCTTATTTGTCCCAACACTGCGTACGATGGCTCCTTGAACAGTTGCATTGGGTGCATACCCTGATGTCGACTCGTTACTTGACAGCGGTTGTAAACTACGACGCCCGTCGCCAATAGCCATCATATAGCTCTAGTGCGAAGATATTTCAACCTAACTTTACTAAACTATATTAGAGGGGCTGGGGAGCCCAGTCGGTTGAGCACACGCTTAGCATACGGAAGGTCCCAGGTTTGGGTCCGGGCATCGCCAAAAAGTAGCTGCCGACCGATAAACGGCCCGTGCAGTAAAATATGTCCGACCAGTAATACCCCGTGTAAGGGAGTGCACGTTAAATATCCTTCAAAGTCCTAACGCTGCGTACGATGTCGCCCTTAACGGTTGCGTTGGGTGCCTACTCAGGTGCTGGCTCGTCACCTGACTGTGGTTCTAAAATACGACGCCCATCGCCAATAGCACTCGTGTAACTCTAGTGCGACGATCATTCAAACCTAAAACTAAACTATATTAGAACACAACAAGACCTCGCATTGAGAGTGGAGCCGAATCAATAATTAAAATCGCGGAAGATCAAAAATGAAAAATTGAAAAAAGTTACCTAATATAAAAACGCCAATACTGCTACCTAATGCCAAAACAGATTTAAAACGTTATGCAAAAATCCTTTTTGAAAGAAATGGTCAATTATACAACAAAAACTTAAAGAAGTACATGTTTTTCGGATTTTAACTTAAATTAATATTTCAACAAAAATATACAAGTCACAATTTGTGCAATTGTTCACACTTTGTAATGCCTTTTTCTGAACTTCAAGTCCCCAAAGCATATTTCAAACTCTTTCAAATAAATCATTTGGAAGAAATTAAAAAAGATTTTTTTTTACTAATTAAGAATTAGAATCCAATAGAATGAATCAATGCCACTTAATTTTTTTAAAAAGCTTTTAAACTGGACGCTATGGTAAAAAATCCATTTGTATTTTCGAAATCGGCGTCCAAAAACACACAATGAATTGAAACTTTAGCTTACGGAGCAGAAGTTAAAATTCGCAGACTCTTGAAATTGAACTACACGTACCTTATCTTATCTGAGTTTCAGCATCTTTACCTAAAAGGGGAGGAGCTAACTTTAGGGGGAGGAGCTTAATTTATACTCCTAGGGGGCGCTACTTCCTGGATAAGACTGGATATTGAAAATTTCATAATTTCGCTGCCACTTTTCTACCCTAAAAATGCAAATAATTGCGAACTTTTTTTTTTCAATGCGAAGGAAATTTAAAGTTCTACGTCTCTATCTTTTCAGTTTTTCAAATTTCGACCTAGTTCATATTGTAAAATGATTTATTAATAATCAAAAAATTACTTTAACCAATTTCAAAAAAGTGAAAAGATAGAGACCGGCAAATCAACTGCATGCATCATATAAAAAAACCGTTTGTAAAAATATTCAATACAGCCGGAGAAATGTGGCAGACTTTTTATTTTTTCCCCATAGGATTAGCATTGAGAGAAGCCTTCGCTTGAGAAGCCGATTCTCGGTACTATTCCCCCTTAACATTTCTTGAACTTTTATTTTTTAGATGGATGCATTTTTGCCGTAATTTACAGAGAATGTAATCATATTGTTATTAATTACCAGCACTAAGAATTTCATAATTGAGATGACAGTTATAATAAAGTGATTAGAACGAATATCAAAACTTTGAAAAATTATCTAAATAACATAAATCAGCCAAAGATATTATATCTGGTGTATGCATAAACAATTGCAAACCATTAAAAGATCGTTCTACTTTTTTTTACTTTCATAATTTACATAAAATATGCAAAACCAAAACGGTGCCAAATAACTCTTTTTTTACGCCCATGAAGTTGTATCTGAAAATTGCTTTATGTATCTGAGCGCTGGAACATCTGTTTTAGCAGTGTTTTTCGAAAAAAAAAGTAAATAAAAACTGGAAAAAAAAAGATCGTGAAAAACAACAAAGGACCACTTATGCATCAGCAATCGGGCCACTCAATAATAAATCATAACAAAACCCTTCTTTTCCATCTCTATTCACTTGGAAATTGTGAGTCTCAGAACCAAAACGGTGCAAATACTCTAACAATGCTACTTATCAATTTTCAAGCCGCCCCGGTGGCTCAATCGTTAGGACGCTAGCCTTTGGAGCTGCTGGGGTCGGGCTCGAATCCCGGTCAGGCATGGATGTTTGTGACCGTCAATAAATGTTGTTATTTGTCTATGCGTTGTTAATTTCTTTGTGACTGTTAAGATTCTTTCTGTGTCTACCCCACTTGACGAAAGCTTATAAGCGGTTCTCGAAACAAGCACTCAAGATGGAATATATATGTACCATACCATACCAATTTTCAGTAAAAAGTCCAAAGGATTCTCTGTGGTGCAATCTATTTTTACAAAAAAAAATATATATTTTAAAGCTAAAGCATCCTCCCAGTCCTTCCGAAAAACTTGCATTTCACTTGCTCTGTTTGAAACCAAGTATTGTGTTAAAATGAGAGAACTGTAATATTATTTTCCTCAAATTCAATATGTGTGTTGATGACATAGGAGGAAACATTTTTCTAAAAAGCTTTAGAATCTTGAAACTTAAAAAGTGTAGTTATAATTCAACGGTTTCACTCCACGTAGTTACTTCAAAAATTATTTTCTGCTGATGTTTGTGTTTGTCATTGTGTTGCCAGGTATTTTTTGGTCAAATCATTTAGTTTGTAGAAGTTCTCATTTTAAAGTGTAGATAATGATAACAAATGGAGTTGCACCACTTGCGCTCTGATTTACCGAACAATCTTTCCAACTACAGATAAACCGGCTGTTCTCTAAAGCGCATCACAAGCACAAAGCAAAATGGCGGCATCCTCTACACATCCAAAACACTTTGAACTCGCATCAACCAGATCGAAAACGAAAAAGAAAACGGAAATTACTTGATGTATCTTTCGGAATATTTCAAGAGCCATCGTAAAATTTCCGCTTACATATCAAAAACAAATGGCGAAACTCGATGATAAGCATAAAAATGAAAACGAACCATTTTAAATAAAAAAAAAGTTTGGTAGAATGTTCTGAAGAGCGAGTTTGAAAAACGATAAAACAGATGCGGCAGAAGTTTTGTTTAATTAATGTTGGCCCAAACTTTGCTTTGGGAAATTTATTGGTTATTAAACAGAGTAAGTCATCTGTGAGTTTTGTATTTGACAGGAGTGTTGTAAAAGTGGGGTTGGGGTTTTTAATTTAATGAAAAGAATAAGCACGAGACAGTTTTCCAACGATCGTATTCCCTGCTTAGCCAAGGAGATGACAAAGTTGAATATTTAAGCCAAAACATCTGGTGACGTGTCATTAAGTTTTATAAAGATTACCGACAATTTAATTAAAGTGTAGGTGTAAATCTATAGTTATGCTTACATATAATAATAATAAGTATAGTACTTCTTTGAAATTACTTAATTAATTTTAAAGTCAACCATAATTTGCACTTTTTAGCATTAATAGCTCATTTTACTAATTTAAAAACTTTACGTTAAGTATAATAACTTTAAAGACGTATTGATTTGTTTTAGGTGTTACTAGTTTAAAGTCCACATTTAAAGCTCTTTTTTGTTATTCTTTGTCATAAGGAATCAATACTCTTGCAATTCTTATCAATTGTTAACAAAATAAAATGTGTTAAAAGTGACCATAGTAAATAAGAAAAGCTTTACGAACAAATGTTTCTCATATAATAGATAACCCAAAATAGTGATATTTTAAAATCAAACATCTTATATAATTGAATTAATTATTTAAAATATAAAAGTCATAAATGAAGAAATTAGAAAATAACAGTACAGGGGGATAAAAACGGTATATATTAAGCAAAACAACTAAACTTAATAAGTCACAATGAAATTTAACCGGTTTCTTTGCGATATTTTTTAGTTATTACTTTATAATTACCCATCTATCATCACAACAAATTTCTATTACCTAATTTCCTCAACAAACTCAATTAAAATCTACTCAACAAACAAAAATCTTAACAAAACACCACCACCACGCATTTTTATTACCTTTGCATCACCTATTCAGCCTTTCTTCTACCCCATTCACCACAGGTAAAAGCCCGTCTCTTCACCATTTGCCGAAATAACCCGAAACAAGGTTTCCCCATTACCCCTGGTCACCCAACGGCCCCTTAACAAGAGTGAATTTACCCGGGCATGTCACCCAAGGGGTCAGTTTGCCCCCTCCCCTTTGGGTACTAATGATCCCTACACACCAGCGTAGAATTGTTTGATGGGGGAGTGTTAAAGGTTGTATTTGGAGGGTGTGGGTTTGGACATGGATATCGCTGTTTTGGCTGCGTTGGAGTGTTGGAAGGGGGTGTCTGTGATCCCCTTTTGACGTTGAATGGATAATAAAAGGTTTTTTCAATATTGAATTGATATAAAAAAATATCTTTTGATTTTTGTGGTGTTGGAGTGCAGGAAGGAGTAACATTCTAGCCCAGTTGCATTCCTGTACTGTCTATAAAAAGCAACTCTTATGTAAGAAACATAAATAAAAATATTTTGAGTGAGGTTCAGCAAATTGTATTTTTTTTACGTGAAGGTCTTTATGAAGTATTGTACATATTTAAAAATAACATTTCATCCTATCATCTCTCAACGTTGAATAGAAAACGAAATGTCTTTTTTTAATATTTTATTGGTATCGAAAGAATATTATTTGATACTTTGTGGTGTCAGAATGGTGCAAAGTTTCATTGTAATCTGGGCGTCAAAATTGTTAGCGAGAATCGCCTAGATGGTGCCACAAAAAATGGCTCTCATTTTGGGGAATATGCCGGGTCTGCAAAAGCTTGACCGCTTATATTGTAGCCCCATTTGAGAAAAAAATGGTGTAAAGTGTTTAACATTTTGGTACAATAGCTTTTATAGTCTGCATTTAGAAACTATTAAACGCTTTTTCAGTTTGCATTTAAATGATGTTATATTAAGGGCACTTCATCTGTACAAATCGGTTTTAGGAATTTATCGCTATCTAACGTGATTTTTTTGAGATTGAGGGTGCGTGTACGGATGACGTTTATTCACATATGTATTTCACTATTAAATAACACTATAAAATACCATTTCACTTTAAAAGTATCGGTCTTTCATTACTTCCGAAGAACATTCACAATTTACTGTTAGTAAAGCTTCAAAATTTATGCAATTTTTCTCCGTGTATGAAAATAATAACCGGGCCAAAACAAAATTGAATTGGAAATACCATCTGGTTACTAAATCACCATTCATTGTTAGGCATCTGTATAAAAATATTCACGCACTATTTTTCGACCACTATTATTATTTCAATAATAATTCATGTCAATATGGCTGACGGATCCCTCTTTAAGAAATTCGCCAAATTTGGCGACATCTGACCAGTGCCCGCATCAGAGCCATTTGCAGAGGCATCACGTCTCTCTTTCCGTTCTATGGGGGACAAAGATATCATGTCTCCTGTTCCGAAAGGGAGATTGGCCACACAAAATAAGGTTTACCATTATTTTTATTCGACGAATAAAAGAAATGATATTTCGTGAAAATAGTTAATTATTTGTAACAGAGCTATCATTTAAATATATATTTTTACGCTTTACGGTAGAAGGGTAGACTAACCAGTGAATGAACTTTTAAGCACAATTTGTTTTAAGAAAATTCATACATTTAAAGAAAATATAGATTGTGGGTTTATGGCAATGTCAACACATCTGTCATTATATATAAATTCGACAAAAAAAGTAGGTGACTTTATATTGCATTGCTTTGGGTCTTTTTTGGGGGGGAGGGGGGGGTCCAAAAAAAAGTGGTACAAAAGCCAAGTGAATGAACAGTACTTTTACCAGTGAATGAACACAAAAATGTCCTGTCAATAAACATGTTAGATTTTAATTAATGACCATTTACAAACAATCAGATGTCAGATAGCTTCCTACTAGATGAGAGGAAGTCAGTGTTGCCAATCCATCCAGTGAAAGGATTTTTAATCCTTACCTTTAAAATGTATTTACCAACTGTTCATTCACTGGTCAGTCTACCCTATCCCTTAAAATGTAATCTCTGAAAAAGGATGATCTAGCTGCCTGGATGGCCGAGAGGTTTGGAGAATTACGCTAGCAGTCTGCGAGCTGTAACGTGTGCGGGTTCGATTCCCGCCTTCTCCCAGGGTGTATATTACTTTCTATGTGACAGTAATAATTTCTTTCTGTGTTTGTATCACTTAACGCAGGCTTTATAAGCGGGTCTCTAATCAAGCACACAAGCCGGAATCCAACGAATGATCTAATGTTATATGATTAGGTTAGATTGAATATATTCTTCGCACTAGAGCTGCACGTGAATTATTGATATCATAATTTAGACCCATAGTAGAGAGACAAATCGACACCTGAATAGGCATCCAATATCATCCATTTAAGGTGACATCGTATGCGGCAGCGGCACTTTGAAGCATATTTTAAGTGTGCACTTTCTCTGCACGAATTATTATTCCGCACGGCAGTTGTTTTGGCAATACCCGGACCCTAACATAAAACCTTTCACATACAACACTCTCAGAAATAACACTTTCATTTTTGACGATTCATGAATCTTCAAGCCTCATTTTGTTAATTTTGAGGATTGTTTCGTCAAACTATCACGTGACTTTAGAGTAAATGCGAATCCTCACTCATTTGACGATTCTGTATCTTGATTTTGAGGAAACTGAATCTCAATGTTGTACTCACATGCTCAAAAATGACGAAATATTTCTTTAGATTAGACGACATTCAAATCCTCATAAAAATGACGATTCAAATTTCCTCACTTTGAGGAAAGGAAAACTCGGAGCATTTGCCAGTAAACGGAATCGTCAAAATTAAGGAAAATTTCGTCGTTTTTGAGCATTCATTTTTGAGAGTGAAGGCAAGCGCCATATCGACTTGAATCCCTCTTTGTTACTGGAGCAACAATTTTAAAATACTACATTTTTATAGACACTTTCCATAAATATTACTTGTAGTATTTTATACTGATTATCATTTTAAGTATAAAATTATAGATGGAATTTTAAAATATTCTTTTTAACCGTATTGCTTCCCTTGTACTACAGTACACTCTTAAAACAAAAGAGTGAAACCCACTACAGTTGGAGAAGTGCATTTTCGACACTGGAAAGGATTGAATATTAACTCAGACTGAGTTAAAATCACTCATTTGGAGTGATCCTGCCGGAGGCTTAACACACAAAGAATCCACTCCCTCCGGGTAAGTGCATTTTCCAGACTGGAGGAGTGAAATTAACTCAGACTGAGTTAAAATCGCTCGTTCGTTTTAAGAGTGTGAAGTCCCGTTTATCTGAATCCCAGTTATCCAAAATTCGGTTTATCAAAAGTTCGTGGGTCTTTCGGTTAAAATAAGAAATGGTACTTACAAAGGTGGTTTTATTTTTCAAAATATGCACGATTTTTTTTTTGCTGCTCAATTTTAACCCAGTACCTTTCGGATATACGGGATACTCTACGGGTATTTTCATTATTTTACAAAAGCAGAAAAAAATCGCACATTAAACTATAATATCAAAACATGAATAAATACAAACTATCATTTATGTGATATTCTTTCACTAAACCCTGGGCAAAAATCCAACCAAGGAAATATTTCTTAGAGTTGTATCACATTGCATTTGGTATTTCAGTCGTTCATCATTGAATTTGTTTAGTAGTCGGGCACGTAGGCCTAACATCTTCTGTGTAAACGACGAAACTTATTCCGGAAGTCCTATTTGTCGTCCTTTTTTATTCATTCACTTAGTCCTAAAAATAGCCCGCGTGGTAAATGTTATATAACATTGGACAGCTACTTTCTTTATATTAAGATTTGGTGGTAGTTTCGTTGCTAAGAACAGATAAAAAGATTTGTATGATTGTTGGAGAAAGAAGAATTACAAAGCAGAAAGCATGATTTTTTTTATTATTATTTTAGTGTTTGGATTTTTTTATGTTATCTGTGTATTTCTTTTTATACCCTGAAAGATATTTTGCAACGTATTTTGTATTTCTGTGATCCAGGAACTGAATATTTGAACATTTATTTGTAAGGAAACATTGTTCCAAAAACAAAATATTGATGAATCTATTTTTAACGGGGTATTTTTTTTAGAATTGAGTGTTTTTGTAGATAGCATAATGATGACTTATAAGCGTCATTTTTTTTTCTGTACATATCCCCAGAATACAAAAAGTATGGATATATGTACCTTAAAGGAAGAAAAATAAATTTTGCAATAAACAGGAGAATTTTTAAATCGAAATGCATAAATATACAAATTTGAATTTTGTCATTTTCTATATTGCCTGCGGTTTTAAAATCAAGAGCATATACAAATTTAAGGTAAAACATACTTTCATATTTCAGAAATTTAAACTATTTAATTCAAAATGAAATCTTTCGTAGCGTTATGTAAAAATCGATGAATAACGCGCTGCAAGTCCCCAAAAGGTCCTTTGCTTTTACAAATTGGACAATTTTAAAGTGGAATGCTTCCTATGGTAATATTAAACTTAAAAAAAAACTAAAATCCTCGGAACAACATCCAATTACTGGGCCAAAGCCTGTCGTGCCCATTTCGGCTTTCGTGACCAAGGGCTCTGGGGTGTTAGGCATATGTCCCGTTAAGGTGGTTAGCCTCACTCGGAACCCCTAGTGTTTAGTTATCAAGTATGCTTGGTGCAAATTTCATCGACCCACTCAAGGGATGAATGGGTGGTTCAACTTTGCCTGATCCGGGATTCAATCCCCGGACCTGTGGCGTGGTAATGCAAAGCATTACCACTAAGCCACGGGGTTATATTGCTAACTTCAAATTAGTAAAACTTCATATATGAAGCACATCATATACAGTTGTCTTAAATAAATGACCGAATTTTAATGTAATTTAATTAGCGTACCGTTCGCTACTTAGATACATAACTATACATTATACTATACCTAACCCCGTACAGTAGGTATCAAAGTAACGAAAATCAATGGGCACAATCCTTTCCCTTCTATTCACTTATCCATATTACGTCTGCCAATTTTCTTTCTTGATTCTCCCAGATGGGATAGCGTCAGATCTATTTCCACCTGATGACAGTTATGGATGACAGTTATCTTCTTTCGTGGACACATAAAGGGTGATGAATAAATAGTCCGGCTGTGACCCCTCTCAATAAGTGATAGATAGTTCGATGCTTCGAGAATATAATTATGCTTGGTCTTTATTGAAAATGATTAAGAATTTACCTGCATACTGAGTTTGTGGAACTATTTTTAGGTGATGACAGTTATCCTCTTTGTCACGTAAAGTGTGATGAATAAATACCCAAGACGTGACGGCCTATCAAAAGTTATATGCTGTTCATTTGTTGGTGTGTATCAATCAATATCTTGGTTAAAATAATTAGGAATTAAACGTATGTACATAATATGGTTTGAATTTGATTCTGTGGTGAATGATGATTTTAGCCTGATGACAGTTATGGATGGCAGTTATCTTCTTTCGTGGACACATAAAGGGTGATGAATAAATAGTCCGGCTGTGACCCCTCTCAATAAGTGATAGATAGCTCGATTTTTGGAGAATATCACTTATGCTTGGGCTTTATTGAAAATGTTTAAGAATTTACCTACATACAGTAAATATGTGAGTGGGACTATTTATTTTTGCAAGTTATTTTCTTTTGAAGATATATTAAAGTTTCTGAATAAATAATTCATTTGTGAACTAAGTAAATGATATATTGCTCAATACGCATTCTCAAATCTTAAGTTACAACATAAACTAGGGGGCACGCTCCCTGCTTGCAATTGCTCAACAAAACCCGGGATCAGTAAGTTGGTTGGTAGATATATATTTTCAGGTTTGCGTGCTTTGTCAGAGACCCGCTTATAAACCTTCGTCAAAAGTAAGACAGACACAACACACACACACATACAAGTGACAAATGGTGTCATCTATCTCCACCTCCACAATTTAGATATGTCACTGAAGGAGAGGGAAATTGTCTCCAGGGACCTGTACTCGTGGGAAACTGCGCCATGACCGCCCACAATACTTTCGGACTCGCTGTTTTAATTCGTTTTTCTTTTGGTATTTAAATATATTCTTCTCCACCCCCCACTCCCCCCCCCAGAAAAAAACAAGTAAACAAAAGTTTAAAGACCAGTATACGCAGAATTAATAAAATATCATTGAACAATATTGAGGAAACGTAACAATATAAAAAAGAAATTAGGAATTCTTATTTTATTCTAGTTATAATAAAACATCTCTAAATAAACATAATACCATTTATAAGGAAATGGAAAAAAATATTTATTATTTTATATTTTGAAAAAGGTAAAACAAGATATATTTGTGTAATCTTTATTTGGATCACGTTAATAACTTTGCTTTGTATTGGGGTTTGGAGAACAATTCCTACGTGAGGTTTTTTTACGATATATTCTCTTACTTTTCTCATGAAATGTTGAGTATGAAATAATTGATTTTTTATTTGAAAATATTTTTTTAATAAATGTTTTATGGAATTATTTTACATTCTACTTTTTTTTCCCTCCTACAAAGAAATATGCACATTTTTATTTCAAAACATAGACACCAAAATATAAAATACAATAAAAAGGTGATATGTTTTTAGGTTGCCTAAATATATCTGTTTTCTTTTCGCTTTTATCTTTAAATTACGCTCTTATTCTACGCTTTTATCTTTAAATTACACTAAATATTCAATTGTTCATTGCGCATTATATATTTTGGAAGAACATAATTCAACAAAGGATGAAATTTTTTGAGACATTTTTTAAAGAAAATCCTGTCATCTGGTTTCAAATCAATGGCTGTAAATAAAAGTGGAACAGTTTTTAAAAATGCGTGCATTTTTCCCTAAAAAACTAGGAAAATTATTTCTAGAAACCGATGTTCTGTCTATTTTATGCAGTTTTTAACAAAAATCGAATCTCGAACAAGAATAACATTTTTAGTTAAAAAAAAAGGTAAAAAAAATTAGTTTTGACAAGTAAATTAAAATATTTGAAATGTTCAGACAAGCATTAAGAATTTCTGTAAGGTTTTCCGCTCCTTTAAGTTGTTTAAGAAAAAAAATCACGTTTTACTTCAAGGATTTATTCATCCATGGAAAAAAGTCCAAGCTTGTTAAAAATACACACATTTGTTTTATAAATGTTAAAAGAAGGAGCGATGAAAGTTAACTTCTTAAGACCCAAACAAAATCCTGCACGTATATTCTTAATCTAAACGTACTTTTTATACAAATATGTGCTAAAAAGCATGTTTTTCAAAGACATTTAAAAAAAAATATGTTTATATGTAGTTACCTAGGGATACGCCTTAAACTCGAAAAATACGCATATTTTGTGCTATAAATGCAACAAAAAAGGCCGTATCACATATTTTTAGTAAACATATTATTTTTACATTGGTTGTAATGCAAAATGTCTTTAAAATGAACTACTAAAAAACTTTTTTAAAGTTTAAAATTTTTTTAAGGACTCTATTATCGTACTGACCCTCGTTCAACTTCTTTTTTTATCGAAATAAATGGCTGATACCTGTAATCAAAGGCTGAAAACTGATATTTGGATCTTCTTCTATCGGATTAGGTCAATTTCATAACTAATTAACGTGTCAATTATTTGTGAGGATGTTTTTAAAAAAATGTCCCCTAATGGGGGCGGCAGGTCGCAAAAGGTTATTGGTCACTTTCAATCAAACGAAATGTAGCTGATAAGAGCATTCATTGGGAATGCTTCTGATTTTGAGTGACAATAGGAATAATGAATTAATTTAAAGTACTTATAGCTTTGATTGGTTGGAATCAATGTCACGTGAGAACAAACCATCAATACGCGTACCAATCAAAAAAATGTAGGAATGAAAGTTTGAAGGAAAGTGCGTTATTTAAAACAAGACAAGTGGTTCACAATTTATAATTTTTCTTCCTCCAAAAATGCTGCAATTTTGGCGGTCAAGCCTTTGCAGACTCGGCATGTTCCCCAGAACTGAGAGCCATTTTTTTCTGGCACCATCTCAGCGGCTCTCGCTACCAATTTTTGATGCTTAAATTACAATGAATCAGAGCTCTCCGTGGATATTAAAGTATACCGAGATTTAGTTTTACCGAGAGAACCCAAGCCAAATGGACCCTCCAGGGATCTTTTACATTCCACATAATCATATTGCACGCGTGCCCTAGATTTTCCCATCCAGAAAATCTGACGACTCAACCGGGGCTCGAACTCGCGATCTTGGGCACACGAGGTGAAGTACAGGGTGGTTATAAAATAACGTTCCCTATTCGGAGTGGTCTGTAGCTTGAATGAATAATCCAAATGCAAAAAAAATGGAGACACTAATAAAGAAGGGGGAAAAAGAATGGAATCATAAAAAAAAACTCGTCCCTTGACCAATGTTCTAAATTACGAGGCGTAATTAGCTGTGTTGGCAGTAATTGGCCATAATTGACGACGCCTTGTAATTTAGATTCTGGTCAAGAGACGAGGTTGGTTTTTCTTATGATTATTCTTTGTATGACTATTTTTTAGGATTCTGTCTTTTTTTATGAAACCATTCTTTTTCCCTCTTCTTAATTAGTGTCTCAATTTCTGATGCATTTGGATTATTCATTTAAGCTACAGATCACTCCGAATAGCGAGCTGTTAATTTATAACCACCCTGTATAATTTATAAAATTAAATTACCAATGCCTATTTCACGCGTACAATATATTGATCAGATTAGATAAACACTGCTCCTTTAATCAGCGTTAAAAACAAACGCTTTCGCCTGCCAAGAGTCGTGATGCATTGGCGACCAAGAGAGTGAATTAAGAAACGGGTCTATTAATCATAATCCCCATTCATCACCTCAAGTGACGAGACCTCACATTGATTATCATTGTTTCTCGCCAAAGAGAGTTTCTTTTCTGCCAATGAGGGGTTGGCAGTTACTGATAGGAGATGTGAAGGATAAATTGTAGCTGTTTTGTGGTACCTGTTGTTGAAAACGTAGAAGATTGCCTGGTACGATATTGTAACTTTTGTATTTTTTTTTTATCTGAACTCACCTGAAACTTGTGCAGAAAAGTAAGATTAACGTTTATCTAGTTCTCTGTAAAGTAACATACTAATAAAAAATAACAGTTTATTAATATTAGATATCCCTTTTTTCCTTCAGTAAGAAATTTTTAGGCTCAGAGAAATCAATGTTAAAGAGCATATAGGTTAATTTACAATTTCATAATTTATATTATCAATTGGTTATAGAGCATTTGGTACACTTGAAAGGTATAAATACTTACTACAGTATAAATAAAAGAATTAAAATTAGCCTTTGTATATTAGTTTTAAAAGTTAAAGTCTACTAACAGAGTGGAGTTTTTTGAATTTTCACTAACAAAATATCTAAATTAAACCACTAAAGATAAGATTTTACATATTTTGTTACTCTATAGCTCTGACTAGAAGAGCTATACTGACTTCCAATTTGGTACTAGAAATCATAGTGTATGTGTTAGACGTCAAAAATGAGGATTGGGGGAAATCGTGCATGAGCAAAGAATATCTACCATACAATAATGTTTTAGGTTTTAAACTTATTGAAATTACCTTGCATATATAATTACATGTAAATATAGTGATTTATTGAGTGGTAATCGAAATCCGTGTAGGGTTACACAATTCTATATGCTCGCTGTGATTCCCGACTTCGCCCTGGGTGTACTTTATTTTCTCTGTGACATTAAAACTCCTCCTGTGTCTGTCTTACTTGATAAGCGGGTCCCTGATCAAGCACACAAGCCGGAATATATATGTAACTTCCCTACACACTTCTAGTTTTACCAATCTTTACAGCTAAATAGGATTTTAACTGTTCGTTTTAGGATAACTTCTATTCTGCAGTCCACCAGCACACAAGAAACAATCGCCATCCTTCACGAAGAGATTAGACCCCATGACACGGACCTCTGGTTAAGACAGCGGGTCTTTTTGTTCGTCACATAGAATCCACAAATATAAAAATGGCCCTAGGTCAACAGAAATGTTTCCTTCCAATCTATTTCTTTTATGAAGACGTTCAAATAAAGAGCTTATGGGGAAATTTTCCCAAGGCTATGATTCGATTTACTTTTAAGGAAGGACGTACATGGTCTTGGTGGTTCAAACTCATCCCTGCTTTTTTTTTTTCGGAGCCTTTCTTGTTGTTGTGGCGTAGAGTTATGTAATCCTTCTAGAGGTTAGAATGGGGTGGGTATATGATTTGCGATAATTAAAGTAAACGGATGAATTTTCTAAAATCAATATATTTAATAACCAAATAAACCAAAAATCAAAAATTTTTAATGTATATTTCGATTAGAAAAGTCTTATTACAGTTTTTAAAATCAAATGGTAAGAAAATTATGAATAGTGTGCAGCTGCATAGTGTGGGACCTGTTTAAAAAAAATATAGTACTTGAATCATTTTTCTTTAACCTCTTGCGACCTGGCGTCCCCATTTGGGGGACTTTTTTAAAACCTCCCCACAAAAAAATCAGTTCTAAATTGAATCGGGTTTAATATTGGTACACATCTATATTTTAACTTATAACGTTCTATGAGGGGATAATGAATGTATTAAATAATATATTCTACAGATGCAAACATATTGACGATAAGGTCAAGACAGAAAAGAAGCATGGAGACCTAAAGAAAACGCGAAATCATTTGTCAAGCCCCTTGTTTTGGCCGATATTAAAAGCGCACAATGGCTTCAATTGGTAAACCATATTGTGTTTTATTTTTGATCAGACAGCATCCCTACCTTATTCTAATCTCCGTAGTAATCCCTAAAGAAAAGGGCCATCAATCGTTGAGTAGCAGTGATGGATAAGACTTAATTTTAGATGTTGGCAGTTGTTAAACAATAGCAAAGATAGTGGTACTGTAATGTAGAGTTTTGTACTTAAATGTTGTAAAAAGTTTAGTGTAGATATATTAGAAAGTTTGTATGTACGTGAGAATATTAATATTTTTTATTTTGTATTCAACAGGTATTCGTTGCATTAAATATTGCTATTTTGTTTACAGTTACAAGAGTACCGTTGGTCTGAATTTTTAGAATTGGTTGTTAGACATATATATTCAGGATTGTGTGCTTGGTCAGAGATCTGCAATAAATCTTCGTCAAGTAAGACAGACAACAGACATATACGTGACAGATGCTACCATCTATCGGCACATCCGCAATTTAGACATGTCCCTGAAGGAGAGGGAAACAACCTCCATGGATCTGTACATAGGTACTGCGCCATGACCACCCAACCCAAAGGACTTTCGGGACTAGAGATTTAACGAGCAGCACTCCGCATATACGTCTTTGGTTGGTATCGGGACTCAATCGCGGGACCTTCCGATTCCGAGAACGAGGCCTTAACCACTAGGCATCCACTGCCCTATTTTTTAGGAGGTATACGGTTTATTCTTAAACAATAGCCTCTTTTTGTAATAAACTAAACATAAAACAAATTTAAATGCTGATCTTATTTTAAACGGGGCTATTTGGGCACGCAAATACAGGGATTGCACACAATTGCACACAATTGCAATATACAGGGTGTCCGTAAAATAATTCCGGAGTTTTAAATTGTACTAGTATCAGCTCTAATCATTCGATAGTTGTGGTAGGAGGTGACGAATAAAGAATAACTTCAACAGAGACTCCCCCCCCCTCCTCCTACCTCACGATTGACCAACCTTAAAATGTGGAATTGCACAGGCTGTTGCTTCCATTATTTCGGCCTTGCTGCTGGCAGTATGGGAAGAATTGTATTTTCGTTTGGATGTGTGCCGTATCACTAAAGGCGCACACATTGAGTACTTATAGGGAAAACTAGGTTAGTTTTCTTTCAATTTCATGCTTGATTTGTTATATTTAGTATAAAATAAACTAATGCAATATCATTAAACTCGGACATTCTTTTACGGACGTACTAAGAATACGATATGTGATGAAAACATTATTTATATATTTTTAAGATAAAACTAAGGTTGTATAACACAATGACATCCGACAAATATAATGAGAAATCGAGTGCCAAATTTGAAGTATTCTTTTCATTCGAACAGTAAAACGGTTTAAGACTGACGGACGGATACTAATGATCGAAAAACTTTTTTTTAGAATCAGCACCTTCTATAAAACGAGTAAAAAACATAAAATCGTCATTTCGGATTTCCAACCCCATCTTAATACTTTCATTGAAATTCCTTTCAAATAAGATATTTAAAATTAAAACATTTCTGGAGTATTTCCCTTTTATTCATAATATCATCTTCAATAGCACTTTTTCCATGTATCTTACTGACAATCAAACTTAAAATACTAAATACTTATAAAAAATAAATAACTCTTAGAATACATTAACAAAATACTAGAGCTTCTTTTCAAAACTGAAAAAAATATTACTATGCTAAGCATAATTCTATTTTCTCATTTTCCCAGGAACTACCTAATTGATCGTTAATTTCTAATAATACTAAAAAACTACGATGTTCCAAAAGATAAAGTATTAAAAGAATTCCCCATTATAAAACACTAATGTGTTTTTTTCCTGATTAAGAGTTCCGGATAATATCTTTTTAAAGAGCTTTCCAGTTTTTCATCTTGTTACCTTGGCGACGAACATAAAAAAAAAATCGCCACCATTAAAACAAAAATCGCCACTTCTCTCGCCGCAATAATACTATGTGATTTCCTTCAAATGAACTGATCGATTTAACATTACTACTCAGAATTTTTTTTTATTTAGCAGTGCCATTTTTTTATTCCAAATTTCAAATAAAAAAAATTGTGACAGTTACAGTGAAAAACTTCTTTCGTCAAACCGTTATTCTTAAATTCATTTTATAAGTTTTTATCGATCTTTTTTTTTATTATTCTAAGAACGTTGTAAAGTGTATGATTTTCGGTAACTTTTTGACTTTGTAAAGCGTTACTTTTATAATCTTTTGTTCCAAATCTTGTTCGATGAAGAACTCATAGAATTTGAATTTTTAAGGATATTTTTTATCATTCTTTTGTTCCATTGAAATTGGTTTCTTTGGTTATTATTTCTCCTTTTCGAATGCCCGTGATCCCGTGAAAGATTCTGTAATCACTGTTATTAACAAGCAGAACTTTTTCTTACTGTGATTGATATGATTGATTTGAATGCAAATTTAGTTTTTTAGTAATGTCTAAAAAAACTCTGAGGATTTCTTTTAATCTTTTAAAGGGTACTTCACGTTAAAAGCTTTCCTTTTTTGTTCTTTTTTTCATTGCTTTCAATTTAATATGAATTTTAAAAAATAGTTTATGCACAGCATTAAAATGCAATTATCAATTACTTATTGGCTTAAGATTCATTTAAGGAAAAATGAATGATTACCATAAAGTTTGCTTTAAAAACTTTTTGGATTGATAAATAAAATATTCAGGCGTTCTTCAAACAATAGATCAAAATAAAAGTGTCTCTTATTAAAAACAAAGAGCCAAAGACATCTTACTAGCTAAAATAAGCATGAAAAGAAATTTATTTTAATATTTTTGTGACGTGTAACAAATAAATTAATCAATCAATAAAAAAGTCATTAATTTTAAAATATATATTACAACACATTTAATAATTAATATTTACTATACATATTTAAACGGCATACAATTAAGAGGATTTTAACTCATTGATGAGTTAAACTCGAAGAAGAGAATAAAAACTTTCAAAAACCCTAAAATCGAAATTACACTCTTAATTTTAATTGAACTACTAATTTATTGTTGTGGTTGTTTCTACACTCTTAAAACAAACGAGCGAATTTAACTCAATTTGAGTAATTTTCACTCCTCCAGTCTTGAGAATGCACTTCTCCGAAAGGAGTGGATTCTTTGTCTGTTAAACCTCCAACAGGATCACTCCAAACGAGTGATTTTAACTCAGTCTTAGTTAAAATTCACTCCTTTCCAGTGTCGAAAATGCACTTCTCCAACTGGGGAGGATTTCACTCTTTTGCTTTAAGAATGTAATGCCACTCGCTTACCGAGCCCGGGGATTACAGAACCCACAACCCTTCCGATGCGAGCACGACGCTGCACACGACTGAACTACCGAAGCTCTCATTTATTGTAGGTATTTATTCCTTACTTTCTCTAATGGTGCTGCAACATTGGCGGTCAAGCCTTTGCAGACTCGGCAAATCCCCCAGAACTGAGAGCCATTTTTTGTGGCACCATCTAGGCGACTCTGGCTACCAATTTTGACGCGCAGATTACAATAAATCTGAGCTCTCTGTGGATGCTAAAGTATGCCTTTTTTTTAGTCCCTAGTATTGTATATTTTTTTTTATCCTATGCGTGTTTCGCTTTTGAAACACCCAGTCCGTAGACGAAGTTCCCAGTCCTTTTTATAAAGTTCGAAATCTTCAAAAAAGATCTGCTCACGACAGCCCCTCTTCATTCAATGAAAATAGATCGCGATAGATACTGTTACCTTTTAAAAACCCGAAGGAGATAGCCAAGAAATAATATTTCTGAAGAAAAAATCAATTTTCCTAAGCTTTTAAGGGTGGTTTCATTTTTTTTAAAAGTTATTTTACTCGTTGTGTTGATTTGAAAAAGTGTTTAAGCTCAATATTTTTTTACTCTACGACATAAAAAAAACTCCAATACCATTTTAAAAAGTATTACAAATCTGATAAATTTTTTTGTGGAAGTGTAAATCAAATCTAAATTGTATGGAAATAGACTGGCTACCTTTGAAAGAAAGGTTCTGAGGAAAATTATGGGTGCAGTGAACATCAATGGTATATGGAAGCACATATATAACAGTGAACTGTATACAATATATAGGGAGGAAGATATCATCAGCTGCAAAAAAAGTCAGCCGGGATGAAATTTGATGGACATCTGTGCAGAATGAAGCGTGACTCTAACATCAAGAAACTTCCACTATAAACTAATCGTACCAGGGCAAGAGGGTGGCCCAAACTTCGATGGATTGACTAGGTCGCAAAGAATTTTAGGACGTTAAAAAAGTACAAAACTGGAGGTCGTTTTCCAGAACTAGATCATAATGGAAGAAGATCCTGGCCCACAGAGGGCTGTCGAGCCAATAAAGAAGAAGTAATATCAAATCTTCAAACTGTTCTTTTTTCTCTAATGGGGCTGCAACATTGGCGGTCAAGCCTTTGCAGACTCGGCACATTTCCCAGAACTGAGAGCCATTTTTTTGTAGCACCATCTAGGCGACCCTCGCTACCAATTTTGACGACCACATTACAATGAATCTGAGCTCTCTGTGGATGTTAAAGTATGTCGAAATTTAATTTTGCCGAGAGAACCCAAGCCAAATGGGGCCTCCAGGGATCTTTTACATGCCACATAATCATATGACATGCGTGCCCAGAATTTTCCCATCCAGAAAATCCGACGACTCAGCCGGGGCTCGAACCCGCGATCTTGGGCTTACGAGGCGGACACGTTTAACCTCTCAGCCACTAAGCCGCTCTCTTCAAACTGTATTTTCTATTTTAGAGTGAGTCTAAATCGAGCTTTCAATAATTTGGTTTTGATGGCTGTAATGTAAAAAGTTTAATAATTTGGTTTCAACGCAAAGGAGAATTTTAACCAGAATAATTATTTTATACAAATAATTTAATTTTCGTAATGCAACCAAAATTTGAAACAACGTAACCCAAAATTAATCGTTAATCCTTAACAAAAAAAAAAAAAAAAACAAACAAACTTGTAACTCAAAATTTATCTGGCATGATAATTAATGAAAAGCATTTTCGATATGCATTCTATTCAATTGCATCTTTCATGTACAAAAGTAAGAAATAAAATATATAAAACAGTTTCCTCGTTACAAAAGTAATCCTACTTTCAATTTATTCCAGTAACCGATTGAAAAAGCAGCAAAAAATACGCAATTTTCACGCAGGAATTCATTTTGTCGCCTACCAATTCCAAGGAGAAAAAATAACGTTTTATTCTACGTGCTTCGAATTGGTCAGAGTAAATGAGAAAATTTGCGTGTGGATCTAACTGGAAAGTGATAATTATGCTTCATTTTCGAAAACATTTTCTTTATGTTTGGGTTATTTGGTATTGAACGGAATATACTTGGTTTTGGTTGGTTGGTAGATATATTTTTTCACTTTTGGAGTGCTTGGTCAGAGACCCGCTAATAAACCATCGTCAAGTAAGACACAACACACACAAGTGACAGATGATGCCCTCTATCACCACCTCCGCAATTTAGACACTTTCTTGAAAGGGAGGGAAATAGTCTCCACTGGAGCTTTGAAAGTTAGAAACAAAAAGTTCTTGTTTAACAAGTAAGCCAAAATTGATGGTATTTCTTTGAAATTCCAAAGGCCAGAAAAGTCTTAAAGAACGAAACTATGCTAAAAAGTTATTCATTAATCAGGAATAATTCGTCTGCAAGGTTATTTTTTCGCACCTTTTTTATGCGCTAAAACTTTTTTTTTTTTTAGAGATTTTGTTGACACATGAGTGGCAACAGTTTTGGTGTTTAATTAGGCCGGGAGTTCCTCATTCTTTGTTTTTAGCGAAAATAAGTGTTAATTAAATAACCAAATGCAAACAGCTTCGCTGTTTGTTGAAGCATACATATGGGATTTTTTTGCGGTAAAGCAACATCTTAATTACAAATACCGATAATATTTCGAGAGTTCTATAAATAGCGCGAGATTATTTTTGTTTAGATGTATTTTTTTGTGTGGATAAAAGTTTTTATATATTTAAAATTGTTATCCAATGCGCAATACTTTTATCAAAGTGAATTTATATGTTTTGGAAATATTTACAATGATATTTTTGATAAAAAAGGATTAAAAAAAAGCAACTGTAAGTATCAGTGAAAAACAGCCATAACAAAATAATAATGCGTTAATATACCTTAAATCCTAACTAATATGTAATGTTAAAAGTACAGTTTAAAATAATTTCACCTACTTAATTTTCACACATGTTTTAATAATATTATATTTTAATAATTTAATTATTATATACTCTTATTTTAAGAACACTAAAATTTAATAATTTTAGAATGATTCTGACTTTAAAGCAATAATCCGAAATTGTAATCTAAAGTTTTTATTTATTTTAACTTTTCAAACTACCTGTTATATTTACTGACTTTTTCCTAAACTCATTTTATAGACTTCTTCCAGTACAATTCTACAAAAACATCCTCAAACAAAACAAAAAACCCACTAAAACACTTGCCACCATCCCCCCAAACCTCCCACTAAACACCACCCGTGCATAAATAGATTTAAATCTTTTAACATAGTCACAAAATGTTCTAAACCAAATAAATCAAATTCAGAAAGCATCCTCCCCTCTATTCAATACCCCCTTTTCAGCGCCTCAAGGAAGCGAATACTTTTCAGCCCAAGCATTCATTCTTATTCAAGTCAACCCCTGTATGATCACTGTAACAGAGACCTTGGTTACAAAGGAACTCCCCCTGGGAGGTAAGATGATGACTGAGATGGCGTTTGAGCTGAAATTGGGCTAGAATTTGAAGTCGTCTAACGCTTTTAAAGTAAGCCAAAAATATATTAAGAGTGAATTTAGGGTAATTTAGTGACAACAGTCTGAGAGATACGGACGTTTAAACCCGTTAAATGGAAAACCCTGTCGGTTTAATTAAATTTTGAAGAGTGTTTTTAAAATCAATTTTTTTTAAATAATTAATAAATAATCAATGACTGAACAATTAAATTGTGAAACACATGCAGAGGAAACACATTTACTCATTGACTAAAATGCTTATAATATGGATGAGATGGTACTATTTTTGCGAAAAAATTATTGGTTATTATTAATTTTATTTTTACTTAGATCTTATTTGATAAAGGTCCAACTAGAGGTAGGCCTAGGTATAAGTAAACATTTGGATGGGTTCAGTTGAAATAACTTTAAAGCTATACAAATACTTTTAAGAACGGCCTCGGAATGTGGATCCGATGATCAAGGTATGAGACTTACGTATCTGACATCAAAACATTACAATGGCGGAATTAAGTGAGAATCCTTCTCTATAGAGAAGTATTTACAATAGATTTATAATATAACTAAATAAGAGTTTTAAATAGTCAACTTTGTCAAAGCCAATTTGTTCAATTTTTTAACGGTCTGTCTAGGGGGACGCCAGAGCTAGGTCAGACATTATTATTATACCCCACAAACAGATCTCACCCCACCCCGTTAAAATCGTGCATAATGACTTGTACCCTCCCCAACACACACAAATGAAACTTCAAAAGTTTAATGAAAACTGTGATTGTTTTCCCCTACATTTTAAGAATAATTATAGATTATACTTACATCAAGTTTAATGCAGAACCTGCGTATATTTTCCGATAAGCAGTTTGCTAATTGCCAGATGTTGTGAAAATACCCCAGAATTTTTTATTTCTTTATTTTTTTTTATGATTACCTTACCTGTGTTTTTATAGATTTGTTTAGTTACTTAGCTGTGCAATCATTCGCACGTTATTATCTAAACCTATTATATTTCATACTACTGGTTACAACTGCAAGTTGTCGGTTTGTGTGTATTATTCGCTGATTTTAAAATTATAAACGGACACAAATTTAACGGAAACTTCATAACTAGTGACACCAATAGGCCTATTTTCTGATTTGGCTACTTTTAGACGCCTTCAGTAAAAACCACGCCAATCAACGCCAACTTCTCCTAACCTCACTAACTCCCCTTCAGAAGATAGAGGGAGAAGCGTATTACCCGTGTTTTCTGTAAAGTCGTCTTCCATAAAATCAGTAATACTCTCGACTTTTCATTAAACTTCCGCTCTTTCATGCACATTCATCATAGGAATATAACAGAACAGTTCGCGTAGGAAGGCTGGCAGCTACTCAGAAAGGAATCAGTAGCTAAAATATTTTATTGAATGAAAATTTAAAGAATAAAACTGATTTAGATGCCGAAATATTTTCACAAGAGAGTTTAAAATTTAAATTGAGTACTGAGATATCAAGTTCTATTAGAATTGGTAAAAGATAGTCAAAATTTAATTCTGAGGTGGTTCATTTTTTAATGTTTGGGCAATAAATACAAATTTAATAGAAGTTTTACAATAGGGACAAAAATCTGAACTAGAGTGCTTCATCGTTTTTGTAAGGGGCCGATTTGTTTGGTTTTTTGAACATTTGTCAGTCTGCCTGTCTGTCTGAAACCACTTCACAGCTCGAACAAAAAGAGCTGCGAACCTCGTTTAGGTTACACGAGTTCTTAGTAAATGTAGAATGAAATTAGGTTTTCGAGAAAATCACGCATGCACAAATGTTAGCTGTCTTTTTTTTTTCTTTTGCTTTAGAGTCACTGAATTCGCCTTATAAGCCGTACAATTTTCTTTAAATGTATTGATTTTTTGAGTAAGGATTTAAAGTCAGATTGTTCACCAATAATTTATGTATAATTTTAATTTACTCTAACTGAGGTCTAGGTAATATAAGGTTTCACGTTAACTATAAATGAAAATATGCAGCCTTAAGATGAGGAATTACAATAATTAATTCCAACCAATTTAAAATAAATTTATCCCAAACGAAAATACATAACATTCATTGCTTTGTCTGTAATTTGTTAAACTGTATATTGTGAAAGTGCAATATTCTGTCATATATTTAGGAATAAAACTAAACATTAATTACTCATATATATTACATAAATACCCCAAACCACAAAGACATCACGCACAATTCACATACAGTTTAACGCAAATAATACCCGGCTCCCAAAAGCGTTTAGCAATCAACGAAAACGCAGTCCAGAGACCACAATGACAACAATTAAATTGCTAAGCGTTTCATTCCTGAATCCCGCCATTTCGCATTAATAGAATTTCATTGGTGCAGAAGAAGCAATGTACATCGCGCATTGTTATATTATAGTGCTGCAGAATATGCAACGCTTAATCCCGCATTGTTGTAACAGTGTGTAGAGCAGCGGTGGACTCATTTGGAACTGCTATGTCGTCCGATTCCGCTTGGCTTTTAGCTCGTGGTACAATTTAACCAGGAATTAAATTTGTTTTTACGGTAGGTGGATAAGTCTTTATTCGGCAAACGTGAAATTTGTCGAGATGGGACTTGGTTTGTATGGTGGGAATGGTATTGAAAAGGAACCAACATCTGATTTATGATATTCGGTTGTATAACACTTATTTCAAGAAAAAAATATTGAATTTAAGAAAAAAAACTGTTTTTTTAATACAATATAAAATGTATAAACTTTTGTTAAAAGTACCTTGAACTTGGGGTTAAATACGGATTCAAATATTAACGAATTCCCTTGGAATGAAATATAAATATAAACCCTCCATACACGTTCTATTTATAGTATACACGTACTATTCATATTACACGTATTATTTATAGTACGTGTATATAAGAAGCCTCCAGACTAGTACATGTATATCGGCTTCCCTAATACACGTTTTGGGGGGTAATCAAATAGCTTGGTGTCCATACAATTGCCACCATTTAATTTTTACTATCACAGAGAAAGAAAGTACACCCATGGCGAAGGCAGGAATCAAACCCGCACCCGTTACAGCGCGCAGACTACTGGCGTAATCGACAAAACCACTCGGACATCCGAGCCTCATTGTGAGTGTGAAAGATGGGCAGCATCGCTTAAAGATATGCTGATAAGTATAAGAAAAATCTGAACATGAGAAATTTACGATGTTATTTACTATTAAATAGCTCCCTGAATAAGTAAAATTAAAAGAAAAAAATGCTTTTTTTAAATTTATTCATGTTTTTGGTCTGGAATGGATTAGATAATAAGAGAAGTAGGTTTTGTGTTGGATCTTTACTGCTTATTTCTTTTATGTTACCGCCCTCATCTTGAAATGGGCGTATAATTAATTATATGTTTATGCCTGAATGATTTCGTTAGCTCTAATTAGGCGCCCGGATGTTTAGAAGTTAAAAGTTGATTAGAGTGTGTGACTTTACCTTTGAGACCTTTGTATTTGTATTAAATGTGGCTAATTGCGAAATTTGCTTAAAGATTATCCGAAAATACCTAGTTCATAAGAAGGTAAAAATGTTCAATGGACATAGCAGTATTTCTGCCACTTCACTGTAAAATTTAAAAAAGAACGCAATTTTTTTCGCAGGAACCAATTAAAGTGCGCACCATGTTTCTCATCGTATTTTCATGTACGTGTTTTTTTTTTTTTTTAAATTTTAGGTGATTTGGCGAGAAGGATTTGGCGAAATGTTCAATAGACATTCAATAGACATTGCAGTATTTCTGCCACTTCACTGTAAAATTTAAAAAGAACGCAATTTTTTTTCGCATGAACCATTTAAGGTACGCACCATGTTTCTCATCGTATTTTAGTTTATGTGATTTTTTTTTTTTAATTTTAGGCGATTTGGCGAGAGTTTTGTCAAATTAAGGCCGTAAGTTGATCCAAAATTCGTAGTTTTCGCATAAACCAATTAAGATGCGCACCATGCTTTTCATCGTATTTTAGTGTATGTGATTTTTTTTTTTTTTTAATTTTAGGAGATTTGGTGAAATTTTTGTCAAATTAAGGCAGTTGATCCAAAATGTGTAGCTGAAAAAAGCACCAAACCACGGTTACTTGTGAATTATCTTTTGTAGCCAGAAAAATCGCTCCAATTTTTTGTGCAATATAGCTTTTTATTTTTTGTGGTGTACAGACAAAGTCCTCATAAGACAACGTAGTATAATGTAGGTATATTTGTAGTATATTGTTTATATGGACTTGTCTTATGTAATGTTTAAGTAGTACTAAAAGTACTAGTACTAAGTAGTACTAGTTAAGTACTTGTCTTATGTAATGTTTAAGTAGTATAATGGACAAAAACTTGTAAAGAGTAATGCAATAATACATCTTACCACATACAAACAATAAAAAAAAACAAGCTTCTCAAAATCCCCGGAGCCCGACTTATTAGAATTTAAGGATCTCACACGCTCTTTGGCGTGAATCAGACTCATCCATTCTGCTTAGATAAGAATAGGGAAACAACATTACAAAAGCTCTCTCATGTTGTACTTGAGGAAAAGAAAAAGATTTTTAGGATTGTGAGATGATGTGTCTTATTTCTGTTACTATTTGACGACTAGGTATGCAATATGTGACTACAATTTTGAACAAAAATAAATGAAAAATGAAAACAATAAAATCGTAATTTTATCAACGGTGTTAGTTTTAAACAACTTGTATGCAACAAGATATTTGCAACTTCAATGCATTCCCAAACAATTTTCAGCTAGCTAATTTAAATATTATTATTAATTATTAATTGATTACAAATTTAATTATAAAAATTAAATAAGGACTTTATGGCACAGCCCCCCCCCCCCCCTGAATGCCCAATATTTAGGATTGATGATTGAATGAATTGTAGAATGACGCAACTTTTTTAGCTTTTTTATATGTTGGTCCGTCTATTATTAATGTATTAAGTCACTAAACCTGATTCTAATACTTCAACAGAAAATTTATCTAACTACCTTTCGTTTTCAAATTATATGCATTATTATGGGAACTTGAAAAATTGTTTTCTGGCAGGAAAAAAATATTGCCTGATTGATTGTCATCATGAAAACTTCGGATAATAATGTTTCCATCTTTCTTTATAAACTAAAATGGATAGTTTCAAATGACGTAGAGTCATTCCTTCTTTCATTACTTGGTTTCATTGATGATTTGGGGGAATTTTAGTATGACACTGTTAGCTCCATTCACTAAATTAATTAACCAACCAACAGTACGTTATTTCCAATCATTCATATTAAACTGTTATCTTTTCTGACGTTTGTCGTGACCATAGTAAATTTATATAAAAATAAAGTCTGGAATATTTATCATAATTCAATCTTTAGCAGATACGCTTAGTTTTTTTTTAATATTAAGTTGCCTTTTTGTTCATGTCAACCAACAAGTAGGTAAATACCACTTCGTTCCCCATTTAGCATCCCTAATTGTTTGGCAAGACCAAAAATGATCGGCCGTTTCCGGTCTCGAGGGTTAATCTCTTGTAAAACTCGGTGTCGTTAGGCGCACAAGACCATAACTCAAACAGAATTCGAGTTGTTCCCTTTTAAGTCGGCAAGAACAGCATAAATCCCAGGTTAACAAAACGCTGGGGCATATTTAAAAGTGCGTATATCCCTGAGGATATATGCATTTGAGTCGCTGAAGTGTTAAAAATGGCTTGTGTTAATTAGGACTGTTTCTCTTAGAGTTGTTTTCTTTGAATTTTAGAGTGATAAAGGAAGTGTATATGGAAATTTATCTGTGTACATTAACTGCTTTGAGTCAGCAAGAAGCGCATAAATACCAGGTTAATGAAACGCAGGAGTTCAGTTAGACCCCCGTAGACATGATAGAGGACAAATATATTTGAATAGTTAGGTTTGAAAAAAGACTTGTGTGCCTTTGGGCAGCATGCCTCCAAAGTATATCATTTCGATGATTTAGTGTTAGGTCTTGCTTTTAGATGCTTTAGTGTTAGTCTGTCTGGAAATCTCTCATTTAGGAAAAGTATATTCAAATCGCTATAAGCTAGCTCGAGCCTGTTAAAAAAAATTATTTCAGGGCCCATGCTTTTATAATTTTAATTGCAAAAGAAGGGTGTGTGGAAAACTTCCTTTTCGATAACTGCATTTAGATAGCATGGAAGAATCTGATTTGGTTTAGAAAGAACCACATATATAACAAGTTACAATGCCGGAGCTTTTTGAAAAGTACATAGCAAAGAAGACAAATATATTTAAATAAGTAGTTTAATATGCATAAGGGTTGAAGTACCTTAGGAGAGTTTTTTTTAATCATTTTAACGTTTTCCTCCTAAACGAAGTCAAAATGGAAGTCTTGTTAGAGGTCCAATAAATTTGAGTTTCTATAAAAGGTCTCATGTCCATAGAAATAGGTTTCCTTGACTGTCAATTTAGTCCAGTAACCAGGTAGTCAAAAGGGGGTGTTTCAGGAAAAAAATACAGAAATTGTTTTCTCAACGGTTTTATATGTTTTCGAGGGTGCTGAATCCGAATATCAACTTTGTTAACAAATTCGGACATGGGAACATTAAAAAAAATTGAAAAAATCCCGAAATTTTACCTCTTTTTTTTGGTTTTTTCATTCTAGCTGGAAAAGTATTAATTTCTCAACAAAAACGTCAATACAAAAGTTAAAGCACTTTAAACAAGCTAAATAAAAGTCAATTACACTATTTATGTCAGATTAATAGCTTAGTTGCTACAGCGCGCTGAAAATTGGGCAATTCTTCCTGAATGTGAAAAGTCCGAAATTTTCACTTTTAGCACACACACACACACGCAAAATAGTACTGTCGAAATAGAGTTAGGGGTGGAGCTAATTGAAACACAAACTAATCTTGTTGCAAATGGTAGGAAACATACATCTAAGGAACATAATAAAAATCACAACCCGAACTGTCGCTCAAAATTTGTTTTTTAGCCGCAATCTTGAAATAATGTCGATTTTTTTTTTAAAAAGTTACAATAAACTATAATAAGTCAAGTTTGGCATCAAATTAAAGGAAATTTTACGCTGAAAATGAATATACCATTGGTTTTAAAACCTTAATATTTACAAAGATTATTTTTGAAGGAAATGATGAGAAAACGGGCGGAAAATTTCCGGAAAACGGTAAAAAAATATTGAACAAACTCTCATGAAATGTTCGAAAAGAATTTAGAAAGAATGGCTGAAAGTCAACATGGAACCTGGTTTAAAATCATTTGAAATGCAGTGAAATAACTTATGCAATGAGTTTGTTGACCAGTGTTTTCCGTTAATCTAACTCATGCAATAATGGTGAAAGACTTTGTAGATCTAAACAAGGTAATGCGAACAATGTGCTCCATATATGTTATGTTTGGTTTTTCATACCCATCATATACTATTATAACTTTTCCCATAAATTCTGTTGACATTATACAAGTACTTCCATGTGACATCCCTAAATGTTGTACAAGTGTTCCAGAGAAATTATTGCACAGTTATCAAGCACGTAGAAAATACTTTGCTGGGCACAAAGAGTCTATTAAATTGTATTATTATTAATGGAATATGATGAGGTTGCAATATATTTGTCCGTTTTATTCATTCGTCGATTGCTATGGTCTATAAATGAAGTTGGTAACGTTTATATAGCTCGTAATTGAATTTTTCGTACTGTCCTTTACTATCCAAGCAGATGTAACATGTAAGCTCGCATCCTGTATGTTAAAAGACTTGAATTTATTCGATGAGTTTCACCAGAAAGGACTAGTTATTCTACTCCTTTTTCCATAGTTTTATCGTAGCTGCTTAGTACTTTTTCTATTAAGTTCCATCTCTAAAAGGTATGGTAGACTAGTTTATTTTAAATATCGCTTCAAATCATGTCACGTTAGCCTTGTCTGCAATATATATTATTCCATTAACGAAATTCTACGAAGCACTTGAAAAATCGGTGGATGGATTGCCCACACACACACATTGCGGTCTAAATGTATTACCTTGTTAAGATCTACAAAATCTTCCGTCCTTCTTGCTTGAGTTAGATTAATGAAAAAACTGGTCAGCAAACTCATTGCATAAGTTATTTCACTGCATTTCGAATGATTTAAAACCAGGTTCCATGTTGACTTAGTTATTCTTTCTCAATTCTTTTGATACATTTCATGAGGGTTTGCTCATTATTGCTTATTATTGGGGACTCCATGTTTTTTATTCACTGAAACATGGCTCTGGGTCGCAAACTTTTGTTGTATATCTCAATAATGACAAGGAGTGCCGTGGCGTGCAGTGAAATTTTTCGGCCGTTCTCTCATCGTTTCCTTCTAAAATCATCTTTGCAAATATTTAAGTTTTGAAACTAAGTGCATATTCTTTGTCAGCATAAAATTTCCTTTAATTTGATACCAAACTTGACTTATTATGGTTTATTGTAAATTAAAAAAAAAATTGATGTTTTTTTCAAGATTGCGGCTAAAAAAGTTATCTTGAGCGACAGTTCGGGTTGTGATTTTTAGTATGTTCATTAGAAGCATGTTTCCTACCATTTGCAGCAAGATTAGTTTGTGTTCCAATTAATTCCACCCCTAACTCTATTTCGACAGTACTTTTGCGTGCTCTGAAAGTGAAAATTTCGGACTTTTCCCTTTCAGGAGAATTTGCCCGATTTTCAGCGCGTTGTAGCAGCTAAACTATTAATCTGACATAAATAGTGTAATTGACTTTTATTTAGCTTGTTTAAAGTACTTTAACTTTTGTATTGACTTTCTTGTTGAGAAATTAATACTTTTCCTGCTAGAAGGAAAAAACCAAAAAAAGGTTTAAAATTTCGGGATTTTTCCATTTTTTTAATGTTCCCATGCCCGAATTTGTTAACAAAGTTGATATTCGGATTCAGCACCCTCGAAAACATATAAAACAGTTGAGAAAACAATTTCTGTATTTTTTTCCTGAAAAAACTACCTGGTTACTGGACTAATTCTTGAAATAGTTTAGTAGTAGAATAAAACAGTGTTTTTTTTAAACATTCCTTTTGAATAAATACATCTAGATAGCTAAACGTAAAAAAGAGCTCGGACGATATTAAGAGTAAATATTTGCTTAACAGAAAAATCGTACATGCAAATAAATTTGAATTACTAAAAGTAGAACTGGCATCCAGTCCACTAGGAGAATTATTCCTCAAAGGTTTATTCTTTCCCCTGTGGCTATGTTCCTTTTAAAGTTTAATAATGCTTTAAAAAAGGTAACCCAGTTGGTAACTAAAAATACCTTCAGGGTTTTGAATTATTTCTCTTGAACAGCCTTCTACATTTTGTTGTAATGCTTAAGGGTTTTGTAGAGAGCAATGTATGGTATACGTTCCAAAAGATGCTGTTTTTTTTAAGTTTTCAATATTGAATATATCATAGTAGGTATTATTGAATTTTTATGTCAATATGACTTTTGGATAGGTAAATGTTATTGTCTGTGATGAAGGATAATTTGTTGATTTTATGAATATACCAAGTATGATATTTGGTATTATTATTGAATACCATATTTGGTATTATGAATGATGCCAAATATGGTAACTTGCCAAAGTGGTTTGTGTGCCATGGTAAACAACTTAAATTGCAAAAGCAGAATTCTTTTTGTTATTATATTTGCTTAAAAATGGTTTTTATTCAACTAACTATGCATATTTTTTTATTAAAAATATATTATTTTTACAATGTGTTCAAATGCCCAATTTTTAGCTCAATATTAAGAGTCTTAAAATATTTTCATATTATTCAGGTGCTGGCTCGTCACTTGACTGTGGTTCTAAAATACTCGCCAATAGCTCTCGTGTAGCTCTAGTGCGACGATAATTCAAACCTATGCAAACCTTAAAATATTTTTTACTGTCAGTTAAAACAAAATATCAAAAATCAACTTGAAATAAAAGGCGTACGTTTGTAAAAGATGCAAATTAAAAGACGTTCATGATTTCGGCTTAGATAATGAATGCTTTTACTAAGATTTTTTAAAAAATTAAATCTATTTGCTGTCTGAAATATTTTGTAATAACCTGTTCGACAAAAAACTGCATCAACCAAAATAAAGATTATACAATTCTTTTTTTCATTTATTTCTATATTCAAGTATAATTTAAATTGTCTACACATTACCATTTCATTAAATTGAATTTTAAATAGACAATTTTCGCTTGTAATAATTTTTAAAAGTAACTCCAAAATATTAAACAAATTTGAATAAATATAAATTAATCCTAAAATTTTGTAATTAATTTGTAATTGTAATTAATGCTACATGTTTGTAAAATAATATTTCAATTTTGAATAAATGTAAATATTTGAATAATGTAAAATAGTGTAAGCATGATTGTAAAATAATTTAACCATTCTTACAATCACTATTTCCTTCTTTTACTTTCTATACATCCTTCAAAAAAGTAAATTTAGAGAAATAATATTTCACAGACGAACGGTAATGCAACTAGCGTGTTTTGCTGTCATTAACTCATCATAATGAAACGGTTTATTATGAAAGGGTGTGGGTTACATTTTAAGCAACGACAAAACTCTTAAATAGTAACAGCACGACTGGAAACCCTTCTCAACCGTGAAATTTCATACTTAAGTTGTTACCTTCTGAAATTTAATTATAAGTCAAAGTGTTAACGCCTGCTTTAAGGTTTTGATAACGTACCATTTTTTAAATGTCAACTGTATTTTATATATTTGTAAGTTGTATAGGAATATGTTTAGCATTTAAAAATACCTTTTTATATTGTATAAGTGTTTGATAATTCCTTTCATATATTGTACAAGAGTTTGCTGATTCTGTAAGAAACAGTTGAATAATATTTTATTCTTAATGGAATTTGCTCGGCTCTACAGTGTATTTTTGCAATATAAATTTTTAAATGTCAGCTGTGTTTCATATATTTGTATGTTGTACAAGAATTTGTTAAGTATTTGTTATTACCTTTCTTATATTGTATAAGTGTTTGATAATTCCTTTCATATATTGTATAAGTGTTTGTAAATTCATTAAGAAAAAAAAATTAATAATGTTTTATCCTCAATGGAATTAAGGATAAAACATTGCTCGGCTTTACCGTGTATATTTGCAATAGAACTTTTTAAATGTCAGCTGTGTTTCGTATATGTGTATGTTGTATAAGAATTTATTGAGTATTTGTTTATTCTTTTCTTTTATTGTATAAGTGTTTGTTAATAATGCAAGAAAAAAATGCATAATATTTTATTCTTAATGGTATTTGCTCGGCTTTACCGTGTGTTTTTGCAATGAAACTGTATACTTTACCTTGAGGAAATTTGTTATTATTATAGGTATTATTGGCTTCTAATCTAAACGCTAGACTCTAAAAAATGTTAGTTTTACTTAGTTATGTATATATTTTTTTATAATAAAGAGCTCAAATTTTAATATAAGTATCATGCATCGAAAATAATGTTTATATTTCAGCAAATTTGCTTAGCCCCATAGGGAATTAAATGTTAAAAAAATAATACTTTTTATGGATTTGATTATTATATTGTTCCTAAAAATGCGAAAACAATAGGTTTTTTATGAATAGAATTGGAAATAATATGCAAATACGGAAAGTTAACCAACAAGGAAAGTGTATAATTCATATGAAACTATTTCTTTCAAAAATTAGAGATAAATCATGCTTAAATCTGCTAGTCCATAAAAAAGAAATAAAGATATTCAAGCACAACAAAGGATGACATGGAAATCAATATTCTGTTTTGAAAAGAAAATATTGAAATATACATGAAAAATCTAAACTCACTAAAAAAAGAAAATTTTGAAAATGTGAGATTTACTTGTGTACCCAGTGGATTCAAAGACAATACGAATTATTCAAATGAAGAAATTCAGAGAAAAATATCAAAAAAGAAAGAAGAATTATTTAAAAAAATTGACGAAACGTAGGTTAAATTAAATTTTGAAATTATTTTCTTACCTGAAAGCGCAGATTTGATATCGTACTCAGAGGGTTCACCTAAAATGCGAAAAAAAATCGAATGTGAACACAATGAAACAGATGGCGAAAAAATATTGATAAATTTTAATATTTTTTTGAAAAAAATGCAGCATTGGATTGTGCGAAAAAGAGAAACTTTGTGCAATATAAAGTGCAAACAATGTAGATTAATAGTTATAAAGTTGTTTGAATAGTAAAATCGTATACACTATTAGAAATCCAAATTTTTTAAAATAGATTTTAAAAGAACTAAATTTATCCTTTCTATGTAACAATAGGCGCGTTTACATGAGCCATCGAATACATGGAACGAAGAGCCGCAATTTTTTTTCGGACAGGCCGAACCGGAATATTCAACGGTTCATTTGGAGGTTTTGCAAACCCTATCATTTGGGTTAGAAATCCTGCCAGACCACTTTTTACCGTGATGGATGGTTTAGTTTTAAGGTTCGGTTTGAACTATCGTCGCACTAGAGCTACACGAGGGCCATTGACGACAGGCTTCGTATTTTAGAACCCCAATCAGGTGAAGAGCCGACACTTAGTAGGCACCCCAAGCAACCGTTAAGGGCGACATCGTACGCAGCTTTAGGACCTTGAAGCACATTAAATGTGCACTCCCTTACACGGGGTATTATTCGTCGGACATTTTTGGCTGCACGGGCCACTTATAGGTCGGCAGTTATTTTGGCGATGCGTTGACCCGAACCTGGGACTTTTCGCATGCTAGGCGAGTGCCTAACCGACTGGGCTCCCCAGCCCCGATGGATGGTTTGGCATTCCATGGATTTGATGGCTCATGTAAACGCGCCTTGTATGTAATAATCCCAATACGGTTGCTTGAAATGAATGGTTGGTTGCAGTGAATGCAATGAATGAAATTACGGTTGCATGAATGCATTTCAAATTGCAAGAATGACAGCAAAAATTACTCGTTATATCAATATATTTGTTTTAACAATTGAAATTTACGTTTTTAAAAATTTGTTTTACAAGATTATGGAAATGTTTGGATCAAGGAAATGTTTATTAACTTTGAAATATATAAACTTATAATCATACTTATGCAAAATGGCGTTAAAAGTAAGTCTGTCTCGTAAACCATCAACTAATTTTAAAGAGCGAAACTTACATTACACTCTTAAAACAAACACACTGAGTGGATTTCACTCCTCCAGACTGGAAAATGCACTTCTCCTTTTGGAGTGGATCCTTTGTGTGTTAAACCTCCGACAGGATCACTCCAAACGAGTGATTTTAACTCAGTCTGAGTTAATATGCATGCCATTACGGTGTCGAAAATGCACTTCTCCAACTGGAGTGGATTTCACTCTTTTGTTTTAAGAGTGTAGCTTTTTAAAACTATATTACAATTATCTCATTAAATTTCCAAAAACTTATCTTACTTGCAATAATTAATTTTTGCAATAGTTTTCGACAAAAAAATCTATTTAGAAATTTTAACAATTTACCCATTTCAAGCAATTAACAATGACAAGTAATGTAAAATAATTTATATTGTCTAGAGAAATTATCTTCGAAAAGTAGAATTATAGATAAAAACTACGAAAAGCCTTACAATATCCTATTCAAGCTATAATAAATTTAAAAGTATAGAGCTGTCAGCGTCGAAAAAATATTCAAAGCTTAATTATTCATACAAAACTGCGATTAGATGTTAACTAAAGCATGTTAAAAATGTTTTGTTGATTGTAGGAAACAACTGAATAAACAACTAACTTAATTAGCTGGCTGTTTATTATTTTGCGGAAATGGTTTTTGTTTATTTTTGGGCAACTTTTGAGAAAAACTCCTTTTTGTTGAGTTAATTATTCAAAACAATGGCTGACTCTATGTTTTTTTTTAATACTGTGAATAATAGAGTTTGTTGGTTTCAAAGTTTAGAATAAAAATTGTATAAGTGCTGATTACTTTAATATACAGATAAAATCAATTTATACGACTTTTTATTTTAAATAAAATATACATTAAAAAGTCTATGCTAATTACTTTAATATACAGATGAAACAATTTATGCAACGTTTTATTTTAAATATAATATACATTAAAAAGTAAATGCATATTACAAACGATTTTAATCATTAGATTCGTTTTACTAATTGATAAATAAAAATAGCTTCATTTATGTCTATAAGGATTATCAATTATTTTAAGGGGGGGGGGGTTCCTTTTGCACTGAAGGTGTTATGTAAGCGGTTTTTGAACCCAACGAAAAAAAGTGAGCCAATTTATTCTTGAAATAGTATTGTGGCTTTATTATTAGCTTAATATTTAGAGTATTTTGTAATTTGAAAAAAATTCCACTCGATACACAAGCAAAAACAACAATATAATAATAAAAATAATAATATAATAAGTACAAAAAAGTGTGTTATGAGATTGTAATTCTAAAATTAGACTTTGTGTGATGGTAGGTGTTGGTTTTGGGTGAATTTATACAATGGGTGGTTCATTAGGCTAGTTATAATAAATTATATGTTATATAATATATGAAATTTTCTTTTGTTTAGATTCTTTTTTATTTAATCCTAAGTATTTTGCATTTCAATGTGATACATAAGTTTACTGCATCAATTTAAGTAGCTTCCCCGGCGGTGCAATGGTTAGGATGCTAGCATTTGTAGCTGCTGGGTTCGGGTTAGTAATCCTAGTAAGGCATGGATGTATGTGTCCGTCAATAAATGTTGTTATTTGTCTATGTGTTTATGTCGTCAATTTCCCCCTGTGTCTCTTTATCTTGTGTCATTTCTGCCGTTGAATACAATAGACCTAAGGTCGCAGTGTTCGGCAAACTTTTCCCCCACCAAGAAAGTCATAATTCATCAATTATAGTAAAATCGACAACTATAAGTACACATGCCAAAAGTGAGGGCACTGCATTTGATTTTTGAGTCTACTTCAATTGATCTCAATCGTCGTATCCACTTAGCAACCAGGAACTAATAGTATGGTTGCCACCGGAATGCACCAAAACAACTTCTCACAAACTTTCAAAACTGTAAAAGAAAACATTCAACCTGGGAACCTCAAATTACTCCCCAAACTCTAATAAATAATAACGTAAATATGTGACTCACTAACACGATTCGAAAAATAATATTATGAGGCATAGAATATCTCTCTTGATGTTCATTAAATTTGTATATTTTTGCACTTGTATGTATCTCAGGATGGTTGTTACAGGTCAGGGGAAACCGGGGGTAATTTTTCCCATGGGGATAGTTTTCATCTGGCGTTACAAAGGAAAACGAGTAATTAAGTAAGGGGGGGGGGGGGGGGGTGACGGGTCAACTGGTGACTTGTTTTATGAAGCCACACACAGCAACCACAAAATTTTACCAAATATTTTTTTTATATTCCATCCCATAGTATTATTAAAATTTGTCATACATGAAAATTAAAATAATAATAATAATAATCGTATGAACACTTTTAAGAAAACAACACATACTTAAAAATAAGATTTTCGTCTCAGCAATATAGGTGTCAAAAATTACTTCACTCTGTTTAGTAATAATTTGAAGAAAGCAGAATTTTTTGTTTTTATTTTTAACATATTTCTACTACTTGTTCAAACAAGGGTCAAATGTGCCAAATTTCAACGACAAAACAGCTCCAAATTCTTGCACTTATCAATTTTGAGGGTCCAAATCTCGACAAATTGAAACTTCGGCGACAAACATAGTATACACAGTTAAACGATAACAGTATACACAGTAAAACAACCACAGTAGACGCAGTTAAATGTTACATATTGGACAATTTACGTTTGGCCGTAGCAGTAAATTTTTTGCGAAAATATCACTTGCAACCGCAAAAAAAGGAAAAGTACACAAATTCCTTCATAGAGTTAGGAATTATGAGTAGAGAAGCTATCAATTCAAATTGTTTAAAGCAGGGCTGTCAGGTTTTTCGAGCTACTGTGCATAACATAGTAACCGAAACTGGAACTGAGGTATCTCAAGATGCACCGCTCCAGCCTGCTTCTTTTATGCATTGCTGCGCACATACATGGGCCGCCCTATTCTCTTTCATAACTCTATGAATTCTTTACAAGCAACCGCAATCTAAGAATAGTTTTTGTTGCATTCTGAGCAATCTCTCCAAACTCTAACTCTTTTTCTGTACAAATCCAATACGACACTTTAAGGGGGTATGGGACACTTTCAACTTTTTTTTAATATTGCAGATATCAATATAATTTTTTTTCCATAAATGTATACTAAATATACTTACACTTTTAGATAGTCAAAGGTTTTAAATTATCATTATTTATTTTAGAAAAAAAAATAAAATGTGTCAAAAAGTGATGTATCTTATTTTTGTTATAAGTCAAAAACTTATTTATTGGCAAACAAATATTTAGCATTTTTATAAACAGAAAAAATGTATTTAACAAACTGTTTTTACCGATTTTTCTTATTTGCCATAGTTTTTTTTTTAATTATTGAAGGTTTTTTTTAATAATTTCACAGGTTCACTTTTTTTTTATAAAAATTAATAAATAAAAAAATAAACTATTTACAACTAATCCCTAAAACCAAATTAAATATATATGTTTGAAAAATATGGGTGGAAAATTTTGACACTCTATGTGCAGTAGATTTTGAGTTATATCAATTTAAAGTCAAAAAATCATCAAAAACACGATCAAGGAGAAAAACAGCTTTGAAGTTTATCCCTTTCCTTACCGATCGCTCCAAACCGACCGAACAACTAAGGATTCGATAACGTTATTCCTATCTAATATTACGAGGAAGCAAAGATTATAAACGTGGTTGGCCAACACAGATGTCATGACACAAAAAACTGCACATCTCACGTTCTACTGCAGATATAAACAAAATTTTTGTTTTAAATTATTCTAAAATATTTGTGTTATTTTTTATGATAATAATAATTTTTTTGATTTTTTTTTGAAGATTTTGTGCCCTATACCCCCTTAAAAAAATCGCCAAATATACCACTTTTGGCTAATTTCATGTTGCCCATTTCGCAAGTGTCTTTTTGAATCTCACAACTGCCAAAGCCCTATCAGTCCCGACCCAGCTACAACTATTGCTGTTTATCTGTGATCTCAGCCCTATAACGGCTCCCTGGTGGTAGTTTTAACGTGCTCCCGGGCATTTATGAAGACTACGTGCATCTTTTAAAACAATTTCAGGGATGCCCATGTTTGTGGTAACTTTTGGAGAACAGTGTATATATACAGGGTGGTTATAAAATAACGCTCGCTATTCGGAGTGGTATGAAGCTTATTAATGAATAATCCGAATGCAACGAACTTCGAGCTACTTACTAATCAAGAAGGGGGAAAAGAATGGAATCATAAAAAACAAACACGTCTCTTGACCAGGTTTCTAAATTACGAAGCGTAATTGGCTGTGTTGGCCGTAATGGCTTCCCCTCGTAATATAGAACCTTGGTCAAGAGACGAGTTTATGTTTTGATTCCAATCTTTTTCGAAAAAAAAAAGAAACTCGTCTCTTGACCAGGGTTTTAAATTACGAGGCGTAATTGGCTGTGTTGGCCATAATTGCCAACGCCTCGTAATATAGAACCTTGGTCAAGAGACGAGTTTATTTTTGATTTTCATTTTTTTATGATTATATTTCATGATTCGATCTTTTATATGATTCCATTCTTTTTCCCCCTTCTTGATTAGTAAGTGCCTCAATGTTTGATGCAATTTGAATAATTCATTCAAGCTACAGACCACTCCGAACAGCGAGCGTTATTTTATAACCACCCTGTACTTGAGACGTTTGTTTCAAAACCATTGAAATGCAAATAACCTGACTGCAGATTTACTAATTTCACAACTTTCTTAATTGCTGAATTTTCGGTAATGTGCAATGTCGGGTGAATCCCGCAAGGTTCTACTGAATTTATATACGCTAGAGTATAAATAATATAATAACTCTAACGCGCACCCAGAAAGCAAAATAACTATCTGCATATACTTCCAAGAATATAGCCTTCTAAAGAAAAAAATAGTACTTTTAAATATGTCTACTTGCGAATAAAAGCTGTTATTTTGTATAATGTGTGAGTCAATACAGGGTGTCCGTAAAATAATGTCCGAGTTTCAAACTGTAATTGTACCAGCTGTAATCGATCGACAGTTGTAGTTGAAGGTGATGAAGAAATAACAACATCCACAGTTTCATATAAGTGATACCCCACGATTTACTAACCTCGAAAGGTAATACTGCACAGGCTGCTGCTTCCATTACTCCGGACTTGCTGCAGACAATATGGACAGATTTGAATTTTTCTTTTGGATGTGTGCCGTATCACTAAAGGCGCATACATTGAGCACTTATAGGAAAAACTAGGTTAGTTTTTCCTTAATTTCATGTATGATTTGTTATATTTAGTATTAAATAAACTCTTAAAATATACCATTAGAACTGGGACATTCTTTTACGGATCCCCTGTATTTCAAATTATAGGACCCATTCTTTTCAATTTGTATGAGTTGGTGGAATAATAATACATAAGGGTAGAATAGATTTTTATAGTTAGATAAAAATACCTTATAACTTTTTAATATGTTATGTAAATCTTTTTTCTATGTTACTTATGTCATGTGATTTTGTTCTATATTACTTATGCTATGTAAATCTTTTTTCTATATTACTTATGCTGTGTAATTCCTTTTTCTATATATTACTTATGCTATGTAAATCTTTTTTCTATATTACTTATGATATGTGAATCTTTTTTCTATATTACTGAATGAGATTTGGCTACAGGTTTGTTTGTTGGAATAGCGATTGGACAATAAATTCATTGCTGTTCTAAATTTATTTTATATGATCATCTTTATATATGTTTTCATTTCAACAATAAAATTCATTTGTATTTAAACAACATTGACTGTCAATTTATAAAGATTTTTATCATTCTAAACTTAATTTAATAATAATAATTATAGAAAAAAAATTGAGAATTCGCATTTCATTTAACAGTAGAAAATTTTTATTTTTCAATTTTTTCAGTAGTAAATTTACATATTTCCAAATTAAAAATATGTGCAAATAACTAAAATGAATATGATTGCATTATTTGTACCTTTCAAATGACAATAAATTAAATTTGAAAGTGCAAAAACTTAATTTTCAAGTTTTAGAATAGGTACATTTTTCAATCTAACCTTTCATAAATTAAAGCTACACTTTCGCACTTTTTCAAAATAAATTCAAATTGAGTTATAATTTAATTTACAGCCAACAATTCAGATTTTATTCTAAAAAAAATCCCTTTTTAATTACAATTCTGCGAAACGTTATTATTTCAATTGTGCGTTAATTATGTTTTCGAAATCATACTTACATATGCAAGATTTTAATTTGGTTTTCAAAGAATTTTGTCTTTTAGAGAAGAAAAGTGTGAAAAAATAATTAGGTAAAAGTTTTGGGGAAAAGCAATTAATGCTTGTCTATTTTATTTAAGATTTGAAAAAAGTAATATCTATTAAACAAGAATAAAAATTTTATGTACTTAATTTAAGTTTTAAAAAATAAACAAGATGCAAAATGCATGTAATTGACTAAATATTAATTACTTTTCTTTTATAATTAACAATACGTGTTGATGACATTTTTTATTAAAAATAACTTAAATAAACAAAATGTAATCGCTTCTGAGTGGATTTTTTTTTATAATTTAATAATAAAGCATCTTGTTTATTCTATATAGCTGCAATAATTTCAAAACATAATTGATTTTAAAATGTATAAGCCTGTAATTGTGATTAAAAAATGAAATTCAATTAGATATTTTCTTTTTAATAAATTTCAAATAATCTTAATTTAATGTTATTTAATTCAGATGAGTTTAATACATAGTGAAATGCATTGTGATTTTTTTTTGCTACTTTCCAAAGGCTGGGTTACACTGTTTATGTTCAGACAGACAAATTGTACTAGACTAATTTTTAATTAGTAGATTAACTAGAAATAAACCTATATTCAACTACAATGAGACCGATTTTTAATTGAGCATTATTCAATTATATAAAACAGACAAAGATTATTTTACTGAAAATTAATTTCGTGAAAGAAATTGTGTGTGTTTAAAACATTAGCTTATGTTTAAGATATTATTCATATAAATATTTTTCAAACCGTTTTATATGGTAATCAGAAAGTTGAACATCGGCACAATAATAAAAAGGTTCGTAATGAATTTGTGTCTAGACTTTTGATAGCATAACTCTCTGGCTCTTAGAAGCGTTTATTTTTGTATTTCTTGAATTTTAATATTTAAAAGCTATATATTTTTGGCATGGTGCCATGTTTCTACCGATTCTTCGAAAGCAAAACTAACAAAAAACTTTTTATACTTTAAAGAAAGACCATTAATTTTTTTTCATGTGCTCATTTTATATTTAAGTAATCTATAGTAAGTAATGGGACATTTTCATACATTTACAATTACGATAAACTAAAAGATTTTTTTTATTCAATTATTTTTTATTATAGGTCACCGAGAAGAGAACAGCTCATGGCTCATGCGATATTTCGTCTCTTAGAAACTGCGATTATTAATATTTATTATTTCTGCATTTCAAATTTCATATCTTAAAAGAATAAAATCATCAGATTTTGTTTACATCTAAAAAAATGAGAAGGGAAAACGATGTATAAAATTCTTATAAAGTAATGTAAGATTTTGCCAACTGTTGAATCCCGTAAATGTGACGTGCTGCCATCTATCAAATTTCCCATAAAGTATATGTTACAATAAAATGAGTGCAATTTATTTAACTTGGCGATGTATCTAATAACTTATGCAGTATTTTGACACTAAAATGTAAATAATATTCGTAGTTAAATGGTTAACCTCAGGTTTTCCAGCAACAATACACACTTATTTTTAAAATTTGTAAAATACTTAATTTTAAAATTAAAAGCAACGGGAGACCTTTTCAAACTGTATTAAAGAAATATTTTTCTTAGAAAACTTATTGTTAAAAGAAAAAATTAAATGTTCTGTCAATTTATTTCTATTCTCATGCAGTGAAAAAAGTTTACACTTTAGAAAATTGCTTATCACTCAGATAATGAATAAGAATGTACTTTTCAAGAAATATTTTTTTCTAAACAATGAATATTGAAATTTTTTCTACTTTCTAAAAATTATATTTAAACACGTTAGTTAGAAAGTTTTTTTTTATTGAATTCATGTATTTTATCTTGCTTATAGAATTCATGTAATCTTAGCTTGCTTTCAAACAAATAAATGATTAGAAGACTTAGAACAAAATTCTTTAATATAAATTGTAATGTTTAATGTGTGCAATTTTTTGCAATATGACTCATGCCAATTACTATATATTCTAATATATTATAAATTTTAAAATTATAATAGAATTAATGTAATGTAATCGTTTCCGAATGCCTTTTTTAGCCATAATTATAAGAAGCTTAAACACAGCCTAAATAATAGAATAATGAAAGCCGTCATACATATTTTAATGAATCGATATTTATATCGCTTTAATAACAGATCCATATTAATACCTTCCTCTCAAATAACATCCTAGTTCGACAGTTATTGAATCATACCAACCCTAAGCGAACTACATCTCTAAGATATCTTATGCATTAATATCAATGTGCGAGAAAAATTCCGTCAAAATCCTTTATTTTACCAGCATCTTATTTACCTGCATGCAAATAAAATATTCAATACTATTTTTCCTCCGTAAATAAAACAATGCAAAAAAAACGTATTTGAAACGAGTATCAAAATTCAAGCATCTTTAAAAAGCCACCTTTACGAATAAAATATGAATCAGAGGTGCATAGTTTCATACTTTCATTACTTATTCAAAACCAAAACCTCGGTTTTTAAATTACACCATCTTTTTTCCCACTTTGTTTATTTATTTCAAGTGTCTCAGGTGATAAAACAGATTTAGAGAAATGTTTAGAATACATAATAATGATGAGTTTTCATTGTATAGGGATATGTGAATAACATATATTGCAGGTAAGTATTTTTATTGTAAACTAACTGACGCATGTTATTTTTTTATTGTTATTATGCATTTCCACAATATTTCTATACACTAAGGGGAAAAAACGATAAATAAAATATAGTAAAAAAAATTTGTAAGTAAAGTTTTATTTTGTTGTTATAATAATAAAATATTTTAAGCATTCACAAAAGGACAAATATAATGTTGTGATTCACACCAACTTATTAACTGAACAAAAATGGCAACATATTTATATGCCCTGTAATGCATGAATATTTATATATTTATTTACCCTTTAATGAATGCTTTTATTCCGCCTGCAATGCATGATTTTTTATGAGTATTAAAGATAAAAAAAAAAACAGATATATAATTGTATCCATCATACTCATGCATTATGGGAAAAATACTGAAAAACTTATCATTTTCATTAATAATTAAATAACAATTTCAAATTTTAAAATTTTTGCCTTATGACAAAAACCAACTACAAAATTCCAATTTTGATAAGAATCAATAGAAAACTACTAAATATATTTTAAAATAACCCTCTTGAACTATGAACCCTCTTGAACCTGAGCCATATGGCAACAGTATGCATTAGAAGGTTAAGCTAAGTATTGAAGCGGAAAGACTTCATTTTAATTATTTTAACATGTAATTGTTGGGATTTCTCAACTTGTATAGTAATAAATACGATAATCTGAAGTTTTAAATATTTTTTTTAAGTTTTATGTTTTGTTTGTTTAACTTGATGTTTGAATAATGATAAATAAGAAGTAAAAAAAAAATATTTAATAAATAAAAAAAAATATATAATTAAAAATAATTAACAATAAATAATAAATAATGACAAAATGTCCTTCAATGAAAAAAATGTTAAGCAAAATATTTTTTTATTATTGTAATATAATACTAATAATGGTTAGCTTTATTAATAAAAAATGTTTTAAAAAATACAAACATCATCAGGCTTTGAAATTAATCTTTATAATTTATTAATTACACAATAATCAAAATTAAGCATTGATAGAAATGTACGACACAATTAAAATATCGATAATATTTTAACAAACAATATACCGTATAACGTAATATTAAAATAATTGTTGATTTGTTATCTTCCTTATATGCTTTCAATTAAACCATTTCAAACAAGAACAAACCAGGTCAAAAATATTTTTGTTATTGAAATTTGTCCCAAACTTAAAATCCGTATAATATAATGTACTTCATTCGTTAACAATGACACATTTGGTATTTCCTTATTATATTTCTTATTTAATTACCCGTTACTGTTTTGGGTCTGTAACAGTTAACAGAACTTTTTAAATAATAATTTAAATTTATAGCTATTATGTCTTTTTAAATATATTTTTAATGTTTTTCGACCATTTCTTTTCACAACGTATTCTTTATTACCACGTGCTGCCATCTAACAAAGAACAATAACGTTAGAATCTCACTTTGGTTAAAAATCGATGGATACAGGAAATACTTAATGCCACATTATCTCATACATATAATAAAAAAGTAACATCTTAGCATTTAAATTTTTTTAACGTTAAAGTTTATAAATTTATTTCATTAAAATCAATATTATTCTTTCAAACGCATAACAGAACATGTCGTAATTATGTCATTACTTTAAGTGAAAGTTTGTATGATGTGGAATGATAAAAAAAAATCGTATTTATAACAATCAACAAAAATAACAAAACCACTAAATAATTTCCAAAGTAAGACTTTATATAAAATTATTTTTGGATTTATTACTTTATTGTTATAAGAAGACTCATAGATGCCCCCTTACGACAGTTCTTATTTAAAATATTTTTTATTTAAAGTATTATTCTTTTATTTTTATGAAATGACATTTAGATGCCCCCGTATGACAGTTATTAATTAAATTATTTTCTAAAAAAACTAATTATGTTTCATTATTCAAAACATTTAAAATTTAAATGCTAATCTATAAAAATTGTGGTGAATTAAATAGGAAATATTTTCAGGGGAAACAATTTCGAAAAGTTCTTACACATAATTGATTTCTAAAAACAGTTTTGTTTACCTATCAAAAGTTTTAATAAACTAATTTATCAAAATTTCATATTTTTATATATAAAATATAATGAAATTCATATAAATTCTACAATTCGCAAAAAATCTTGATTTTTTTTTCCCGATGCTATGCGTCGCTCTAAAAACCCATTATATATATTTTTTTTATTTTCTTTTATCTAATGGAAAATCAAAATTTGCGAGAAAGAATTCCTTTCAGACACAAAACTGTCTAAGCAAATGTATGAAACAATTGCTCTTAGCAGAAACTTTTTTTTCTGAAAAAAGAATCATAACTAGCAATTTTTCTTACTGGTGGTTATGAAATAGAGAATAGTAAATAAAAACTTAAGTTGGTAGATAAAATATGATGTGGATTTGAATGATGCGTTTAAAGTAACTTTGCTAAAGTTTTGAATCTGATAACTATTAATATAATTGAAAAATATTATTATATGAATTAATATAAATATTGTTATGTTACACGCATTGAAATGTAAAAATGCACAATTGCAGTTTTATAACTTTCCTAGCATATTTTTTTATTTTCCAAAATGAAAAATTTCGTATTCTTTAACTGTAGGTATTTTTTTTTTAATCGATGTCCACAGTTTGTTAAAACATAAACCATTTCAAGTAAAAAACCGAACTTTTTCATATTGGGCAAAATAACGATATTTTAATGAAAATTCAGAGGGATTATTACCAAGGCATAATTAAATGAGTAGTATTATTCATTTATAAGTATACATATAAATGTAAAATACGTTTCTTATAAGTTGTCAAATGAATTGTACATTAATGGTTATATGTAATAGGAGTCTTTGACATTACATATATTATATTAAAATTAACACACTTTGCATATATTCACGCATTATTTACCATGTGTTTCCCTACGCCCTTTTTCATACACTAAAATTTTGATGCATCAGGTTCCTTTGGAAATCCTCCCACAACGATGACCCCATTTAACTTCTAACGATTCCAAGTCCGTTTAAAATGAGGTGATGAATGTAATTCCGAAAAATCCCTTCTTTATTCCCTTAATGACAATTCGGAGGGATTATTACCGGGACATAATTAAACGTATAGTATTGCCGACTTATACACTCTAAAAATTAATGCTCAAAAACGACGAAATTTTCCCTACTCTTGACGATTCGTTCACTGGCAAATGCTCCGAGTTTTCGTTTCCTCAAAGTGAAGACATTTGAATCGTCATTTTTATGAGGATTTGATGTCGTCTCTAAAGAAATATTTCATCATTTTTGAGCATGTGAATACAACAATGAGATTCAGTTTCCTCAAAATCAAGATACAGAAACGTCAAATCCCGATCGCAAAAGTGAGGATTCGCGCATACTCAAAAGTCACGTGATAGTCTGACGAAACAATCCTCAAATTTAACGAAATGAGGCTTGAGGATTCATGAATCGTCAAAAATGAAAGTGTTATTCCTGAAAGTGTAGGTATAAGAAACGTATTACACATTTATATGTATAGGTAGACAAATGAATATCACATTTATGGGAATAGGTAGAAGTCTGAACATTGCATTTATTATATTATAACTAATACACATTGCTTGCATTCGTACGTCATTTACCATGTGTTTCCCTACACCCTTCTACACAAACCAAAACTCTACAGCAAACAGTGCTTTTGGAAATAATCCTACCACAAAGATAACCCCATTTAACTTCTAACGATTCACATGTCCGTGGAAAATGAGGTGATAAATGTAATTCCGAAAAATCCCTTCTTTTTTCCCTTAATGACCATTCGGGGGGATTATTACCGAGGCATTAAACGCGGCGTGACGACTGACTCAAATTTCCCGGGCCAAAACTTCGTTAAAGAACTTTGACTGGCCCTTAATAACTGCTAAGACAGTCGTTAAAAGATCTGAGATGGGGCATTGGCTCCAAATAGTGTTTTTATGTTATTTTTTTAAAGGATTTGTGGGTTTTTGATGGTTTTGTAGGTATAGAGGTGAGAATTGCAGAATTATTTATTTAAGCTTAGGTTTTATAGTATTACACGTTTTTTATTTATTGAATTTTAGGAATTTGAATGAAAACTATGAGTGTTGGTCTCATAAAATATTGTTCTGAAAATCTTGAAAACTTGATTTGGAAAGTAAATTTCAAAGATATTTTAATTATTGAGTGTTTATAAAACATAGCATCTTCTAATAAGTTCAATATGCAGTGGTAAGACGGTTCTAGTATATGGTTAATTGTTTGTTTGGTTTGAATTATCGTCGCACGATGGCTATTGGTGACGGGCGTCGTATTTTAGAACCACAGTCAAGTGACGAGCCGACACCTGAATAGACACCCAACCATTAAGGGCGCCATCGTACGCAGCGTTAGGACTTTGAAAGGTATTTAACGTGCACTCCCTTACACGGGGTATTTTTCGTCGGACATTTTTGGCTGCACGGGCTGTTTATAGGCAGTGCCTTATACCGACTGGCCTCCCCAGCCCTAGTATATGGTTAAAATTGGAATAAATTTCCCAATTAAAAATATTTAGGTTAGCAAATATGGTATTACAAACTTAGAATGAATTTTTCCTTTGCTATGATATTGATGTTTAACAGTAAATATTTTTTTTTAAAAATGTTTCCTTAAACAAAATTATTATTCTTCAGTTTCAACATTATTTTCGAAAATAATATAAGGGATTACAAAGGCTTAATAAAAGTGAACCCAAGCGCAACAGAAACGAAACTTCAGTATCTAAGGAGGTGGAGTCTTTAAAACTTATTTTTTCGCTTCTCTTACCTGTAACTGTAACTAAAAAAGAGAGAAATAAATGTAGGAATAAAATAGCTGTAAGTAAATAAAATGTGGACGATGTTCTTTAGAGGTCAGAATACGACACACATGTTTGGCCCAAAAAAATGCCTAGTTCCTTTAATTTCACGAAACCACGGCCTAATACAGATTTAACTCTTTCCTTACTGAGAAGGCATACGACGGCCGGACGACTAAGGATTCGATGAAGTTATTCCTATCAAATACTACGAGGAAACAAATATCCTTCGTAAGGAAAGGGTTAAGAAGATCTTCATAAATTCATACCAGTCCTATTCGGAGGGTCGACAGTTAGTTCCTGTTCGGAGGGTAGAAGAAGAAAGTAAAACCTAGTCGCGCCTGACTGACTTTTAAAGGTTCCGAATAATATTTCAAAGCATAACTAAGATATAGGGTCTGGAACATTAGTTGGCGATTTCCTCCTATTGAATACTAAATTTATGTTATAATCTTGTAGAATCGGTTGTTAAACCACCCCTATACATATGGCAAACAATCAGTTTGAGCATCTGTACATTTTAATACAAATATCCTCATCCAAAGTTACACAAATTTGTTTTCCTTCACAGTTCATTAACAATAAAAGTTTTTATTTGCTTGTACTTTAAGCTGGCATTATCTTACGAAAAATAAACAAATTATAAAAGAAAAATCAGGGTTCCCCAATAAAATATCGCCAAAAAAATTCGCCAAGTGTTTGTTTGGGAGCATCTTTAAGGCAATCATGGCTTCACCAGCAAACCTTTGTTAGCAAGAGTTTCTACAAAGCTCCAACCTCAATCATACTCTAACCTTCAACAGTGTTCCAAGCATGGCGAAAAAATTGATCAAGCGGCAAGAATAGAAAAAAATAAAAGTAACAATCGTCCGACATTATTGCTCTTCCACTTTGCTGATACATGTATTTCTAAATGTAAAAAAGGATCAAGTCCTTCAGAGACTTTTCCACAAGGTTTCTTCTTTTCAACGTTTTAGTGAAAAAAGAAGAGTATAAGGAAATGTTTCCATTGACTTGACCGTTTTTTTTATATTTGGCGATCTCCATGACATTAGATTTGTTTTGAATATTTTTAAATTCTTTTTTTCAGTAAAAAATGCTTTGCGTCCATTTCTATTCAAGCAGCAATTGCTTTGAGAAATAAGTGCAATATTCAGCATATAAAGTTTTTCTAAGCAGTGAATTTTGATGTAAGCATGGGTCGGTTTCATTCAGCTGAACTGGGCAAAGGAAATTGATGTACATTTCCAGAAAAAAAATCCGGATTCGGTAGTTTTTCTTTAAAATTTTTTTAAAAGATATTTTATAAGCTAGTGATTTAGAAGAAAGTTGAATATAAGTGTAGAATTTATGTTAAAATTGGGATAAGAAATTCTTTAAATCTTGAAACTTTGAAATCAATTTTGAGTAAATAAAAATATACTAAAATATCATAGAAAAGGTTCCATATATTTTGGAAATTATTTCCTATAATTTACATTATTAATTATTTCTGTATATAAATTGACATTATTGTTAAGGAAATAAATTTTATGAAACTGTACACACAACAACGAATTTCTTTAAACTTATTAAAATACAAATTATTGAGATATAAACTTTGAAAAATGTATGCGTTTTTCACAATGTTCACAAGTTAAAAGTGAATAATATTAAATAAAATGTTTCATACTGAATAACTCATTTTAATTTCGTTAAATTTAATTTTTTACCTAAGTATGTGATTCTTTGAGTTATTTTCTGAACATTTAAATTTTAACTAAATTTATATTTAAATGATCTTGTATAGCTAAGTTTTAGTAGAAATTGGAAATTTTATTAAAAGTATGACTCCCCAGAAATAACTAATAATTAAATTAAAGACATAAAATCGTTTGAAAGTAAATTACTTTTATTATTTATAAAATTGTAAATTACCATACATCAGAGGACATTTTCAAAAAAATATTTATACCAAATTTAAAAATACATATTTGAATATCATACATTATTAAAATAAAGTATTTCGAATGCAGACAGAAATAATTCACTTATAAGAACAAAACAGTTTTGGTGTTATAAAACTAACTATTACAAAATATTACTTCGGGATAAACATAATCTTTCAAAGCAACTAATATATTAATAAATTATTTTGTCAAGTTAATGCAACTTCTATTTCATGGTGCAATGATGAAAATTTTCAGTTTAGTAGTTTTAAAAAGTCAATTTGCAAAAAGTCATTTAAGTAGTCTTCATAATAATAAGCAAAATCACTCACAAATTCAGAAACGGGAGAATCTTCAAACACAATCAAATCCAGAAAAGTCACTGTGCAGATCACACTGAAAAATTTTGTGAGCGAAACCATTTTTTTTTGTTTGACAATTGCAGTGAAACTTTTGATAGTTGGATAAAATTCCGTTATCAGTAGAATATCTGATTGATTGTTGACCAAATATTCCGATAATAACTGAAGAACAAAATTAGTTGATGGACTCTTCTCTCGACAACAATACCGCGAAATAGATGAGGAGGAACAATTCAAGCATTAAGTGAAGGTGAAATTAGTTGATGAGAAATTAACTAGTAGGGCTAGTAAGCCAGTAGATAAATATTTATCCAATACGATTTAATTAATCTGGAGGTATAGTTGGGGGTTAACTTTTAATATTATCTCACTTAAAAATAAAATACCGGCTTCAGTTTCTGAAGAAAGCGAAGTCAAAAGCGCTAAGTGTTGTTAAGAAGAAGTTAATGATTGAGCTAAGGATATTATTTTCCTCTTAAGATGTTTTGTGCTACTTCCGATTGGTTTCGCTTTATTTCCTGTCAAGTAAACGATATTACGTAGTATAATTGTTTTTTAAAAAAACAACTAAGTAATCAATCTCAATCTGATATGATTCAGAAATTATACGTTATTTTGACGTTTAAATTTAAAAAAAAATAAGTTTTAAAAAGTTAACCTAAAAGTCCTAAATTTTTTGGATTGAATATAACAATCACTAAATAAAGGAAATTTTGTTTATTGTGAAGCTCTAAACAACTTAAAATATATACAATTATTTTTGTGTTTTAAAATGTAAGGACGTTAATTGAAAAATAAAATAAAGAAATTATTATAAGTTGTCTATAGTAACATTTATATTTTTCACAAAAATATGTTTCCGTTTGTACTAATTAGATAAAAAGTGCAAATTGAAGGTATGTCTAAAAGGAAAAGTTCCGTGAAAAGTTATGACTGACAGCTAATGACTATGTGCACACTACTTCCTTCGAGGATAGATATCTCACTACAGTTACCTCTAAATTTCAATTATGAGTCCAGAAGACAGCAACTCAGGCATGCAGCTCATTCTTGAAGATTGATAAAGGCATCATTAGTAAAGTGAAGATTGGGGCAGGTCCAAACTTTGAAACAGGAACTGATGTAGATTAGTTACCAACCTTCAGAGTCAGATCAGTTGGAACGTTATCGCTGAAATCATCGTCTTGGTTGATACGCTAGAAGATCTATCGCTACAGGCACCAATATTAGATGGAATGTGAGCGTATGCCAAGTTCTTAACTTTGAGATCAAAGATGTATATGAATGTAACCAGGCTTCAGAACATCAGAAGACTTCAAAAATCCGCTTTGCTGCAAAATTTTGACGATTAGTCAAACTGAATGTCGCTGCTTGTAAGATGTTTGGAACGTTGATGTAGATGGAGTATGACCAACAACCTTCAGAACACCGGAAGACTTCTACTAACTACGTCCTTCCAGCACTTTGACGATTAATCAACTAAATGTTGGTACATTGAAGATGTTTGAAACTTTGAGACGTTGATGTAGATGAGTAACCACCTTCAGAGCACTCGAAGACTTCTACAACCCGCCTTCTTGAAGCATCTTGACAATCAGTCCAGCGGCCAGGAGCTCGGCAATGCTGCCTTGTCCGCCCTGGTTCCCGAGATGAAAGGCGGCAGTTTCCTGCAAGCACACCAAACCAACCAGGATCACAAGCACCAAGGCGAAGATTGCTCGCACAGACATCATCTTTGCGTTGATTGGAATCGACAAAGTATAGAAACTTTGAGACTGATATGAAATTTGATTTATGATTTGAAGTCAAAGTCATTAGGGTTTTATACCCGTTTCATATGACCTTAAAAAATTTTTTTAGCGGTCACTTGGGATGGAGGCATCGGGCACTCGTTCCAGAAAAGTCTTGTTGACACTCTTGAGTCAAAGACTTCCGGATTTTTGGGGGATTTCCGGAAGTTTTCTGAAGTTGTCCTCCGGAAGTTGTGAGGAAGTTCGTGGTTGAGTCAGGTGTGTCCACAAAAAGTCAAGAGAGCGTGACGAGAGGAAAGTGATTTTGGGGTTTATGTTTTTTTTTCTTTTCTCCAATCTAACGGTTGAAGAGAGTGAAAGTAGTTTACGGCTAACGAAGCGTGACCAGTCGTGGGTTCACTCAGTAAACTCTTAATCTTTTTTTTTCCTCTTCGTGTTTATCTCCTACTGACTTCCTTTGTGCGGTCAATGAGTCCTGAGAATATGGTATTGGTAAAAGGATTAAAGTTGGGCTGTGGTGTGGTGTGATTCAATTTATCAGGTATTGGAAAGGTACTTTTAAAAAGTAACTATGTTACGGTTACAGTTACTTAATTACAAAAGTAACTCCGTTGTTTCTTAATTACAAAAGTAACTCCGTTACAGTTACTTAATTAAAAAAGTATTTGTATTACAATTACTTAATTAGAAAAAGTTACTCTGTTCTTATTAATTAATTAAAAAGAAACTCTGTTACAGTTACTTATTTAAAAAAGTAACTATGTTAAAGTTACTTAATTAAAAAAGTAACTCCGTTAGTTACTTACGCAAAAAAGTAACTATGTAACTGTTAATTTAGATGAAAAGTAACCAGTTACAGCTATTTAGTACTAAAAGTAACGAATCGCAGTTACTCTTAGAAATTTCACGTTTTCAAAAAATTAGCTGCGTTACTCGGTTTTTCCGAAAAAAACAACAACACAGGAACTGTTACAAATAGCGTGTTAGTCTAATCCCTGCAAATAAGGTATGGGAAACGAAATTAAATCATTGTAAAACAGCCTTAAACAAGTGCGTTAGTAACAGAATCCGTAACTTTTACCGCTCACAAACAAAATTTTTACACAATAGAGAAAAATACAACAAACGCATCCTTTAATTCTACATTAAACAAGCTAATGTTGTCAGGTATTTGGTTTATTCTTACTTAAGACTTCAAAATAAATTGTAAGTAGATTTGGCATTGTTCCACTTATGCTGCTGCACTTTTTTTCAAATCTAACTTTAAATTTATAGGAGTTAAACCGAGTTAAATAACCGTCACACTAGATCTAAGCGAGGGCAATTGGCGCTAGTCGTCGTAATGTAGAACCCCATGCAAGTTACAACGTGTACAGAAGAGCTTTTGTAACTTTTTTTTCTCACTACTGTCCGAAATTAATATTTTATTATTGGAAACAATAGCAGAATAGCATAGTGGTAGGAAGTTGATTTAAAGAAGGCCCTCCAATTGAGATGATTTGAAGCAGGGCTGTCAAGTTTTTCGAGCTACCACGCATAACATACTGACACCGAGGTATCCCAAGATGCACCGCTCTAGCCAGCTTCATTTGTGCGCTACTGCGCATATACAAGGACCTCTCTATTCTCCTACCTACCTCTAGGCAAAATATATCATTCTCGCTTATACTTCATGACATAATGTTACATCCAGTTCAAAACATATTACCCCATTTATTGCTGGAAAGCATTTGCTGAAAATTTATTTTTTTAATGTTTCACTAACTCACAGAATATTGTACATCTTTGAGAGAATCACCTATATAGCATCTCTCATTCAACCAAAAATGAATGTATTACATTTTAAAGTTACGCTTTCGTTTCTTAACGCAAGCAACATATAAACTTATGAATATTCATTCTCGGTTTCTGGAGTTTAAGAGGGCCACTGAAGGGTGGCGAACTGCATGTTGAAACGGTTCTAAAATATGCAGAAGCGAAATGTTGCGTTATGTATTCAAATGTAACAAACATTGCTAGGTGAATTTTTGAGCCTCGTGTTTTGGATTTAATAATAGAAGGGAGGAAGTACCGGCAAAAGTTACGTTATTTCCGAATATTATGTAACTTTTGTTTAAAAAGTAAAACCAATTAACTGAAGTAGTCATTGAACTGATTTTAGTAGTTTCAACACGTTAGTTATAATATTTTTTAATGCATATTTTGGTGGTTTTTAACTGATTTCTTTCAAGAAAATATCGTTTTTATATGTAGGGTTTGACATATAAAAGCGACATGGCAGATTCCATTTAAATATTTAGGAGTATTAGCAAAACATAACACCGTACAAAGAACTGCCCAAGTAATTAAATTGCTATTTTATTTTAAATATGTCAATTTTACGAAATGCCCAAATTAATTACATTAATTATTACGATAATATTTTTATTTGATTAGTTGTTTTCCTTTTTTTTTAAATACAGCTGTGATATAACGTGTGGTGCGAATTGTATCTGTTATTCACGACTTTTAAAAGATCCCTGGAAGGCTCATTTGGTTTGGGTTCTCTCGGCAATATTAAATCTCCGCATACTTTAACATCCACAGAGAGCTGAGATTCATTGTAAGATGTGCGTCAAAATTGGCAGCGAGAGTCGCCTAGATGGTGCCATAAAAATGGCCCTCAGTTCTGAAGAATATGCCGAGACAGAAAAGGATTGGCCGCCAAAGTTGCAACCCCATTTAAGAAAACTACTTTTAATACTCCAAAAAAATATGTTAATGAAGTAGAAGGTTTGTACGATTTACCAGTTGCAGTACTTAAATCAAATGATTAAATTGGGACCGGTCTCTGTAGCATAGCTGTTTGCGTCATTATTTAGGGAAATTATTAAATGTCTTTCATAAAATGTCAATAAATAACTACGATATACCGTAAAAACTAGACATTTCTATAAGTAAAAAATTGCAAATAATTTTCTTAATGAAATGTACTATTTCATAACATACCTAATTTCAAAATGATGAACTTAGATATTGTGAAACTGTTCAAATCTACATAAACGAGGTAAATAATAATAATTAAAGTATTCATCTCATAATCATTCCATCGTTGATGTTTTGTACTAATGCTTGTAAGAGAACGACCAAATCTACAAAACGTAAATTTATTTAAAATACATTTACCATTTTAAAACAATGCAGAATAGAGACATTCGTATGAAAACAATTCAGCTAATGATATTATAGTTCTACGCAAAATAAATCACCAAAAGATTTCAAATGCTTATTCTAAACGGCTAAATAGAACACGACAAAAACGAAAAGAATGAATTCAGCCCAGTAACTGAAAGAATTTTCATTCCATCCAGACGAAAATCGCAATCATCTTTGATTCAGCCATTTTATCTGCTCCAGAACTTTTTTTCCCGAGGCCTTTTAGTTCACTTACAATCGGAAATTACCAAGTTTTTTTTTGTTATATATTTTATTCTGGCGAATACAAATTTGCGCGGAAAAGTTTCTAACCAATAAGCAGAATTTCTTCATAGAAGACGGGAATAAAGTGGGCTGGTATTGGAAAAGTTTCTATTTTAAGCTATTATTTTGGAATTTGCGAGCATAAGTGCGAATAAATTGCGTATTGTTTTTTTTTTTATCTTTGTCCGTGGAATTTGTTTTTTGGAAGGATATCTGAAAATTTTCGCTTTTAAATCTTTTTGGTCGTCAAAGAAAACTTTGTGGGCCCAGACATTTAAATTTTAGTTTTTCATTCATCATTTAGGGCAAACTGATATGCTTATATACCAAACCTCATAAGTATAAGTCGTAATGATGCATGCATTTTTTAACCAATAAATATTCTAGAAAATTATATAACAGTTTTCAGATACATTTTCCAATTGTTTTGTTAACGAGGTTTTCGTCATTTTGAAACAAGAAGGTCATGCTTTACAATTCAGATTTTTCAAATTTGAAAAATAAACTAAATATTAAGTATTTTTAAACATCATTTCATGATAGATAAAGGTGGTGCCTTGAAAATGATATTTTTGTATGCAAAGCTATTCAAAAGAAATAACTATTTTTTATAATTGTGTGAAAAAAAATATCATTGGTCCAAAAATATTCCACGCGCATTTATATCTTTAAATAAAAGTAAGTCGATAAATATCTGGATTTTATTAATATTATGAAATAGAAATTTTAAGTTGAAATTTTGGCATGTTATGAAAAGAGTGAAAAAAAGTATTTTTTTCACTGCTTTTGGGTGAAAAAAAAATACTTTTTTTCACTGTTTCAAAAAGCCTAACTTTTAGCACGCGTCTGATATTGAAATTATAATGCAAATGTCGGATTTTTTTCACACAATTATAAAACAAAAACATTTTGGTGATAGATTAATCAAATTATTCATTTTATTTTCAAAATTAGTGCTTAAATTGAAATGGATTTATTTGAAATTGAACAATTTGGTTTTGTCGCACAGTTTGTCAAATATATAATAATTATATATTTACAAAAAGTATATGATAGCTCTCTGATGTTATTATTTCAAACGAATGGGATACATTACGGATACACTCTAAAAAATGAATGCTCAAAAACGACGAAATTTTCCTTAATTTTGACGATTCCGTTACTGGCAAATGCTCCGAGTTTTCGTTTCCTCAAAGTGAGGAAATTTGAATCGTCATTATTATGAGGATTTGAATGTCGTCTAATCTAAAGAAATATTTCGTCATTTTTGAGCATGTGAGTACAACAATGAGATTCAGGTTTTTTTTTTCAAAATCAAGGTACAGAATCGTCATATCACGATCGTAAACGTGAGTATTCGCGTTTACTCAAAAGTCAAGTGATAGTTTGACGAAACAATCCTCAAAATTAACGAAATGAGGCTTGAGGATTCATGAATCGTCAAAAATGAAAGTGTTATTTCTAAGAGTGTAGTCCGAACATACATTGAAAAATATGTGGTCAGAAGGTAAAAAGGCGGACTTACAGACAAATTGAAAAATTGTATAAAAAGTATTTATATGACGTCATAGCTATTAAACAACAATCAGGGGATTAAAACGGATTTGTAAAGAGGCTCCGAGGACGGACGGAAAAGTGGGATAAAAATCAGATAATTTTTATAATGCTCATTTTTTTTTCACAAATTTTGCACTTGGTGATTAACATTAAAAATTTTCCATTTAGCAAATTCAACCAGTGAAATTTTAGTTCTAAAAAATTGATTACAAAAATTTGGGTTTGAATTTTAAATATGCTTGGGTTTCAACTATGAAGATTTTTTCCTGATTCAAAGACATCAGTCGCGACTTAGATATAGTTGGTTGGAAAGTATTACCAATGACACATTAAAGTCTTGGTTTCCTCTGAGTCTGTCGCCAGAAAAATGCGACCGCTATTGTACGTGGATGACGTCACTCTACCGGCCTCCGCTTCATCGCAACGTTACGTTGACACGAAACTGGAAACCTACCAAATCACTCAACTCAACTCTGCTGTTGTTTGGGTTTTCGTCTTTGCATGTCAGAAATGGAAAATTAAGTTTCTTCGTGATTTCTCACAAAATCAATTAGCATTTATTCCTCTCCGACGGTGAAACAACTCTCGCCTTCCGTCATTTCCTCAATTTTTTATTTTTTTGCAAGCACACCACGCAACAGACAACAGCTAAAAACGGTGTCATCATGATCCCCAACGCACTTAACAGCAACGCAATCTGGCGGTCGGTTGAGTTGTCCGGCAACGCTTCAGAGGAAACCACTCTAGCGTAATCAATGTCAGTAGTTTGTATGACGTCGTTCACCGCTCTTGTCCGACCGCTTAAATCTGTTGACAGACTCCGAGGAAACCGAGGCTTTACATATCTTGATGTTTTGAGCAACCACTCTTCATTTTACTCACATAAAGTATGAATTATAAATTCCTCCATTACTTTTCAAAATTCTTAGATTCATCTGCACAACATCAATCGAATTATATGCAACAAATTATATGCCAATACTTTTAATCACAAGTAACCAATTCGATTTAACTGTTGGATCTCTCATATCTGAAGAATACTTGTTAAAATCCTTCAATTGCATATCCACTTTCAAATCCTTTCGGATCAAAATACATTAAATTACTAAAAGATTCAAATCAGTTTTATTGAAGAGTTTAACTCAATACGTTCTCTCTTTCATTCAATTTTAAGCAACATTTAGCTCAAATGGAAGCGTTCTTTTAGAATTTTCGATTTAAGATCCGGTGTTCGTAACACAAAATCGAAATTTAGTATGCGACAGGAAGGATGCCAAAAATTGAAGTTATTGGTTGACTGAACTTAATTTCGCCTAACTTTCGACGCTGCAATTCGAATAAATTTCTTAGATCAGATTTAAATTGATTTTATTTTTGTAATATTGTATTGTATCTGTTGAAAATAAGATATGACATAGATTATATTTCCTCTACTTTTGAAATATTTTTTATTTTGAATGATTAAGTGTTACAATGGTTTCATATAAACAACTGTTGGTGGTAGCGAAGAGAAATGAAGAGAAAAGGGGAAAGACTACTTGATTTCGTAGATGGCTTTCCTCAATAGGCCTCTTTGGTGATGATAGCGAGAAATCGTTTAAACTGGTGTAAAGAAACCGGTTACTCACTTTGTTTTTCTTTCGCGGCAACCCTGATTCAAGCCAGAGATCAGTGGACAAGAGTCATACGTTTGTACACGGCGAATGAAGTACCGAAAGAAAAACCAGTTTCCTGAGGCTAATGTCTGCCAAGCAGACACAATTACGGGAAGATTCCTAATAAATCAAGCTGTTCTTCCCCTGTACTCTTCAAATGTTAGAACATACAGATTGTTAATATTGAATTATATTGTATTAATGGGATTTAGTTTATATTTTGACTAGAAATATTTAAAATATCACATCATAGACATCAGGCTCTATATAGATTTGAAAATATGTTAAAGATACATTTTATGTTAACAGTATACACGTTTGTACTAAATTTGTTTATAAAATTAAAAAAGTCAAGTATTGAGCTATTTCAGATGATGTAGCAGACCTAAAGAAAGCGGTTCATGTCAGGAAGTACTGCGGTGATTAACCAATCCGGTGCAAGTGGACCTCCAATGAAGTGATAAAGGCCGGGAAATATCAAATGTCTTGTATAGCTTTACTCTCTTAAAACAAAAGAGTGAAATCCACTCCTATAGGAGAAGTGCATTTTCGATTCTAGAAAGGAGTGAAAACTAACTCAGACTGAGTTAAAATCACTCGTTTGGAGTGATCCTGTCAGAGGTTTAACAAAACAAAGGAGTTAAATCCACTCCTACAGGGGAAGTGCATTTTCGACACTGGAAATTAGTGAAAATTAACTCAGGCTGAGTTAAAATCACTTGTTTGTTTTAAGAGTGTACTATTCATGATTTGTACAAAGTTACAACTATGGGGTTGGAAATATTTCCTATCGATTTAAAATGGTATGGCTTTGACATTTCGAGGAATTGTTTTTTCGATGAATTGCTTCACGTAAAAAGGCAAAATAATATCCAAACCATTTTCTCTGTATAAAGCTGACGAGAATGCACTTATTACATTTATAGGTAAAAAAGTGTCTTCATGTCGAATAACAACCTTTTGACTTGACCTTGGTTTTAAACTACTAGGTATACTTCGACTGCATTAAAGCCTGTATGATACTTGATCAGAATCTCATTAGGTATTGCATATGACTAACATGTGTTGTAAAAATAAAATGCAAGGAAAAAGTAAATAATTTTTTTTCTTATCTTTCACTTTCGCCTTTAGCACACCTTGCTCTACGCGTGTGTTCATAACTTCATATTCATTGATCTTAAATTTTTACGCCAAAAGCATACTGCCGTAAACCACAATTTATACTCAATATTGGGAAAAAACGAGAAATGTTGAACTTAAAATAGGCTACTATAAACCCAATTAATTAACTTGCCTCACCTGGTAAGGCAGGAGAGAAAACAACGTTAAATATTTTCTTCCGTACCATTTAGGATGATGTGGTGCGCCAGAACTGGCAGTTGATTTTTCAATTTGGCGGTTTTTTTAATGTATATTTTGAAATAATCGTAATGGTAACCACATCTGAAATGTCTGAAGTCTTGAAAATTAAAAATCTAAATAAAAAAAAAACAATTATGATATTCGTGAAATTAAATCCTAATTTTCTTTTCTAGTAAAGGTAGGTCAGGTTCAATTTCCGTCGTACTAGCTGAAAGAGGCCTATTGGAGACAGTTGTCGTAATTGGAAACCACAGTAAAGTGACGATTTGACACACGAGTAGGCACCCAGCGCATTCGATATTTTTAAAGGAAACATATCATGCGTGAAATTCGTTGCATATTTAACATTCAAGCTCGCTACAAACGGTAATCCTCAAACTTTTTTTCGGCAGAGACTTCTTATAGGTCGGAAGCAATTTTTGGCATTGCTTGAGCCCGAGCATGGGGCATTTCGCATGCAAGGTAAACGCCTTACTGACAGGGCTCCCCTGCCTGAGAACAAGGGAGGACTCAGGTTTCCCAATTATTATTGTGAAACCAAAAATATATAGTAGGCATGGGATCGAATACTGCCGTGGGCAGATAAACTGTAGTAATTTCTACAATGACTTGGACGATTTTTGATAGCACTCAATTACTCTAATTAAGAAAACATACTGGAGAAAAATTATTTCAGATCAAAAATGGTACGACTCATTGTTGTGGTTACTGCAGTTTACCTGTCAACGGCCGAATACACTGTCATACTACCTATACATTACTCATTTAGTAAAAAATTTATAGTCATCTAAATGATTAGAATATTTTATCACAGAAAAATTACTCACACTTTATGACTCTCCACTTTATTAAAATTTAAAACTCATAAAGTTTAAGTATATTTTCGTTGTTGACATTTTCTAATCCCTTAGAAACCTTATAATGCCTTAGAAGTTTTTATATTTAACTATTGCACGTCGAAAAGAATCTTATATCTAGAGGACAAAAATGAAGTTTACCGTTTTCAGTGTCAAGTAGGTGCCTGGTTTAAGCTAGTAAGTCTGGTTGTCTTTCTTAATATTTATTTTTTTACTATGTTTTTTGTCATAGAGAAGGTTTTTTTTAATTTATATTTTTTTTACTTAAAAATTATGATATACAAGGCAATTTACAGAGTAAGTGTCTACTAGACTATGAAAGCATCACAAAGTTCATATCCTTGGCGAGAGTTCGAGACCTACATTTGGCGATTTTAGAAATATTTACCCCTGATGCAACCCTATATTGTAAGGCACCCGTATTAAAAAGATTAAAATATTTTATGCTCGTATCGTCCAGGTCTGTTCGTCTCGTTATTTGCCTTCTCTCTCACGCCATCGTTAAAAGGTGGAAGTTGCAAATTAACCGAGCTGTGGAGAAATTTTTCAAAAAGAGAACACAAAATAGAACATTTTGTATTGAAAAATGGCGTATATCCCATGGAGTTAACATGTCAGAAATAACACTTTCCCACTCGACATGGCAGGATCATATTTTAGAAATATTCTTTAGATATTGGCTGATAGAAGCCAGTTTTATTCTCTATAGTTCGAAATGAATTTTTCAAAAAATACGGTAAAGAAGGGGATTTAATGAAGTATTAAATGCAAAATATTTTTTGTGTGTTCTTATTAAACAGTTTAATTATCGGTTTTAATGTTAATACAGTAATTAAAGTAATTCAGATTTCCAGTAGCTAACTTTATCGCTGTTAATTAACGTTTTTTGGATTAAATTTTCGTTTAAAAATGAAATATTCTTTAGTCATAGTAAGGGAACATGCAGTTAGGACTTAATAATTGTTAAAGCGTGTAATTATTCTATTTGTAGGAATTATTTTTTAAAAACTTAGTTTAATGAGTTTTTTATTTAAGTTAGATGTTAGAAAAAAATTAAACCTAAAAGTTAATCGGCTCTTTAATATTATATTTGATGCTTCAACAGTTATATTCATGCATTGAGTTTTTCATTAATTGGTGCATTCATGTAATAGCTCATTCATACGTGATGTCGATGAACAAAAAACAGATGTTAATAAGATCTGATCATTTTTAAATATTTTTAATATTAATAATATATTTTTAAATATACGCAAGGTTATTTATACATTAAATTCGGATATTAAACCTGGAAGATTTTGACAACCCATCTAAGGAATGGAAGTAAAATTGCAATAGCTAGTTACCTTTTACCCACGATTTACATTTGTCACCCGAAATTGCGTCAGTTTATTTCAATAAATAAAATATAACACATATGAAGACCGTAGTACCGAACAATTTATGTATCCTGCATTGAGTTACAAGAAAAACTAATTAAGTAATATTAAGGTAAACGTTTGTATTCGAATATGAAGACGATAATGACATTCATGAATTCATCATTAATCGGTAATACCGATAACATAGGAGCCTGGATATCCAAGTGGTTTAGATCATTACGACAGCAGTCTACGTGCTGTACCGGGTGCGAGTTCGATTCCTGTCTTCGCCCTGGATGTACTTTCCTTTCAAAGGGACAGTAAAAAATTCTTTCTGTGTCTGCCTTAATTGACACAGGCTTATATAAGCGGGTCTCTGATAAAGCACACAAGCCGGAATATATATGTACCTACCTCTACCCCCCAGCGATAACATAACCCTAGAATTGCATTTTTTAAAATTTCAAAATGTCTTTATTATTTAACGTTATTATGAAATACTTTCATGCAATAGAGTTTCACAATGAAAATTAATAACAAAAATATTATTAGAGAAAACGTTATCGCTAAACGAATTCATTTTACTTTTAAAAATTATTTTACGTAAACTCACGGTAAACAAGAAAAGGTAATTACTAACTGAAAGGGGGGGATTCTTATTACCAAAACTGTGCTCAAAATATGAGTTTTGCGATCATTAATTATGTGTTATTACGAGCCAAGTTAAAAATTATCCGCTTAAATTAGTATCCAAACCATCTCCTTGTCTCCTTTTTTGAAAAGATCGCGTAGGTTTTCAACTAATTGGCTAGTAGCTGTTATCGAAACTTCCATAGATATATGCACATTGTAAGGTTGAGACATTATTAAAAAGTTCCCACAATTCGAAAGATTTCGAAATTTTGGAAATATTATCTGTCTGTTGTAAGTTTTGTTTTGTCTTGGGGTTTCGAAAATTTATTTAAATAATTGTTAAACAACTCATTATCTTCTTTATTGATGAAATATATAATTTAAATATTTTGTATTATTTTAACATACACATAAATAAAAATGTCTCAAGGCAAAGTATTGTGTTAGGAGTTTTGCATATTTATGTCAAAACTAATTTAGAGACTTAATGTAATGTCTTTTCCTGACTTGAGTAAAATTTAAGTGGGTTTTGGAAACATAATTAAAGAGCGTAGTGGAAGAACGTGCTATGAGAAGAAAGGTGAAAACGAGATATTATTTTAAGCTTTTCGTTTGCACTTATATCAGTTAAAAAATGGTACTTGCAAACGGCACAAACACACTTAATTTAAAGTTTAAGGAAAAAGGGAAACGAGTTAGTTTTAAACGGGGCAATAAATGTTCGTTAACACAAAAATGTCAAACTTTTCAAAATTATCAATTCGCACCTTCTACCACGCTTTTCAACTGTAGTTGTGAGGATTCTAAATGTTGTTGACAATTGCAATATGGTCAAATTAAATATATACAAAATTGAAAGCATAAATATCTGAAAATTCATTTGCATGTCACTATGCTTCGTTCATTAAATGTATAAACATTTTTTTTTCTATCTAGTAAATTTTGCTGCTTTTGTTAGCATGGTATTGCTTTGTTTAAAAAAAAACTGAGCTAGCGTAAAATCATGTTCGTATTTAAATGTAAAGTAAAGGCAAAAGTTTAAAGAAATCGACATAATTTTTTGGGTGTGTAAGTGTTTATGTTAATGAAAACATATCACTAAAATTCTTTTTTACATATACACTAAATATTAGTATTTATATTGGTGCAATCATTAAGCTAAGAGTATTGAAACATTTTCAAGAATTTTCTATATTACCCTAGGATCCTGTTCACACTGCAAAATATGTAAAATTTAATTTAACCCTACGAAAAGCAAATTGTTAGCTCACTGAAATTCCCAAAGCATTCAATTCGGAAACTAACGTTATAAAATGGAAATAAAAAATATACCTTTGCATGAACAAAGGTTCAGTAAATGAAACTAGCTTGAGAATCTACTCTCGTTTTGAATAAAGGTAATCAATAGACAAATGTTGCAATCAAAGGTGGAGATTCTTCTAAGGTCTCCCAGGTGGCGCTACAAGCGAAGGTGATTAAAACTGATTCGTTAGCAGCAGTTTCACTCGATAAATCAATGTAGCCATTTTTAAGTTTGGGTTTTTTTCACGTGTTTTACGAAACGTTAAAAGCCTAAGAAATGTTTCTTTTACGTTGTTTTGCTACATTGTAAGGACATAAACAATGTATAATTACTTTATTCGGATTAGATATAATAGTCATTTTAGCAGAATTTTTAAGGGCTTTTTGACTTTTTTTTAATTGCACAAAAATAACTATTAGCATTTTTTAAATGATTTTGATAGCTGTTTAGCTTTTAAACTTTCTTTTATTTAAAATGAAATTTGGAATTATCCTTAAAACTTATAACAAAATCCCAACACAAATATATTTTTTCCCAACATAGCTGCTTTATTGGCCGACAAGCCTTTTGCAAACTCGGCATTTTCCCCAGTACAGAGAGAAATTTTTTTGTGGCACCATTTAGGCTGCTCTCGCTAGCAATTTTGATGCTCAGATTACAATGAATATGAGATCTCTGTGAATATTAAAGTATGACTGGATTTAATTTTGATGAGAGAACCCAAGAAAAATGATCATTAAAATTATTTTTTTAAATGACACATTATTAATTGCTTTACTAGTTATAATAATTTTCATTTTAGCTTAAATAATCGTCGCACTAGAGGTCGTATATTAGAACTGCAGTCATGTGACCAGCCGACACATGAGTAGGCACACAACGCAACAGTTAAGGGCGACAACGTACGCAGCGTTGGGACTTTTTAGCATATTTAACGTGCACTCCCCTACATGGGATATTATTCGTCGGCTGCACGGGCCGTTTATAAGTCGGCAGTATTTTGCCCGGACCCGAACCTGAGACCTTCCGCATGCAAGGTGAACTCCTAACCAATTGGACTCCCCAGCCCTTATTAATTGTAATAAAAATCCAAAAGGATCAAGTAGATTCGGAGGTCTTTCATACAAAGATATTCTACTAGCAGTATAGTCTACTCGCCCTACTGGAAACCCGTTAACTTCGCATTGCTTCCTTTTAGAGGCATGCTTACTTGAGAAAATAGACTCAATATCTAAACTAAATTCAATTCGTATTGGCGCATGCGCACTTAAAAAGCAAACACTAATAGAGGATGGCGTCAAGCCCCCGTTTCGGCCCGGTCCATGTATTTTCAAGCCCTGTTATGGTCCTGCACTCTCACGTGAATGACGTTTTTTGAAACTAATTATATTAATTAAAAATCACAATCAAATACGGAAAAACTAAGCCGCAGGTGCACACGTAGGTATTAAAAGTAATCGGTATTAAAATTTTCGAATTTTTTTATGAGCAGTCTAAGTATGTCTTTTGCGATCCACAGACATACACACATACTCTTTCTTTCATTATTGTAGATTAATCTAATACTAACTTATAGTATTAATATAGCAACGGAATTAGTAATAATACATTAAAGATGAGATTTTAAAAAAAAATAACATATAATAACATTATATTTCCATTATTCTGCAAAAAAATCGATTTTAACAATTCAAATCCGGTACACATTTTAATATTTCTGTCCCTGAAAAACAATCAATCATAAATAACTACAACGCAAAAACCAATGCTATCTCTAACGGATCTTTTAAACATTCAAACACAGATGTCAGAATAAAATGATACGCATTTTAAACAATTATCGCCAAATTGATCCAAAACCCGTTTCAAAAATTATCCATGGTTCCACGTACAATCGCAATCAATATCAAATTATTCGTTATTATAAGGACACAAAAAAGTATTGGCAGAAGCCTTTGGCTATGAATTTAATTGACGGATAGTTTTTGGATTTAAGGTCGCCAGAATGCTTGTATATCAGTTCTAACTTAGAATTTTATGAGGAAATTATTAGTGTCTCCATCATTGTAATTTGTATTATAATCATTAAATTTTACCTCTTAAGACCCAAGCAAAATCCTACGCGTATACTCTTAATCTAAACATACCTTTCCTACAAATATATGCTAAAAAGTATGTTTTGCATTTTTTTAAAATTAGATTTATAGTTACTTAGGGACACGCCTTAAACTCTAAAAATATATTTTTTTTGCTATAAACACAGCAAAAAAGGACATATCATTTATTTGTAGTTAACATATTAATTAAAAAAAATTGTAATGCAAAATTTCTTTAAAATTAAATACCAAAAGAACTTTTTAAAAAGTTTGAAAAAAAATTAAACTAATATTTTTCTAAAGAACTCTAATATCATAATTACCCTCGTTCAACTTCATTTAAAAAAAATAATAAATGACTGATACCAGTAATCGAAGGTTGAAAACTGATATTCGTATCTTTTTCTATCATAACATATCAATTTCGCAACTAATTAAAGCGTTAATTGTTTGTGGAGAGGTTTTATGAAATGTCCTCAAACGCGGACGCCTGGTCACAAGAGGTTCAAAACACGATTTTAAAAAACTTAAATTTAAATATTTTATAGAAAATGAAAGAGCTAATTTTATTCTCAAAGTCGGTGGTCATATGTTTAAAAAAAAAGTGTTGCCTACATCCTAACTTGGAATCGACACATCTTCTCCCAGACAAAGCCTGATCTTTCAAAATCCCATTAAATTCGGCAAGTTATTGAAACCGATACGATCTATAACTGTTCGCCAATTTAAAAAATAAAATGTCTTCCTGTTATCTATTGCGCCCCGCTCACAGGTACCTCAACATTATCGAATATCCTGGGGGATCCGGTTTTTTCCCGATTATCTTATCTGGAAAAAACCGGATAAGAAGAAGAAAAAGAGAGAGACGTAATCGGATCAACCTTATCATAGGTATCAGTCTAGTCGCTTTGAAGAATCGGAGAGTTGCTATTTCTAGATTCTCTACTAGGGGGGAGGGGGGAGGGGACTTTTTCTGTTTTTGCAAGAGTTGTTAAGTTGTGTAAGATGTTTTTTACTGTTGGGGTTCTCACTACGTAATAATTTTTATTCAATTTTATTATTTGGTAGAACATAATTTATGTTTTTTCACATATTATGTAAATTCAGCTTTCAGAATCATAGAGTTTCTATTTCTAGAATATCTACAAAAGCGGGAGGGTAGGGGAGGGGGGGGGGGGCTTTTTCTGTGGGAGTTATTAAGTTGTGTAAATCTTTTTCATGTTGGGGTGCACACTAAGCAATAATTTGTATTCAATTTTATCATTTAGTCGTACATAATTTATGCTTTTTCACCTAATTATGTAATTCAGTTTTCAGAATCATGCAATTTCTATTTCTTTAATGTCTACAAAAGCGGAAGGTGGCTTTTTCTGTTTTTCGTAGGAGTTGCTATGTAAGTTGTGTAATTTGTTTTTACTGTTGAGGTGCATACTATGTAATAATGTAATAATTTAATAATTTTTATTCAATTTTATCATTTGGTAGAACATAGTTTATGTTTTTTTCACCAATTATTGATTTAAGTTTTCAGAATCAGACAATTTTTATTTCTAGAATATCTACAAAAGCTTTGGATGTGACTTTTTCTGTTTTTGAAGGAGTTGTTATAAAAGTTGTGCAAGATGTTTGTTGGGGTGTACAGTACGTAATTTTTTTTATTTAGTTTTATCATTTAGTAGAACATAATTTATGTTTTTTCACATATTATGTATTTTTTCAGAATCATAGAGTTTCTAATTCTAGAATATCTACAAAAGCGGGAGGTGGCTCGTTCTGTTTTTGTCCTCCTGCTCGCTTTAGTTCGCCAAATCCAGGGATTCACAAGTTTGATATAATTTTTTTTAATTAAAAAATTCAGAATATGTTATTTTTCTTTCAAAGTTCAAGATATAAAAGTGTTTTGATAAAACATATTAATTTTCTTATCCAATCCAAGCTCTTTAAAATAAAATTTCGCATAAAAAGAATGTTTCTAATATTATAAATGTTTAAAGTTAAACTTACTGATTATATCCCAAGGAATTTAAAACTCTTAAGACCCGAGCAAAATCCTACGCGTGTATATTTTTATTATCTAAACGTACTTTTCATAGAAATATGTGCTAAAAAGTGTGTTTATCAAAGTAATTAAAAAAATATGTTTAATAGTTACTGAGAGACACGCCTTAAGCTCTAAATATACCCAATTTTTTAAGCTATAAATGCAAAATTAAAAGCCGTATCACTTATTCGTAGTTAGCAGTTTACTTTAACATTGTTTTTATAAAACGACTTTTCTACGAAAACACCTTTATGAAAAGATTGAAAAATAAAAGATTAAACTAAATTCTATAAGAACTGTAAGATTTTTTTTAGAAATAAATGACTAATACCTGTATTTAAAGGCTGAAAACTGATTTGGTTTTTCTTCTATCGGACCAGGTCTCTTTCTGGACTAATTAACATGTTAATTGTTTGTGGGTAGGTTTAAAAGAGTTTACCCAAATGGGGTTGCTAGGTAGCAAAAGGTTTTATAACTCTTAGAGTAAATCAAGAGTCAAGTGTATACACACAAGTCACACACATATTTTTAAAATACATAAACATTGCATTTTTTTCAAAGTTTCACACATTTTGTAACTATGATATGTGTCTTTGATAGCAAAATAATGCTTAATCATGCAATTATAGCCAGGATTTAAGGATAAGTGTTGTCACGTTTATAATATCATAATGAGTAAAATAAAGGCATTAATTTTATGTAAAGGATTTAATCTGGATATTATATAATGAAGTAAAAAATATATAAGATTTATGTCAGAATAAAAAAAGAGTGATTTATACAATTTTAAAATATATTCGTCCTTCAGGATTCAAAAATAACCTGAATATACAAACCAAAATTTTATTTTCAAAATATTTAAATGAAAGTATTACTTTATTTCTAGTGATTTATATTTACTTTTGCTTTACGATATTTTATACCGAAAATGTTATCATAGTCGGAATAATTATTTCGAGTTCTTATTTTAAGTTTATCCTAGTGTTCTAAATAATCGACTATTTTATCCCTTGACAATATTTACGTATTTTATCATTAATATGGTTTGGGAATTATACAAATGGTATATTAAATAGCAGTATAATAAAACTTATTTATCCATTTATAATATGTATTTTAATACACACACTTAAAATATAAAAAAAAGTTAGTTACATGCATATTACAAATTTTACTTTTCTGTTAGAATAATTGAAGAGTTTAGTGGGAAAACGTGCTAAGTGACAAAGAGGTGAAAACGAGAAAATGAGCTTCAAAGTTTTTCGTGTAAACTGAGATCGTTGAAAACGGAACTTGTAAAGAGCAAAAAATTTACTAAACTTAAAGTTGATGAAAAATCTGAAATTTTTTATCGTTAAAGAAATAAGTAATATGTTCATTGACACAAACCTTTTTTTTTTTCAAAAATGGCACTTAGCACATTCTTTCACTTAGCTATTCAATTCACACATTTAATCAAATTAAAGTTGAAGATTATTCCCTAACGAATAACTCCAATTCATTTTTTTATAGAGTTGAACATAATTTAAGTTTTTGTCACATATAATTATGTATTTCAGTTATGTAAAGTGGGTAGATTTTTATTTTGTGTGTCAGTCTTCGAAAAATCTAAATTTTGAAAAACGTTATTTAATTTACAAAACTTACTTTTAGATAAATATATTTTAAAAAAACCTTTTCAAATAATAATAGGTTTTAAAGTTTTATTATATTATAAATAAATTTCGTAATCTATATGTTACCGTTAAAATCCGAAATCACCTAGAGCTAGAATTAATTAAAGAATTCTAGTTTTAACTTATACCATTAGTTAAAACAAGTTTCCACTAGATAAAATCAGTTATTGCAAGCTAATACTAGTTTTGACGAAATAGATTGGTTTAAACTAGTTTTAACTACAACACACTTATATTAGATTAAACTGAAATAAACAGAAAATAGCACGATTTAGGATAAAAAGTTTTTATTAGTTTAGTTAATTATTGAGCTGAAATGCTATGAAAGCGTTTGGATATTGGAAGACACTCCTTTTAAGTACCGTTCATGGAGGTAAGGACTCCATTGATTATATGATTAAAGTTCATAATAAATAAAAAGTCAAGCATTATTCACAGTTAATTCTATTTTTATCTAAAACATGTTAGATAATTCTAGTTTTGGCTAATAACAACTAGTTTTAACAAATGCTATTTTTTCAAAACCGGTATTAACTAGTGATATATAGTTTTTGAAGAACTGAAAAAAAAGCATTTGATAGACATAACAAAAATCCGAAAAATGAACTTTTTAGCTTTTTCTAGATATTCTAGTTCACGATGCTAAACTCGATCAATACAATCTCAGAAGATATTTAAGTCAACCACATTTTCGAAAGAAACACAAAAAAATATGTAAACAAAACTCAAAAACATACTGAAAAAAAAAAAAAACTAACTCCAGATTCAAAAACGTCTTTCGTTGAACACACTTTTCCTTTTTTATAAACACGCACTGAAAAATCACGATTCAGAAGTGAAAAAAAAATGCATAACTGGATTGTCCCTACTGTGGGGAATTGTGTAGGGGAAACTGGTCCCAGTGTAGGGATCAATATCCCCAAAATTGAGTAGCTAAAACATGAAAAAGGGTCAAGTCCTTAGGATCATTTTCTCTCAAGCTATTTCCTTGTACATATAGTAAAAGAAGAAGTGTATATGGAAATTGTCCTACGAGTTTAGTTCTTTTTTTTCTTTTAGTGACTCAAATGTTCTTACACTAAACGGTTCAAGAGTAGCGTAGGGAATGTATGCATATTTCAGTGAAGCATTGATTTAAAAGGGTTTTTTTTTCCTGAATATCTTTTTTTTCGTAACACGGGTTGTGCTCAGGTTTTTTTTAGACTTCATTTTGTTGACTTTTTTTAAGGTCTTGTTTACATTTTTACATTAGCTAGTAGTTGGATATAAAAAAGTGCATATCGAGAAATGCTTTAGATAAGTTTGACAGGGTAGTAAGATATTTTTACCACAAATTAGCTAATACGTTTATGAAAGTACTGAAATGGGTAAAAAATTTGGTGTTTGCTGCATAGCTTGGAGGGTGCTGAGACTAAGCAAGTGGTTTTTGAACATAAGTCCGTCTGGCAGTTTCATGTCTGTCTTAAGCAACTCTACATGAGAATGTAATTAAGAGCTGTGGACTTCAAATTTTGAAAGCCTTTAATTTTAGGGCAATTTTCCCAATTTGTGGGGAATAATCTGTGCATGTTTTAGCAAATTCGATAGTCTGTCTAGCCCAAGCGCATGTAAAAAAATGATTCACCAACGATACTTAAATTAGTTCTGTCTCTTTAACTTCTACGATCATTTACAAATTTGTGTTATTATTACCGTTACAGCTGTTTTAAATTACCAAGTGAACTTGTAAATTAGAAATGTTGAATTTTAGAATGTGTTGACGACAGTTGAGTGAATGTCTTAAAAAATGTGTTCAAATAAACTGTATTTTACATGTCTTCCAACGTACTAAATAAATACTTTTCCATAATTTTTTATTCATTAAAATCTGCTTTTTAAAAAGTATGATGCATCAGAATGGGAAAAAAAATCGAGAGAAATATGATAGATTAATTTGTTGTCAAAAAGAAGACTGTTTACCGGTTAAGAGCTTAATGGAGTACCTTTTGTTCATGCTTTGCTATAGAATTTGATGAATAAAATAAAGTGAACGAAGCTCAAAAATGACATTTGTAATCCACTTGGACAGATAATAGACGAAAGAAAATTTGGAACAAAAATTTACGAAGGCAGGAATACTTAAAATAAGGTAATATCTCACGTGTTGCTCGTATTTCCAAAAATGAAAACGTTCCAAAACATTTATGGGTTAAAAAACGTAGAAGTAGTTAACACTTATAAATTTGATTTCTGAAAACTGATTAATTATTAAATACAAAAAAAAAACGTGCAACAGTTACATAGTTAAACACAGTAAATATGGCAGTTAAAATATGAATTCTAACAAACATGCAGGCTTACCATATCGTGTTTTTGACATCAAACATAAGGTTTTGTTTTTTACTTACCTAAAAAAGGAAAAAATAACATTTAGAAACAAATTATTCTAAGACAATAACAAAGTAAAGCAAACTATTTTTTCCATAAAACACTTAACTTGTAACAACATACTAGTCAATGCTTTTTTTAAGAGCAAGATAACTTGAAAATCATTTTATAATTATCCATTAATATATTCATTATAATTATTATTTTATCTTTATATTATTATCTTTATATTATTAATTTATTAAAATTATTAGAAATTTAATCATCTACATAAATAAGACGCTTCATTAGAGGAACTAATAAATAAAGAAGTAGTTTTCAATTTTATGACAATTTCTTTTATTACTGGTAAAAATAATTATTGTTTTTTATATGACCATGAATAAATTTTACACTTCGCACTGCATGTCTATTTTTAGATAATACAGCACTTCATAAATACATAAAAATAAATAGATAAAATATGAAATAATTTTTTAAAAAAGTGATTCAGAATAGTCAAACGTCAAGTGCACTTTGTTTGTATAAAAGCAAATGAATAATTGAAAAAATATTCGCTGAAATATATTACATCGATTGTGACACATGAAGATTCAAATGTAAATCAAATTTACATTTCCCATTGTATGAAAGTTTGTTTTTAGATAAAACAGCAGATGCAGTGCCACTTTACGTATATTTACTAGATGTACAACTTAAAAATTATACGATTTCAAAGCGTTATTTATGAAGTGGATATATTTTGGTGGTGGCCCAGTGGCTTGTGTAGTAATGCTTCGCATTTCCTCGCCACAGGTCTGGAGATCGAGTGCCGGATAGGGCAAGGTTGACTCAGCCTTATACCTCTTAGTGGGTTGATAATAGGAGTACCAGGAGTGATTAAGAACTAAACACTGGGGGTCCCACGTGAGGGTAACTACCTAACGGTGACATATGCCTACACTCTTAGAACAAAAGAGTGAAATCCACTCCAGTTGGAGAAGTGCATTTTCGACACTGCAAAGGAATGAATATTAACTCAGACTGAGTTAAAATCACTCGTTTGGAGTGATCCTGTCAGAGGTTTAACACACAAAGGATCCACTCCAAAACGAGAAGTGAATTTTCCAGACTGGAGGAGTGAACATTAATCAGACTGAGTTAAAATCGCTCGTTCGTTTTAAGAGTGTAGCACCCCAGAGCCCTTGGTTACAAAAGCTGCAACGCGCACGGCAGGCCTTGGCCTAGTTACGGTGTGTTAGGCCGAGGAGATAGAGTTTTTTTTTATATTTCCTGGATATCCTGAAACATTTGGCTAGCCTGATACAAAACCTGCGAGGATAACCTACGTAGCATTTCCCTTTTTCTGTTTTTTTTTTTTTTTGTTTTTAATCCAACACACAATTATTTCCAATACCAATAAATATAGAAATTCGTCAAAATCATGTTTTGTTTCGTGTTGTTGTCTTGGAGACCTAATTTTGTGCTTTTAATTCTCATTCCTGATTGATACTTCTATCGGTATTTAATCAGTTGATTGGTAGCTACTCGTCAAAAAGATAAATAATAATCCGTTGGATAGAAGAGAACACAAAGGAGCATTATTTTGTACTTTCGCTTGAGTAGCTACTAAATGGCTTTTGTATTTTATATGGGATTTTCAAACTATTTTATAGTTTTGAGTATTTTTAAATGTGAGATATTATGGATATATGATAGAAAATGGTGAAGCAAACACAGATAATAAAAAAAAAAGATCATTTTAAGTAAATAAAATTAAAAACAATTTTGGACACCCTATGTGTGTCAGAAAACTAAGCATATACTGAGAGCTTTATTAATCACCATTAGTTTTTACAAAGATAAAAACGCGACGGAAAATATTCAACCGTACATTTTTATTTAAGGTAGGCGATTACCCAAAATTCTAAATTCTTTACTATTACTTTAATCTTTTCCAAATTTGGAATAGTGATTTCAAATATAATGAACAATGCTTTTTGGGCAATTTTTTTTATTTAAATATAATTTAAACGGTGTTTTTCAACTAAAAAAGGGGGTTTACGCCAACACTTCTAGCATAAAAAGTTTTACATTAATTTATCTGAAAATTTTCACAGATGCTATTTCAATATATATCTGTGCCATGAACTTCTAACATCTGGTGTAAGTATACATGTTTTTTTTTTAAATTTCCAAGTGTAAGTTAATCGAAAAAAATCCTTTTTTTGTGGTTAATTTATAACATTTTTCTAAATAACTTTTTTTCTTGTAATTTGCATGTAACTCTTGAGGGTCATTGCATGTATCAGTTCAAAACGAAGAATTTACCACATAATAATTGTTAATAGGATGAAAATTCAATGTGGTAGACTTGTTGGCGTAAACCTCCTTTTTTAGAAGAAAAACACTGTTTAAAATAAATAAATTATATTTAAATAAAAACAAAAGCCTAAATAGTATTATTCATTATATTTGAAATCACTATGCCAAATTTGGAAAAGATTAAAGCAATAGTAAAAACTTTAGAATTTTGGGAAATTTTGGGTATTCGCCTACCTTAAAGAACAAATTGAAGTTATAGCAGCAGTTGGACAAATATTTATGAATTTATTGGGTTGTTTATTATATTTACTACAAGTCGAACATGACGATCCTTAAAGAAGAAGTTTTCAAGGCATTTTTTTCCTAAATATTCTTATTACATTTTTGCATGCTATGAAATTTCATTTATTTTCATTTGGGAGAGCTTGGAGATTTCTTAAAAGTGGAGCCTGAGTATTCCATTTAGGAACTTAGTTTCAAAATGTGCACCTCTTGTGCGGATCTGAGATTCAACCAACCAGGAATGGTTGGACACTAAGTTCAAGACGAACGAAGATGTGCTTTATGTAATTTTTCTGTTATCATCCTTTTTTGTGTATATATATCTTTTTTACGTTTTGTTCAGATAGAAGATTAAACATGATGATTTTCGATGCTACGTCTTTATTTACGCATTTCCTTATTTTTCTCAATAATATTTTCTACATCGCACCTTTTAGCACACTTCAAAAGGCTTTCCTCAAAACAACAGTTGTTACAGATTAATATGTTATTTTCAACCACCCATGAGAACAACCCCCTCCAAACCCGATAAACTTGGGTACAACCACCAACGGAAGACTGAACTCACAAAAATACACAAAAAAATACACAAAAGATACAGACTCAAAGACAACGAACAAATAAAGAGTAACACTGGTGAGGAATAACATCTGTCACGCAAAAAAAAAAGAAGTTCCCCCGATAATCTGGTTTTCTTTTACAAACAATTTTTATTTGGCGTCGCTGGTTAAGACAAAAAAAGCAACATAACTCTAATTACAACGGGAAAAAAATACAAAAAGGAAAATTCTAAGATGTTCTAGGTTAGGGTTAAATTTAGCCTTTGATGGTTTAAGAAAGATAGTAACAAAATGTTTATTGAATTTCCGGTACAAATTACAGTTGCCCCGTAGTGTTAGCCATATAGAAAACGTTAACAATAGAAAAGTTTGTTTATGATAGTAGTATTTATACACGAATATTTATTCAAGGACTTACGTACGGAAAAATTAGTTTTGCATTTTATTGCATTTAAATGTTTTACTTAAATTTTTTACAATTTCATTCAAAACAATATTATAACTATACTCTCTTCTCTTTTTCCCAATCCATTAAATTAGAGAATATCAGAAATACTAAATATTTGAGATTTTTTTTAACTACAGTTAGGTTATTTAAAATACTTTTATTTCTTTCTACGATGCATGTACTATTTTATATAAGAGCATGCATAATAAAAACCTTTAAAAAATTAAAAATTAAGACTTTAGGTACACCATTCAATCCTAAAAAATCAGTTTAATTAATGATTTAGTTTCCACTTTAAAATCAAATGAAATTACAGCAAAACTGTTCTTCATAATTGATTTATTGCTTAAAAACACACAGTTACACTTTAAAATGAATTTACAGTAAACCACATTACATTTATGACTAGTTGGAACAAAAGATTGATGTATGATAATAGTATACAAGTTATTAGTTAAAATTTATCGTAAATAGTTAAATATCATTTAAGCTATTTAAACGCAAAGCATTTACAATAATTTAAAATTAGTAACTTGTAATATATTATAATAATGGAATTTTAAATGGATTTCAAATAGTAATTTACAAAGGACATTAACATTACCAGTACATGCAGCTTTAATTCCAATAAGATAAACTTTTTATACTGTGTTAATTAATTAAAAGCAATTTCAGATAGATGTTCCATGGTAAAAGTCAAAGACCGTATTTAAAAACTATTATACATACATTTTAAAATTCTTTTTATACATAAATTAAATAATTCAAATACTGAGCATTTAGTATTTAGGAAAATGCATAACTAATTGGGATAGTATAATTAGTTTATTGCCATTTTATCATTTAATATAACTATTAATAACTGAATATATGTTAGTTAATCTATTTAATTATTAACAAAAGCAAGGACTTTCAAAATGAACAACCGAGTAGACATCCAACACAACTTTAAAGGGCGACATAGCAACATTTTGAAACACCGTCATATGCAGCTTCTGGACTTTGGATTCTATTTAACGTGCACTTCCTCTCACGAGTATTATTCATCCTACTTCTAGGCGCTGTATAGACTGGATATATTCCGAAAGTTACTTCGGCAATTCTCGGGCCCTAACCTGGAACCTTTCGCATCTAAGACAATTGCCTTACTGACTGGGCTCTCCATCAACAGCAGGTATCACCAGAACATTGAACCACGCTACAGTTAAATTTATCTTTCTACATAGAGAAATTTGTACAGGATTTTCTACTGCATTCAAAGATCGTAACTGCTGAAGACCGTATTCGAACCCATGCCTTCTGGGCCCATCAGTGGTAGTGGTTGAACAGACTAGCGATGTGTCCCGCAACCAAGAGAGGCCAATAGACCATAGGCATCATCATAACATGGAACCACGACTGACTTAAAGATGGTCTTTCTACGCAAAGTATTTTGTAATGGATTTTCGGCTGCACAATCCGTTGACACATCGTAACTGCTAAAGACCATATTCGAACCCATGCCTTCTTTGGGCCCATCAGTGGTGGTGATTGAACATACTAGCGATGTGTCCCGCAACCAAGAGAGGCCAATAGATCATAGGCATCATCATAACATGGAACCACGACTGACTTTATGATGGTCTTTCTACGCAGAGTAATTTGTACAGGATTTTCTGCTGCACAATCATATCACAGATCGTAACTGCTGAAGACCGTATTCGAACCCATGCCTTCTAGGGGCCCATCAGTGGTGGTGGTGGTTGAACAGACTAGCGATGATTCCCGCAACCAGGAGCGGTTCCAATCCGTTGTTTCCATGGTGGTGGTGATGAGGCATGGCGTAACTGACGTCCACCATAGTGGAAGCCAAAGCCACCACACAAAAGACTGCAACAACCATAAGTGAAACGAAAGAATACATGTCTAATGCTTTGGTTTGAACCTGAGAAGATAATGGAAATTTCGGTCAATTGTTTGTTAATTTATACCATTTTACTTTTTCAAGCAAGTTTAAGGTATTAGTGCTGTTTATTAGAGTGGGTCAGTTCGTAGATAAGTTTGAGTTGTTTAGATGGATTGATAACAAGGGGTTTATGAGAAGATAGGTTTATTGTATGTGGATAGTGTGAAAGTTTCCGGTTGGAAATGGATTAGAAAAAGGGATTAAGATAAATTAACATACTTGAAAAAACTTGATAAAAAGCTTCGGATTTGATGAGATTTCTAAAAATTTCCGGTTCGCTTAAATTAAGGTGTTACACCCTTTAAAGCCCAGTGATGCCATTTGGCATCATCATGGTTCTGATCAGTATTTAAAAACGATAATAGCTCTGACATCTATTGGGATTGCTAAAAAACATTTTCTTTTGTAAAAAAATGTGAAAAATGTGCTTTATGATATCATAAGTAGCTGTAAACGATCAGAATTTTTTTTTTAATGATGATGAAAAATTGTCATTGATGGAACAAAAAGTGTTAAATAATAATAAAAGCGACAATTATTAATGAAGTGTATTTTAACCTTCTGATAACGGCCTGGAAATAAACACAAATGTTCCGCGAATTTTAAAAAAAAATACGGATCAGCTTAAAAATCACATTTTGATTATTTTTGAAGATATGATCTTATATCCTATGAATTTGAACTAATATGAATATCAATAAAAAATTATTATTTATAGACATTTTAAATATATTAATATTGATAGAAAACTAAACAAAAGCAACTAAATATTCAAAATGGAAAGTTCACTTTAAACAAAGAATGATTAATACATATTTTAACGACTCCAAAAATTTATATTAAAATAAAAGTACGAAGTCACTAAAACAAATATTCTTGCAGTTTTATTTCTAATTAAATTACTCAGAAACGAATGCATTCACAACCCAAAATGGCATTAAATTTATTGGACAAAACACAAATCCTACAGCTCTAAATATTTTATATTATATGTTTATTATTTCCAAGAAAACTGATAACCCATTTCATTAAAAAAACTCAATACCTTTCCATTAAAATATTAAAACCGTCCTCGTTCTCCAAATTTCATTTCAAGAATGTATTACAAATTCATAAACCTTTTGATAAAAGTAAATGATATAAGGGAAAAATGATTAACTTTATACATAAAGCATATTTTCTGGCAAATGGATCGTAGATTTAATAGAAACATATTAGAGTCATCCTTTACAAAAACAGAGCTTAAAAAATAATGCATCTAAATCATATTTGCAACCATTATTTTTTCGTGTGTTTTTTATATAAGGAAGGAGGTAATAGGTCTAATGGGTCAAGTCACTTTGGAATGAAATGTTATCGAATATCAGGTTCAATTGAAGCATTTGGTTGAATTTAAAAAAATATTGTCTTACTACACTTCATTAGTTTAATAAAATACATTTTTTAATAAAATTTTTATGTATTAGTAGGATACCTGACGCTCAAAGAAAATTGTAACTTTGATTTTTTTTGTTATTTGAAAATTTGTAGAGCCTTGATTTCTGACATATTACGATCGAAAACATATTTGTCTGCTCATTTCTGTATAATTATTATTCAGCAAATCATTCTTAAAAAAAGGATATTACAAATGACACTTTAGTTTTTCTTTCATTACAATTCTTATGAAAATAATATAATAATTCACTATTCATATTTTATTAATGAACAATGACCAAAACTAGAGATATTTACATTAACTTGCATCCTTTCAAAATTTAAGGTCGAAAAAAGGAAGGTGATGAGTTATCAAGTTTAATTCTTCTTAACAGTAACTTGAGGCAAATAATATAGTTAAAGACCCTATATTTAAGTTTTTAAAATTTAAAAAAAGTGTTTCGAACTTCGAATTGTAATGTTCCATTATCTTCAAAGTATTGACTTATTTCATTTCTAAACAAAAACACCCTTCTCCTATCCCCATCCACATCAAATCTATCTCTCCTAATTTGACTAAAAGATGAAAAAAAACTTCCAAAATAAAAACGAAAATGAATATTAATAAATGCAAAATAACAAATGACCATTCCGCCCTACTGAGTCATGCCCATAAAATGATTCCCATGTTCAAGGTTCCTCATCCTGCTAATGCTGAATCATTCAGCCTGGTAAAGGAAGATTCATCGAGAATTTTGCGGGATTTTTTTAGTGGGGTTCGCAACCCCTATGTGGCTAATTGGAGTGGTACATGGAAAGTATCTAAAGGAAGGAATGTATTCCCTGGGGGGCTGGTGTGGGGTTTTATACGATTGGGGGTGGTATGATTTGTCGGAAGATTCGCTACATGTTGACTTTATCGAATAAGACAGAAAAGTTCGTGTTGAATTTCAATAGGAAAATATGTTTTTACATTAATTACAAGTTGTGTTGAAACAATATTTTTTATGTTAAATAATAACACTGTTCGACAAAAAAAATGCAAGTGTTTGTCCCGAAGCTACTTTGGCGATTTTTTGCTTATTTGGTGGTCCAATAATAGAGAAATGACATTTTTAGCCCAAGTTTAATAGGGGGATTCATCAGAGATCAAAAAACTGATTTTTTAACGTTTTTTCATAAAAAACGAATTTTCTGACATTTTTTTGGCTACAAACAACCTGCAACTGGTTCTTACCTCTATATGGGTGTTAAGTGAGTACCGATGGGCCATTTTGGAACTCAAACACCGCTCCAAAACTGTCTAAATTAGCGATTTCTGTATCAAAACGCCATTTTTGATGTTATTTCATGTTTTTTCACGTGGTTACTTTTTTGGCTACAAACAACCTATAAACCTTCCTGCAACTGGTTCAATTACCTATATGGGTGTTAAATGAGTACCGATTGGCCATTTTGGAACTCAAACACCGCTCCAAAACTGTCTACATTAGCGATTTCTGGCTCAAAACGCCATTTTTTCAATGTTATTTCATGTTTTTTCGCGAATGGAGGTATGATTACGTATCTATGTATGTGTTATGTGTCTATATAAATGTTATCATTTTATTCGGTGTTCATAATTTAATTTTATTTATCTCAATTTAATTTTATTATCTCGAAAGCAGATCCAGATACGTAATCATAGCTCCATACGCGAAAAAACATGAAATAACATAAAAAATGGCGTTTTGGGCCAGAAATCGCTAATTTAGACAGTTTTGGAGCGGTGTTTGAGTTCCAAAATGGCCAATCGGTACTCATTTAACACCCATAGGGGTAATTGAACCAGTTGCAGGAAGGTTTATAGGTTGTTTGTAGCCAAAAAAGTAAACACGTGAAAAAACATGAAATAACATCAAAAAATGGCGTTTTGGGACAGAAATCGCTAATTTAGACATTTTTGGAGCGGTGTTTGAGTTCCAAAATGACCCATCGGTACTCACTTAACACCCATATAAATGTAAGAACCAGTTGCAGGTTGTTTGTAGCCAAAAAAAATGTCAGAAAATTCGTTTTTTATGAAAAAACGTTAAAAAATCAGTTTTTTGATCTCTGATGAATCCCCCTATTAAACTTGGGTTAAAAATGCCATTTCTCTATTATTGGACCACCAAAGGAGCAAAAAATCGCCAAAGTAGCTTCGGGACAAACACTTGCATTTTTTTTGTCGAACTGTGTAATCCATGGTTGGCCCAAACGTTACGTTGAAGGCACATCACGCATGCATTGAATTTTTCATTATCAGGATTCGCCATTGAACGGACCCTACATCGTAGTTATACTATGAAGAAAGAAAGTTTACGATTATATATGTTATTCAACCGTTTACTTTGGCAACAGGTAGCAGAGGTTTAAATTGCCACAATAGAAGTGCAGTACCCTATGCCGTAGATATATATTAAATAATGTCCAATTTTATTCAATAACACCAGCCATTTATCGTTTACTTTATCCACACTATACTGCCATGGACGGGTAAGCTGCATTATAGCAGATTAAGCTGCATTAAGCTTTGCCTTCAATTGCTATTCATGTTGTTCGTAGTTTTTGTTTGGTATGTTCTTAGCTATTTTAGAGCAGAAGTTCTAGTTTTACGTAGCACTTACAAAGCATAGTACTACATATAAGTTGCTTAGATATTATGCAGTAAATTTCACTGATGGTAGTTTTTTAATTATAATCATCATTAGCTTTTCTAACTTAGATACGATACACTTGCAGATCCGCCAATGCTTCGACCACCATTGAACTTAAAAATCCGTCGTCACCTGGCCGTAAGGTTTCCGAGAAATACTCTTTTTTTAATATAATTGTCAAACTATTATTTTTTTTTAATTTCACAACACTTTAAATCTTAAAGTATGAACCTACAATTTATAATAATATCTCAAATAAAAATATTTTTTAAAAACTAAAATTAAATTTTCAGCTTAAAAACTAAATTTTAATCCCATTGAGAGAAATCAAATTTACACTTCTGACAATTTAAGTATCTCCAGAACTGTTAAATATATTAATAATTATGAAAGGAAAGTCTGAATCTAGGTGTTTTAGAATATATTTTTGATAACATCTTATCCGTAAATAATTCCTTTTCATCCGCTATAACGGTTTTGACCTATGCAAAAAATACTTTTTACTTTTTGCCAATAACTATTAGTTAGAACCGCTTCAACAAAATTTATAGAAGTCTTAAGTAAGTTTTTAATTTTATTCGTGTACAAAAAATAATTTTACACGACATTAACTTGAATTGCTCCTAATTACATTTGATAATCGACTTATTTCTTATCCCACGGTAATCACTCAAGTGCATAATCCACCCTACCTAATTACTCGATTTTTTTTCGCCAGGAAACCGTAGTTATCTTCCCGGAGCAAACAAATACAATTAACTAATTACAGACAAATAAAATCAAGCATTAAACTTCTTTTAAAACTTCCTTAAAACGCCTTTTTCTAACATTCGATTATTTTTTTCTCTCACTCGATGTTCATTCAAACATTTACAAATACGCTTTTTTTTTCTGTTCAGCACAAAAAAAAAAGCAACTTTTTTGGACATTTAAATAATCGAGTTTTTTTACAACAAAAAAATCGATTCTTCTACAGAAGTGAGTATTAAAAAAATCAAAAATATGAATGAAAAAATCGAGTTTTTTTTTATCGAATCGAGTTCAATACCTCGGAACGAAGAAGAAGAATCCGTCGATGCATCAACTTCTAAAATGGAATTGAATTACAGATCGAGTCCAGACGGAGTTGATAATGCATGAAATTAGGCTTACAATCCCCTCCTGGCTTTACTTTCACTAGCTAGGAACGCAAATGCGAATTCCACTATTGGGCTTGATACGAATAACTATCTTAGAAGTCTACACTCACAAATAGCTCTTCGTGGATAAAGTTGGAGTTACTTGGTGTTACGTGCTTACTCCATTAACTCTTGAAAATACCTTTTCGGAAATAGTGACTCACAAAATTATTTTGCATGGGAAATTATAACTATCGGAAATGGAAATCCCAATAATATTACGTGCGAGAAAATGATAATTTGGATTAGCTGTTTATTAGTGGGTTTACAAGTGCTCGCTGAACAGCATTAATAATTTAACATATAATTTTATTAAAAGGTTTTATGTGCTCCCTGTAAAAAATGTTCCATAAAACTGGAGGCATCACGTTCTACCACCATTTTTCTAAAATAAATTTAAACCAATTTCTGACGGTTTTCGGGCTACTTTATGCAGATCGATATCGCTTGTTTTTCACATGAACTAAATGCCGAGGGATTACATTGACAAATTAAATTAAATTAATTGGAGATTTTAAACTCTATTAGAAATTTTTTAAATGGTTATACGGTTTTATCAAAAAATTAGCTTAAGCTGCAGCAATGTTAAATGCAGAATTTGCTAGTGATCAAAGAAGATTTTGTTAGTAATCAACATATTGATTTTTAAAGTCATTTAATAATTATTTTTAAGTTTAAATTAATGTATATTATTCATTGCAACAAAAAAAAACAAATCCTTTAATTATCCAATACAGGACTGCGATTAATATTTCTAAAATAGATGGATCATAATGACTGAACTAGGATGTGAGATCTTTGTGCAGTCCGTTTGCCAATCAGCATTTTATTGTTGTACTACATATCGTATTTCAAAGAGAAATCTTCCACTCTTCATAATACCATAGTCAAGAAATAAAAACATGGTCTATATGGATGTCTGTCATTTTCCCTATGAGACATGAGATAACCATTTCGTATATTCGTACGTACGATAAAGAAGGGAATTAATTTAATATTAATAATAATCATTATAATTAGGCCGTGTCCTCACCACGACATCAACGACAACACTGACAATACCTGCGTGCGCATGCATATGCAATTTGACCAGCATGTGCGCACACGCGCACCTACCTCTATGCGCGATCATGCCTGTACAAATTGTATATGCATGCGCGCGCAGGTGTTGTCAGTGTTGTCGTTGATGTCGTAGTGTGGACAACGCATTAAAAGAACAAAAAAATAAAAATAAAACACGTAAAAATAATATCGCACGCCAAGGGAAAAAATACCGTGAAAGCGAATAAAAACATAAATAGATAAAATCGAACAAAAACAAACACAGAAACAAATAATATATAGAACTCAATCCGGCAATCATTTGGAAAAAATATATGATTAACATGCTTTTATATTAAATTGAAAAAATATAGAGTTCCCAAGTCGTCGATATTTATAAAAAAAAATCGAACAATTATTTTTAAAAGCAGAATAAATTATTATATATTAGGTGAATAGGGAGTTTATTATATAATTTAGGGGCAAGATAGATTTTTTTTTAGTAAATATAGTTTTGGAGAATGATGGAATAAGAAAATTTCATTTCATATGGTACTAAATTTCTGCACAAGTTTACCAACGTTTTGGGTATCATTTAAATACAAATAGCAACACTTTCGCAAAAAATTTAGTAATTTTTCATCGCACCCAATAGTGGTTTTGATGGCAAAGCTTTTGGGAGGAATCATCGAAGAATTGAGTTGATTTCTCCCTGCATTTCATTATAACATAATCCCCCTAATGTACTTAATTTTCAAGTCAGGTTTGAAAAATTCCACCGGTAAAAGGTGTTTATAGATTGTTTGGAAGAAATTTGGATTCTCTGAAGCAACTAAAAGCCGATGTTTAAAATAGTTTTTTTAAGTTAATTTTAAGAGTTTGATTTATAATACCTGATATATAAGTAATTATTGAATACATTTGACAAAGTAAAAATTCAATCAGTATAATATTTATCAACAAAGTATTTGTATGGTTGAATTGGAATGCTTTATTTATTTGATATTAATTTTAGCTTGGTACTTGTGTCTATTGTACCATGTATTGATTAGCATTTATTTAATGTTAACTGCTCTAAAAAATTCTCACAAGAAATTGAAAATGATTTCGCTTTCCTCCAAATTAAACCTTCTAAGGTTTCTTAGTTGAAATTATAAATAATTGTGTAAGATTGTACGCAAAACGAAATCAGTCAAATGAAATTACAATTCTGTTAAATTTAAAACTTGTATGTTGAATGTAGTAGTACACCCAACCCGAGGTAACATTTCAGAATGAGAACATTTAAATTTGTTAAGAAAACTAAGTATATTTATGATACAAGTATCATTTGGTGTACTAATAAAGTTAAAAGGCAGTATTAAAATGTAAAGTCAAATAAATGAAACAATGCGAGCAGTTTCGCTTGAAAAATCACGAGTAATACGATTCAGAACATTGCGGTGGTTTAGAAATTTCCCATTCTATCCTTAACAAATTATTCCGAAAATTGGATGGATAGCTAAAATAAATTGTTTTTCGATCTTCATTTCCATAAGTCGATGGAATGTTACTTTATTTAGCTGTCTCAGACACAATATTCACTTACATAAGACCTTAAAACAGGGAAACTAATTATAAATTTATTTTCCATGAGATGTTTTCTCCTGAATGAGCAAGGCGTATCGGGATCGGAGGTAACAAGCTTCCCTATTCATAGCTTTCTTATCTTAATTAATACATTTTGTTGACGGCTGCCTATCTATATATCTAAATCCAGACGGAGAATGTTCTAAAACGTTTTTGGAAAAAATCTATGCCCCACCAGGTAAACTAGATACCACTCTAATATATAAATCGGCTCATTTTTCAATAAAGAATCATAACTAAATTTGTTCTCGATCTAAGAACAACAATCTTAAAACAACTCCGAAGATGCATTACTCATTCGCTACCTTGGCTGTCTTGGCGGTTTTCTGCGTCGTTGTCTTGGCGAGCCTCATGGATACCACGGAGGCCTTGCCACACAGGCATCACCATGGCCACCGAGGACTGGAGCATCTCTTGGCGGCAGGTATCATCGCCAAACTCTTCCAGCATCATCATCACCACCATCATTAAAGGGCACCATTATTGTAGCAGTTGATGATGCAGCTATGGATTTTGCTGACAGATGGTACTCCTGAAGTCCTAGCCTAGTTGTCGACACTTCATAGATGATAGGCTTTCCATCATAGAAGATCTAGGTGATGTATCTTATCTATGAATTTTTCGGCCAGATGGTAGTCCTGACTTCTGAATGCCTTGCCAAATATTTCTAACATCTGTAGATATTAGGCTTTCCACCCATAGGATACACTCAGATGATCTGTGACAATCCAGCTCAGGATTTTCCTGGCAGATGTTATTGCTGACTCCTGAAGTCCTAAAGAAGTTGTCCGAACACGATAGGTGTTATCCATTTCACTATAAAACCTAGATGTTTTGTAACAAGTTAGCTACGGATTTTATTGACAGAAGATTTACTACTGACGCCCGGAGCCATCACCAAGTTACATCATCAGTGTTGTCATTGCGGCAATGGAATGTGTGCGACAAGGTATCTGTGGATTCTGCCGACAGATGTTACTTCTGAAATCATTTTCTGGTTGTCAAATATCATTTATGTTATATTTACTATCATAGAAATCCAAGATGATGTGCCTCATCATAGTCGTAGGACTTTTCCAAAGGATGTTACTGCTGCCATCCAAATCCTCCCAGAACATCATTAACTGCCAATGTTACCATCATCAAAAGAGCTTAATTATCTAAAGGTTTTCACCAAAGTGGTTGTGCAATGACACTTCTATGACTGTAGAAACTCCTCAATTTTCTTTTCCTTCACTTGGACAATATTCCCTCAATTTATGAACTAATGCATTTTCAAAGTCCTCACGTTTTCCACCAAAACAACACTCCTATTAGAGCTACCCGAACTTCTAATTTAATTCTAAAATAGAATCTATAATATCTTCCTTATATTGAATATTATTTGTCTTTTGAATGAATAGCAGAACTGTATTACCAAAAATATACTGCCTTTCTACTTTTACTACTTTATAATTCCTAGCACGTTTCCTTTATTTCATGCTCCCTTTCATTCGCCTTTCCTATATTTACTTTACCCGTTCTTTTACTTTTCTATAATTATTCATTTGTGTTATTTTCTAAAAAAAATCGCTTAAATGATACTTCTTTATATGTATACTACTTTTTGATTAATAATCGAGAATGACTTTAATTGAGGCATAACTCTAACAAAATCTTCGTGATTTAGTTTTCTTAAACGTTAATTTTCTTTTATTTCCTATCAAGTAATGCTTTATTTACATATTTATACTTCTACTTCCTTTCTTTCTTTAATTTCTTCCTTTATATTTAACAATTTCATTTCTATGTCAGATAGCTTTTGTATGCAATATAAATTAAATGAATAATGTGGAGTTTTTAGATTACATGAATTGTAAAATATTGCACTTTCTACTGTCATCAGAAATTTAGCAAAGATAGTTATGTTTTTTTTTTATGTCAGCGAAACTTGGATGGTTATGAAAATGAGAATATATTTATAATTTTATATTTAATAAAAATATTTGACGGACATGCTTGTGTTTTTTTTTTGCTTTATATAGGTCATACTTACAATGTTAAAAGTTTAATTCACTAAATATATTTTGAATGCTATTGCTTATACAAAATTATACGACTTCTTAAACGTTTCTAAGTAATTTTAAAATATGTAAATAAAGTAAATTAAAAATTAAATATTAAATTTATAATTAATTAATAATATTTTAGTATAGATTATAGTTAATTAAATTTTAACATTGAAAATATTTATATTATATTTTCATAATTTTACCCATTGACTTAGATAAATGCAGGTTTAAATACACATTTTTCTTTTTCAAAGTCTGATTTTAAGCATAACATTAGAAATCAATAATGTTTAAAGTACATGTCTTCTTACAAAAGATATCTTTCAAAAGTAGAATCTTTAACATCTTTTAAAAGTTGTTTTGCTTCTCTGACTTTTAAAAAATCATTCCAGTGAATTTATAAATGACTTTAAATAACAATTGAAGAAAAAATCCGATTGGAGAATTTTTCCTTATGCTTCTACCTTTTAACATTATAATAAATAACAAAGAACATGCGGAAAACTTACTGTGGACGTGAAAAATATTTAACATTTTAAGAAATAATTGTAGACAAGAAAATTCATTAGATTAAATTGATAATCATATAGTTCAACAATTCTACAAACAAAGGATACTGCTTTAAAAATTCGGCTTAGATTGTACAACTTGTTAAATTTAATGAATATTACTTTTCTAAAACATTCAAAACATATAAAAAGAAATATTGATTTAAATGTAGTGAAGGTAAATTGAAGGGTGTTTTTGGGGGGAGGGGATTTATAAAAGTAGGGATTGGGCAGGAGTGACATTATTAATCTAAATAGTAAGCACCATTCTACACATTTTTCACCAAGCTTGAATTAAGTATGACGCAATACAACAATTGTATTGGTTTTTTTAAGTAAAATGCACAATTACGCTTAATTATTATTTTGAAACTGCTAATATAATCTAAAAAAACCATATTTTTACCTCATAGGTAATACGAGGTGGAAAAATCCTGAAAAAAAACAATCAGTATATCAAAGAAAGTATTCGAAGAATTTTTTGTATTTGTAGTCGAAGAAAAATATTGGTTGAAAACAATAAGTATGTCAAAAGTATTCGAAAAATTTTTTGTGTTAGTATTCGAAGAAAAATATTAGATGAAAACATTTAGTATGTCAGTCTAATTTTGAAACATTAAATCCTAAATTAAGTGATACAGATATAATTATGTAATATATGCGAAAAAAATCTAACTTAAAGAAAACACTTTATCATAAAAGCGAAGTTGCTGTTTTGGCTTAGGATTAAATTACAACCATCAAAATTTGATACTTAGTTATTTTTTAAAATCACACCCTTCGCAAAATAAACCAATAATAGAGTATTTAATTTAAAACAAAAGAATATAATTAGCCTTTTTGAAGCATCCATTTGCTTTTGCTTTAAATAAATTTAAAATCATTTGTTTAAACTAATTGATTGACGACTACGTTTTTAAATTTATTTGTTCGAAATACATCACTGGATTAAATACTGTTGCGTGACAATTATATATCGCTTGACTGCAATTTAATTTTGAACGCAATATTTAAATCTAAACCTAATAAATTGTTAATTAAACTTTACATGCAATTACTTTAATGCATGTAATCCAAATAACCATTATAATTCTTATTTAAGAATATTACATTAGAATAATAGGATATAAAACTTTATTTTTAGCCCGATAGAGCAATTTTTGCGTCAAAACTCACTCTCGAAGTTACTCAATCATTAAAAAAGTGGAATAAATTGTTTTTCATGCGCAAAGAATAGAATACAAACATAAAATATAACGATTAGAATATTATGTATAAGGGGGAAACAAGTGGATAAATATTAAGTAACAGAATTCAGCGTTTCATCCGGAACTAAAAGCATGCTTAGGGTCACGCGAATGCAGATTTCCTTATCCAACCAGGTAAAGTTCCGTCCGGAAGCACATTTTTATGTTGTTGTTTATTCAATCATCGTGTTCGGGTAATTGTGTCAGAAATGCGATTTTCGGTAATCCAAAATAAGCTATATTACACGCCCATTTTACTTGTGGGAGACAACTTCACCCAGTGGTAGGTAATTGCTTCCGAAAAAAAAAATTGCTTCCTCGACATTTTTTTTCTCTTTCCTGTTCCTGAACTTCGATCATTAAGTTATGTGGTGTATATAAGGTTGGTGACGGCTGTTGAGTTTCATTACGATCTCTTGTTTTCAGTCAGAGAACTTCCAAAACAACCAAAAAACAAAAGATGTTTTCTTTCGCAAAAATCGCCGTGGCTGCTGTCATCAGCGTTGTCGTGTTGGCGTCCACCATGGTGCCAACCACCGAGGCCATGCCCCACCACAACCACAACCAGGGATTTGGCGGGCTTGAGCACCTCCTGGCTGCTGGAATCATCGCCAAGCTGTTCCAGAACAACAACGGTGGATTCAACGGCTAAATCCCCCTAACTTCTCGATTGCTTGCTGCTCTGGAGCAATCTAAGTGGAGGACCTTTCACCATCTTGCTATCGCTAAACTTCCTGATGCTTTGCTGTCTTTAAGTCATCCTAAAGGACATCAGCCACCTTGTTTTTGCCAAACTTTTCATCGCTTTCTGATGTGGAGTCATCTAAATAGAGGACTTTCACCCCTTTGCTGTCACCAAACATACCGATGTTTCTATGTTCCGAACGGTAGATTCACCACCTCGCTTTCACCAAACTTCTTCAAGGCTTGCTACTCTGAGAAAACCTTCCCTGATGATGTTACAGCTGTTCAAAATAAGCTTTCAGCAATGAAAGTTTACCTGCCTCATCAACGCCGGATTGGTGAATTTGGTGATGGAGTCGCAGCCGATTAGAAAATCATCTACCTCGTGCATCAAGCCTTACTCTTCTGCTACAATATCCCTTGCTGATGCAACTTACAGAACAACTTTCCTTTTTGCATCAGAGGCTTTTCATGAACTCTTTCTGATTGTCACACAGGACTAATATACTCTATTCTGGTAACTATACAATTTATAACAAACTTCTCTATAAATTTGCATAATTTCTCAAAAGCCGATTCTATGAATACAACAAGACGTCCATAACCAATCTGCAGTCTACTTTATTCATTTTCTGGTAAATCTTGGTATTTTTTATTTATAACATATAAAACTTATCAGACTTACAGATTCAGTAATTTAGGTAGCTACTTTTAAAGTACAAAGGAATATCAAACATTTGCATGCCAGCATTAAGTATCTTCTTACTAATAATATTCTAAGGTTGTTATTTTCTTTCTAACTTTAATTTGCATGCCTCTTTTTTCTGTAGTCTTTACCTTTTTCTAGCTTTCTTATTTTGATTTGTGATAGCCTATGCTTTTTTATTTACACACTCTTATTAATATAAAAGTATAATTTTCATGCATTTGTGTATAGGTCTTCATATTGTAAATAGATATTTTTCCCATTTTAAAACATTTACATAACTGTAAATACATATTTTTATCATTTGCAACTGTATCATCATTCCAAATGCAATAGATTTTTTTTGTACAGAATTTATTTTTAATATTTTTGCATAATATTATTATCCATCATGTAACATTGCAATAACCAATAGTTACTAGTCATGATTATAATATATGTTTCTTTAAATTTCATTGTATTATAATTTAACTGTATCATTGTTTGAAATTTTAAATTTTCAATGACATTCAAATATCTAGCATCTGACCATTGTGATAAAATATAGCATTTGCTGAAAAATAAAATTTATATTCTTTATATTTTTTTTGTGATTTTCCATGACTTCTTTACGTACAATTTAATTTGAAAATGACAGTTAAATGATATTAAGGCAAAATAAAGTCTTAAATAAATTTAATAAAGATTTGTTACAACAAAATATAATCATTAAATGGAAATGCAGTGATTGCTCAAACATCTAAATATTTATTTAAAATCTAAAAAACGAAACCAATTCGAAGATATTATGTTTATAGCACATATAACAGTATAGTTTTCAAGTGGGTGTTTTCATTATTTATGTAAATTGTATTCATGAAAAAACAAGTTAGCTACAACAAATACAATAATTTATTTTCAAATTTTAATGTTTGTATGTTTCAAATTTAAAGATAAAAGTTAGAGGAAGATTAAATAAGTGGAAAGGTAAATGCATGCGATAACTTTACAAAATATCTTTTCAATTATATTACCGATTAAAAATATCTCAGTAAAAAAATACTCAAAAACTTATTACTATAACTTCAAATAGATAATGATCGTAATTCATAAATGGATTCTAAAAGTTAATTTCTTTAATGAACTTAACTTTTAAAATCCATTAATGAACTTTTAAAATCAATTATTTATTTGAAGTAATAGTAGTATTTTTATCTATAGTGTAAATAAGTTTTAAGTTAACATGTTATAAAAGATTTTTTCAAATATTTTTTTAAACAGTGCAATAGCTTATTTTTAACAGCGCAATACATATTTTTTTAAACAGCATATAACATATGAGTACCCATTAGAAAATTTATAGATTTTTCCTAGGTACCTTCTTAAAAAAATTAAATAAAATAAAAATTTTGTTTCTGTAATGAAACAAAATTTTATTCTATTCAATTAAACTATGTGTGGTTTGGCATGAGAGTTTGCTCGATATTACTCATCTGTAACGAAGTAAGAAGTTTTAAATTTTTTCAATATTTGACTTGTGTATTATAAAAATTCACCTGATTTATCCCTTTCAGTCCAAGTTATGTCATTTGGCATCATCATTTTTCCATTCATAATTGAACAAAATATTAATAGTTCTGACATCTATTGGGAATAATAAAAAATATTTTCTAATGAAAAAAAAAAACTTTGAAGAATCGAATGATGTGATTTCTGATAACATAATTTGCTATACACGATCAGAAAAAATATTTCCAAAATGATTATGCAAAATTGTCATTGTGACTGAAAAGGTTAATGTATGCGCATGAACAGTGACATAATGCAGCGATGCAAGTTTATATTATTTTAGTGATTACCCTTGCTTTTTTTAAAAAATTAATCCGCTTAACTACTAAAAACATGTCGGGCTAAGAAGCACATTCGGTTAGGCACTCGCCTAGCAAGCGAAAGGTCCCTGGTTCGGGTCCGGGCATCGGAATAATAATTGTCGACCTATAAACGACCCGTGCAACTAAAAATATCAGACGAATAATATCCCGTGTAAGGGAGGGCGCGTTAAATAACCTTCTAAGTCCTAACGCTGCGCACGATGTCGCCCTTAATGGTTGCGATGGGTGCCTATTCAAGTGTCGGCTCGTCACTTGACTGTGGTCTAAAATACGACGCCCGTTGCCAAAAGCCCTCATGTAGCTCCAGTGCGATGATAATTCAAACCGAACCCAACTAAAAACATGCCCACGTCCAATTCTTAATTCAAAAACACATCATCTACAACACGCTACACACATAAACTTCTTCCCTAAATAAATATTCACACCCCTCCCAGTTTCTTACTGAAACAAACGCAAGCAATTTAAGTGCAATCAAAACTCCAAAATCACACACCCGGTACTCCGAAAACAAACAAACCGAATGCAAAGCGGATAATAAGCTTCCTCTCGCATTACCGAGGTGCGGATTAGCGAGGTAATGCCGGCAACAACTCTTTTCCGGGCCGAGATTTGCGCGACGAAAACACATTTAATCCCGCGGAGTAATCCTGAGGAGTAATTTTCTCCAGGAATTACTTTCACTACTCAAATATTTCTGTTTGTGATTTGGGTTATACGTTGAGGACGTTTGTCTTTAGTTGCTGTTATTTTATAAGCAGTTTAAACTGTATGAAGTCACTCAATATATACTTGTAGTAGCGTGTGCAGATGCGTTCCGTTAAGTTGACAAACGTTCACTTTAAGAGGGATGTCAGTCACTTAGATCTAATGCATTAGTTTTGGAATCACAACTGAAACATATTTGAAAAGATAATGTTAGCTAGTTATTTAATTACATACTTTTGAAGTTTTAAAATTCCAGAAATGTACAGCAGATGGCGACACTATTTTAAAACTTGGCCAAAATATATAAACGTTATTATTTTCTTTTTCGCAATGCAACACTATATACTGCTTCCAAAAAATCTGCTTTTGCCGTAAGCATGTTTACATGCAATAAAAATTGCATTTTAATAAGCTACTTCAATAAACATGTGCCTCATATCCGCCAGAAGTTATGAATACATATATGAATACAGCTAAAAACTTATGCTAGCAAAACTGGTAAAAAGTTTTAATTAGTTAATATTAAATATATATTTTTTATTAGTCGAATTATCTAATGGTGCTGTCTGGTGGCTTATGTCATAGGAGGTGGCTTATGTCATAGCATGTCTGGTGGCTTATGTCATAGCATGTCATAGGAGGGGGCTTGTGAACTGCCTTATGGGATACTGGTTCAAAAGTGGCTTCACCTTTTCCCCTAGGAACAGAACTGTTACTTTCTATATATATGCACATACATTGTGGAAATGGGATCACATGGCGAAACAATACTTTTGCAAAAGTTGTGATTTTAAAACTAATGCAAAGCTCTATTGGACTGACAGTCCCTCTTAACTGTCAGAGACCATTAACCCTTTCACATCTAGAACGGCCCAGGCGGCCGTACAACTAAGGACTCTATAATGATATTCCTTTCATATATTACTCGAAAACGAATGTCTTCCGTAGCCAAAAGGTTAAGTGAGGCAACAAAAGCTTATCGAAAAACACCGAAATGGTGTCGCTCTTAGTATAACTAATTTATTTTTTAACCTTCGCTATTTTTTTATTTACACGATAATATATTTGAAAAAAATAGAAAGTATAGTGGCTGAGGCATTTATTGTCAGTGGAAATTGAGTTATATAAATGGATAATTAAAAATGAAGGCCTCAAAAATTAAGAAAAGTATCACAAAACCATCAAAAGTACTTTTTGCGAAATTTAATTTTCAGAAGATTCCACATAGTAATCAGTATCATTACGAATGCGGTTGAAAAAAAATCAAACCTCGTCGCCAATACGAATTGTACGTATTTTTTTTTTTTTTTTTGTCTGTGAAGGGTATCATGGGGAATGATTTGCCCCTGCTTCTGAACATTATGTATCAACAATAAATTCCTGAAGTGATGTGGCGGTAGTAGCTGTCCTCAACCCCCAGAAGAGTGCATTGCTACCTCGTTCAGGGGGGCCGGAGGCCTGGTGGGTAAGGTCCAGGACTGGCATCCCCAAAGTTGCGAGTTGGCATCCCCGCTGATGTTAAATCAGTCGTGGTCACAAAGTCCTCCAAGTTCCCATTCCAAATCAATACATCAGTAGGTGGCAAGTCAATTCTGGGAATCATCTAGTTGGTCTATGTCTGTAAAATTTTGATGGATAATTTTATTTGTGTGTGTCGCGTCTGTCTTATTTGACGAAGGTTTATAAGCGGGTCTCTGATCGAGCATACCAGCTTGAATATATTTATGTACCAACCAACCTCGTTCAAAACGGTATAAGTTAACTTTCTCTCTTCGAGTCGACTACAAAGAATATTTTGTTTAAGATTTATAAAATAGAGGGAGCCACTACTGACTGTAAGTAGATCCTTCTAATTTAAGAGTCATGTGTCATTATAAGGAACTCAGAATTATTATCTTAGAGGAACTTGCAACGGTAGCCGTGACTACAACGAACCAGTAAACATTACCGTAAACGGGGGTCTTCTAAGCAGGCTAACTCGGTCCGACTCTTTCTAACAATTCTGGGGGCTGGAGAGTCTAGTCGGTTAGGGATTCGCCCAGCATACGAAAGGTCGCAGAGGTCCAGGCATCGCCAAATTAACTGCCGACCTATAAACGACCCGTGCAGCCAAAAATGTCAAACAAATAATACCTTATGTAGAGGGAGTGCACGTAAAATATCCTAAAAAGTCCTAACGCTGAGTAAGATGTCGCTCTTAACGGTTGCGTTGGGTGCCTATACTCAGGTATCGGCACGTCACTTGACTGTGGTTCTAATAGCCCTTCGCCAATAGCCCTAATGTAGCATTAGTGCAACGATAATTCAAAATAAACTAAACTACTACGGATACTTCGAAAAAAAACCTGTTACAAATATTAAAATACTACGTGAAATGAAAATATTGTTATTTCCTCAACATTTTTTCACAAAACAAAGGGAAGCGCTGTCTTGATCATCCCTAGATTACGCCGGATTCTGCTTCACAACAAGCGAATTATATTTCTAATGTTTGTTACTAAACCGGCAAAGCTTAGGTAATTTACCAGAAGCCGGTTAATTTCTTAAGAGTGATTAAGGAGTGAATAAAATATAAGTCTTGAAAATGTTTTCAAGGGTTTCTGTTTTCTGATGTATGCGGTTTAGTTATGTATAGCGTTCAAAACGTGTTTTCCAGCAAAACTCATAATTTTCAAAAAGCTATAAATTTTATAATTTTAATAATTTTTATAATTTTATTACATTTTAAAATTTTCCTACATTTTATAATTGTCCTACATTTTAAGATTTAAAAATTTGGAGCAGTTATTTATAATCATCAGTAACAAAATGAAATATAGAACTCTTTCAGAAATTGAATTATCATTAAACATTTTAATTTAAAACTTATACAGTAGTTTCAAATTTACATATCAGCCTATATCCTTATTACTCAGAGGGTTAACCCTTTCAGCCCCAATTACAAAACGGCATCATCATTTTAGAAAAAAATATGTTCGTCCATAGCCATTGATATTAAAAAAACACATCATTCAATTTTTAATTTTTTTTTCTGTTTGAAAATATTTTTTATTAATAACAAAAGCTGTCATCCTATTATTTCTTTTTAATTATTATCATAAACATGATGATGCCGAATAGCATCACTGGGACTGAAAGGGTTAATAACAATACTTTAAAAACAACATGATAGTATTACAAAATACTACGTAAAAACTTAAATCATGTTATTTTCTCAACATGTTTTTCACAAGACAAGGGGAAGCGCTGTCTTGATCATCCCTAGATTACGCCGGATTCAGCTTCAAAACAAGCGAATTATATTTCTAATGTTTGTTACTAAACCGGCAAAAGCTTGGGTAATTTACCGGAAGCCAGTTACATTCTTAAGAGTGATTAAGGGGCGAGAATAAAATATTACTGTCTTGGAATTGTTTTTAAGTGTTTGTGTTCTTGGTTCTGCATTGTTTATTAATGTGTTGGATTGGTTAGGTTAGGTTTGGTTTGAATTAGCGTCGCACTAGAGCTACACGAGGACTTTTGGTGACGGTTGTCATAATTTAGAGCCACATTAAAGGGACCAGCCGACACCTGAGTAGGCATCCAACGCCACCATTAAGGGCGACATCGTACTCAGACCTAGGACTTTGAAGGATATTTAACGCGCACTCTTCACACTGGGACATTTCGGACATTTTCTGGCTGCAAGGACAGTTTATAGGTCAGCAGTTATTTTGGCGATGTCCGGACCCGAACCTGGGACCGTTCGCATGCTAGGCAAGGGCCTAACCGAGTGGGCTCCCCAGCCCAATATGTGGGATGGCGTTTGAAAGTTTATTTGTCGTCAGTATGAAAATTTCATGAAAAAATCTAAATCTATTGGTCTTACTTTTCTGGAAAAAGCTTTTCAAATTTTAAATGATTTAAGTTAGTTATAAATGTTTTTTTTATTTAAATTTAAGATAATTTAAGTTATTTGAAATATTTTTTGTCATTTAAATTACTTATTAGGAAGATTTGTTGATCTATTTAAATTATTATTTTTTCCAATAATTTATTATGATTAGCTTGCAAACTTACTAAACTTTACTTATACAAAGTCTATCATTCATTGGCGACCATTTGAGAGCGGGTCATAACAAACAGGTTGCTAAATTAAGCATTGGATTAATAATCATCATAATCGTAGCATCCATCTCGATTAACACGCTGTTTTGCAGGCTTAGATTGGATAATGTTTTTATGGCGTAATTTGAGCTGTAACGGTCGAGAGCAAACGAAACCCCAGGAAATCAAAACTTAATAGAAAATGCACTCTAGTTTTACTCTGATTTCTCTAAATTGGCAAGTTATCAAATTCGTATGATGTTCTGCCAAGGTTATTCAGAATAATTAATGTTTAAAAACTTAACTCCACTTTCCTAAAACATAACAAATTAATATGATCGAAATGCGAATAAAACGAAATGCAAAGAAACTTTCAAACTAGCGTCTTGAAATTCTTATTATATACATTGCCATTGATTTTTTATTGTTATGAATGGGTTTCATGGTGGGTTTTGATTGGTGCAACTCCAAACCAATGCAAACTAAAATAAACACCTTAGACAAAAGCGTCTAAATGTTGGCTCCATTTTTGAGGTTTTGAACAAATACCTCCAAATCCCGCACTAATCGAACCCTACACTTAAGAGGAGTCGAAGGGTTCAATCTCGCCCATATTAATTTTCCTAACTTTAGGAACATTTTTCTTAGGAACTATATGATATATTTTTATGAAATTTATACATATATTTTTTTTTCCGTACGTATATCTCTTTGATTTAAACTGAGTACATTTCACAGTAGTAAAAAAATGCCTTTACAGTGATTTTTTAAAAAATATGTATTAAAAAAAACACGCAAAAATATCCAAACACTCATCCCACTCCCCTTAATCTATCAACGACGACTTTATGAACACCATTTACACTTTCATTTCCGTATAAAAAACATTTACCTCAAGTTCTTAATTCGTTCCAAGGTAATTTGATTTGCCATGCATAAATTTTTCCAGACAATTATCTTCATTTGTCCTATATGTTGTGCTCTTAGAAAAACGTAGAAAGCTCATTTTCGCGTGGAAATTCTTCTTGCCAACCGTCGTTAAAACTAGCGATGCTTAGTTAAATATGCAAATTTTAAGCAAAATATTGTCTTTCTTTCCTTCACCACCAAAATTAATTCAAAAGATATGATAAAGGACTGATTAAACCAAGAATAACGATGAAAGCCCAAACGAATCATTCATCCAAAAAAAATGAAACATCATCTAAACGAAATCGCGGGCTAAGATCTTACGTTATCGTGTCCATCGAAACAAGAGAAAAATATTTCCGTATCTGTCCTCAGGAAATCTCATACTTCCACTCTAGTGGAAAATAAGAAGAATTTTCATTATCATTGCGGAAACACAATAACTTCCGATCGGAAGAGGATTAGCGTTGTTTCCACCACAGCGAATATTTACATAATAACACATCAAATACCGATGTCGTAATCTACTTCCAATTCATGCAGGAATTAAAGGCTTAAGATAGGGCTATTTACCTGCTATTGATTAAAATGCAGATATATAAAACAGCGGACAATATTGCGACAATCCATCATTGTCTTTCTCTTCGAGTTATTGTCAACAACTCCTGTTGTTTCAGTCAAAGATGTCTTCCATCCAGTTCATGTTGGGATGCCTGTTCCTGTTTGCGGCGGTGTTCTTTTCGATGAATGTTGACACGACATCGGCAGCACCGTTCCATGGACACCATGGGGGTAATTCGGATGTCCTGCATATGCTTGCTGCCGGAGCCGTCGTCAGAATGCTGATGGAGAACTTCGGTTGATTCATCGGAATATGCTGATGGAGAACTTTAGTCGAGTCATCGGAATATGCTGATGGAGAACTTCGGTTGAATCATCGGAATATGCTGATGGAGAACTTTAGTTGAGTCATCGGAATATGCTGATGGAGAACTTTAGTTGAGTCATCGGAATATGCTGATGGAGAACTTTAGTTGAGTCATCGGAATATGCAGATGGAGAACTTTAGTTGAGTCATCGGAATATGCTGATGGAGAACTTCGGTTGAGTCATCGGAATATGCTGATGGACCTGATGAAAGAACTATATTCAATGGACTTGCTCTAGAAATCCTTTCAAAGTTGTACCAAACCTTCCATCATCAACTGCAACTCAACAACTAGAAAATGCGATGAATGTTGACACGACATCGGCTGCACCGTTCCATGGACACCATGGGGGTAATTCAGATGTCCTGCCTATGCTTGCTGCCGGAGCCGTCGTCAGAATGCTGATGGAGAACTTCGGTTGAGTCATCGGAATATGCTGATGGAGAACTTCGGTTGAGTCATCGGAATATGCTGATGGAGAACGTCGGTTGAGTCATCGGAATATGCTGATGGAGAACGTCGGTTGAGTCATCGGAATATGCTGATGGAGAACTTCGGTTGAGTCATCGGAATATGCTGATGGAGAACTTTGGTTGAGTCATCGGAATATGCTGATGGAGAACTTCGATTGAGTCATCGGAATATGCTGATGGACCTGAGGAAAGAACTACCTTCAAGGGACTAGCTCTAGAAATCTCTTCAAAGTTGTCAAAACCATCCTTAATCAACAGCAACTCAACTATTAGGAAATGCTGATGCAGAACTTCGGTTGAGTCCTCGTATAATGTTGATGGACCTGAGGAATGAACCGGGGGAAAGAACCTTCAAGGGAGTCTAACGGCGTAAGCATTGCTCTAGAAATCCTTGCAAAGTTTTACTTAGCCATAGTCATCAACAGCAACACAAGAAAATACTGATGGAGAACTTTGATTGAGTCTACGGATGGTGTCCTGAGGTTCTACGGTAAACCTGAGAAAATGACTGTCTTCAAGGACTCTGATAGTGTTAGCAGTGTTCGTGAAACTTTTGCAATGTTGTACTAAACCATCGTTGTCATCAGTAACACAACAACCAGAGATTCTGCCATCATCAGTAAAAATACTTTCAAGATCTTTTTGGACCAAAGTTATCAGCGTCAACACAAGGGCCAAAGAGGTGTCCGTCGGCAAGTACATATAAGTTATTATAAAATATATTCCGTTGTCAAATTACCTGCAGAAGATGAAGCAACTATTTCCAGAACTCTGAGGTATCAACAATGATTTAAAAGTAGTCATCAGCATGATATACAATTACCGCATATTCATTTATTTCATAGTAACATCAATCGTAAAACATTTAGATACATTGTAAATATCAAGATATCAAATTTCATTTATATTTAGTCTCTAGTTTACTAAAATGAATTATCTGATGTCGTAGATATGTTTCTGGTTTTAACTTTTTTTTACAATATGTTAAATAGTTATAATCTTAATAACCCATATTTTTCTTATTTTATAGACCAAGTTAATAACTTGAGTTCTCATCGCAAAATTTGCTTTGATACTTTACCCATGCTAAAATGTGATATTATTTCTCTAATTTTTACAATTGTATTTAAACGTATTTATTGTTATGTTTGTTTGGTGGGGTTTCTTTTCTTGAAATGTAAATTGATCTTTTCTGAATGACAGTGTAAATATATAGGAATGGACCAAGTTAAAAAATTCAGTGCCAAAGAGGTAACATTAACTATATCTTTTTAAATATGCTTTTAAATTAAAATATAATTAATTATAAAGGGAAAAGAGAAATTTTAAATAAATTATTTTAAATTTAGGTTTAAACACTTAATTGATTAAAATTAAATGAATACTTATTTTTAAAATCGATTTTTTATATTATATTGATATTTGTTTTTATATTATATGGCTGAATATTTTAGAAAATAAGTTATATGTTATTCCTTAAAGTAAGAAAACAAAGATGTTATAATAAATGTATGCCTTATTATATAGCGTTTTTTATAAAGTATATAGCCACCCTTTATGTACCTGACATTTTAAAATAAAATATGTATTAAGTGACTATGGTAAATGTTTCTTATTCTATTTGAACTCTTTTTTTTTCAAATTATAAATGAGACAATTTTATTAAAAAATGAAAATTCTAATTTCAGAATATATCTAAGAAATTATGTCCAATAGGTAAAGAGTAAGATAACCTGCATTAAGATTAATTAAATTGAACTGTTGCCCGTTGTTTTTCCTTTAAAACATATTAAATTAAAACTGAAGCACAATTAAAGAGTTTGACATCCTATATGGATTTATATAAAGAGATGAAAGCTAATATAAAAGTATAATATATTTTTTTTAAATTCAACAGCACTATTACTCTTTCAATTGAAATTTATAAATATTTTAATAACTTAAAGTTAAATTTAATTTAATGAATTAAAAAAATTTAGCATATAAAACTCATGATTAATATTTCTATAAAATAAAAATTATTTTATTATCCCTTCAGATTATATTTATTGCTTATTATAGAGATTAAAATATGTTTTAACTTTTAAACACGTGCCTTCATGTTAATTTTCCCCAGTATTAATTTATGGATCATAAAAAAAAGAAAAAGGAATTAAGAAAAAAATAAGCTAATCAGAAATGAAGTACATAATCTTTTAAAGGTCGCTGCCGTAACTTAAAAATAGAAGAAAAGTTAATACCGAGATAATTAATATTCATTTATGATATCAATATGTTTTATCGTTTTTGATCATTTCCATTTTAAGTTAGCTATTTAAACACAAAAAGTGTTATTTTTAGAGCGTTTAAAATGTATTTATGTAAGTCAAAACTGTCATAACAATTTTCAAAAGCAGCAGAATATGTCTTTTCATATATTTTACATGACTACAACTACCTTTGAAGTGCAAATTTTACATTAAACGTTCTAAAAGAATCCATAATCATAAGCTCAAAACTTCTTTAAAATGTTATGTAAAAATTTTAAATTTTGTAAATCGAATTCTTATTTTTTTCAATTAGTTTATGTAACTAGTTTGTTCAATTTAATAACGATTAAAACGTTTTCTAAAATGATGGAATGAGTTATTTCATAATTTTAACAAAACAAAATTGGAAATTGGATAGAGTTTGCAAATGATAAAAGAGTGTCAACTTATTAAATTATGCTTCAAATATTGCATAATAAGTCTGTAGAAGTACAGGGAGGTTCTATAAAAAAACATTCGCTATTTAAATTGGTCTGTAGGTAGAATGAATAATCCAAATGCATCAAACATTGAGACACTTGCTAATCAAGAAGGTGGAAAAAGAATGGAATCATAAAAAAAGATAGAATCATAAAAAAGAATAATCATGAAAAACAAACTCGTCTCTTGACCAGAGTTCTGGTCAAAACGTAGTCAATTATGGCAAATTACGGACAACACGACCATTTACGCCTCGTAATTTAGAACCCTGATCAAGAGACGTCTTTTTTTTTAAAGAATGTAATCAAAAAAAGATTTTCGTCTCTTTACCAATCTCTAAATTACGAGTCGTTGTCAAATATGGCCAATTACGGCCAGCACAGCCAATTACGCCTCGTAATTTAGAGCCCTGGTCTAGAGACGAGCTTGTTTTTTGTGATTCATTCTCCCTCCCCCCCCCCATAGCGAGCGTTATTTTATAACCACCCGGTAGATTTTACAAGAGTTTCTATTTGAAAGAAGTTACTGACAATATTGTAATGCTATTCTATGTGTGTGAGATTTTTCGTTAATAGTACGAATTTAAATATGAAAATTTATAACATTTGGATATAGTACAACCTTAGTAAAATACAAAAGAGGAAGTCATTAAATTATCACAAAACAAGTTCAATGTGTTGTGCGACTTTCATAATGGTATAATTGAAAAATTGTGCACTAATAATAAGTATAATGGTTTTTTTTTCAATTTAAATACTTTTTCAAATTAAAACTGATTTTACTTCAGTTCTATTACTATAAAAATTACTTTTAATTTTCTTTCAAAAATTACTTACGCTATTTGAATTGACCCTTCAGAAGATAATATTCAAATAATATTATCAATTACACACTGAAATTTTCATAAATCGAAAAAAAAAACGAAACTACAATAACTACACGATTAATATCACTGATATCATATTTAAAAACAAAACAAAATAACTTACAAATAAAAAGGGTCATTTAACCCTTTCGCTACTGAAACGGCCCACGACTGCCGTCCGACTAAGAATTCGATTATGTTATTCCTATCACATATTACTCGGAAAGAAAAATCCTTCGTAGCGAAAGGGTTAATGAAGGGGGTGGAGACGGACGGACTTATGGATTTAAAGGCTTATAAAAAGATGGTCAAAAATAAAAGTCTCTGATGTCATTCCTTTCTTTTTTTATTAACCTACTTAAACGATATTAAGTAAATGCATCATATACTAAAATGTAATTCTTAATACAGCAATACTGAAAAACATTAATGCTAATATTCACTATAACGCTATTCACTCTTACACTTATTACTTCTACACTATTCACTACTACATCAGGGGTGGGAAACCCTGTCAGTTAGACATTCGCCTTGCATACGGAAGGTCTCAGGTTCGGGTCCGCTTATTCGCCAAAAAACTGCCGACCTATAAACGGCCCATGCAGTCAAAAGTGTCCGACGAATAATACTCCGTGTAAGGGAGTGCATGTTAAATATGCTCCAAAGTCCCAATGCAGCGTAAGATGCCGTACTTACACTCTTAAAACAAAAGAGTGAAATCCATTCCAGTTGGAGAAGTGCATTTTCGACACTGGAAAGGAATGAATATTAACTTAGACTGAGTTAAAATCGCTCGTTTGGAGTGATCCTGTCGGAGGTTTAACACACAAAGGATCCACTCCAAAAGGAGAAGTGCATTTTCCAGTCTGGAGGAGTGAAATCCACTCAGACTGAGTTAAATTAGGAGTGTTTGTTTTAAGAGTGTAACTGTTGAGTTGCCGTGCTTACTCAGGTGTTGGTTCGTCATTTGACTGCAGTTCTAAATACGACGCCTGCCGCCAATAGCCCTCGTGTAGCTCTATTGCGACGATAATTCAAACTTCCTACTAGTTTATTTACTTCTGCACTATTACTCCCTTGCACATGCTATTTCACTTAATATTAATATTTTCCTAGAAAATATATTGCTTTCATAAGCTTCATAATATTTTAATCAGTGCAGATTCAGAAAGAAGTTAAGTGGAAAAAAAACAAGGCACGTGTGTTTATCCAAGAAACAATTTTTATTCAAAATGTTTAACATTAAAATTAATTACTTAAGAATATTTTGCTTTGGTAAATATTAATCGAAATTTACTTAAGTTAGTATAGTCAGGAACGCATTCATGGTAATCTGGGTTCGGTCAAACATTTTTAAAATTTAATAAGTTAAATTTTTATTGTTAGTTTTTATAATTATAAATCTATTATTATGTTAGTTAGAGAGGACATAGTAGGGGATATATTAGTAATTAGGATTTTTAATTATTATTATCTTTACCACGTGTTTTCCTGTATGTTAGTCCCGACCAAGAATGCCATGAATGAACTACCTGATTTTATTTAAAAATAAAATTGCACATGTTTACACAATTACTGAATAAAGTTGTCTTTCATTGATAGATTAATTAACTAGTGTTACGTTTCGTTACACGACTTTGAATAACCCCAATAACCAAAACTAATTTCTGCATGCACGATTTAAAAAAAAAAAAAAAAAAACTTTGACTCCTGGCAGGTACTGATTACTAGTGTACCAAATTTTATAAATAATTAGTTGAGTTAGAGCTGTAGAGGGGTTTGTGATGCTTCATAAAAACAGACAGACTGACTGATAGACGAACTAATGTTCAAAAATCAATAATTCTATTTAGATCCCTCCAAATCGTACCAGAAAACCATAAATCTCCATTTGATATTTTCAACCATGCGCAATACTTCCATTACCTTATAATTAATATAAAGTAATTAATAGTAAAGAACAGTTTCACTCCCAATGTTTTCAAGCTTTCATTAAATAGTATTTTTATGCAATTTTTTTTAATTCAAATATTAAATAATAAAATTCAAAAACATAATCCGCTCATTATAACTTTTGGAAAACAAAAGCCTGTTAACGTTATCTTTTCTTTACTTTTATCATACTCCTTATACATAAACTACCAAATACTTCCTTTAAAACCTCTAAACAACTCTGCATCACAAATCCTAATCCCTTTACAAGTCAATCATATTCAATTTACCAAACATCATTCACTTCCAATCACAATATCATTCCGACAATACCTCATTACCATCTCGCTAAACCAGGCATGACGAATCGAAAGTTAAGTATCATTATAAAAAAAAAGATAGTTTTCACTTTCCTTTATCAATCAACTTTTTTCTTCAATTCATTGAGGGTTGGACTTAAATACAGAGGAAGTGCTACTCTACCGGAACCGATACTGCCGTTGGCAGGTAAACTGTAGTATCTAGACCAATGGCTTGGGCCATTGTTGTAAGAACTAAATAGCTCTACCCTATAAAAAAGTATGCATAAAGACATATTTTTTCAGAACAAAAGTGGTCCAATCTTTTGTTGTTGATACCGCAGTTTACTTAACAGCCGCAGAAACACTTTGGCCACTTCCATATCTCAACAATGGTCTAATTCTCCATTATCCAGCCAGTAATCGAACCCGACTTGTTTTCTTTTTCGGTTTAACAGTTCCTCGTGACATAACACCTCCGGTCATCAATTGACATTCATTCAAATCATCAAAACAATGAGCTGTTATTGTTTGAGAACCTTCAAAGTGGACGAAGCAACGAGGATATCCGTATTGAAGAAGAAGAAGCTGGTCCACGTGTTTCCAGAGACAATGTAGACCACTTCCGTTGGAGGGGAGTTGCCAGTTATATAAAACGATTTAGAGCGGACTTATTGTCTTATTCTCGCTTGATCTGTTCTTTAGTTTGTTCGCCAACATGCTGTCTGGGAAAGCCGTCTGTGTCGCCATGTGGGTCTGTGTGCTGATGGTGGTGTTGGTTTGTCATATGTCGGACGGGGCATTGACGAACCTCCAGAGGAAGAAGGCCATGAAGAAGATCGAAGACATGCTGCCGGAGATCATGCAGAGGCTCATCATGCGACTGATCATGTCTTAGACTGTAATGCATTATCATCATCATGCATATGCATCATCACAACGACAGGTAACCATTCTGGATGATGCATTCCAACGAACCACCATCAATTCAATTAAAGGACATGCTGCAGGAGACCATGCAGAAGCTCATCATGCGAGTGTTCATGTCGTAGACTGATGTGCATTTGTATCATTAGATTAATTATTTTAGATGATGCATTTCAACAAACCACCATCAATTCTGACAAAAGTTTTATTATCGTTTAAACATAGTTCTTTTATCGTCAAATCGTAGCCGGCATTATTGAAGAAGAGGTCATGCTGACGGAGATCATGCAGAGGTTCATCATGTGACTGATCATGTCGTAGACTTTCATACATTATGATAACATCAGAAAACCTTTATTGTGTATTTCAGCTACAGTCAACTCATCAATTCAGCTAAAGTATAAGTAAAGTAGCATTGCTCTAACATCGCCAAGGCATGTTCGTTTTAAAACCTTAATAAATGATGAAGTCCATTACCAGATGTAGATCCTGACTATTTGCAAAGTTTTACAACAACAAAATGAAGATCACAAGACATTTTTCATGCCAAAAAAAATCACTCTCTAAAAAATTTGCCATCATTCTTGGACACTCATCCCGATGAAACAATACGTATAAACTGTATGACTCTGACCACCAAAGCTTTCCAGAATATGTTATCTTCGGTATCCCCTCCCTTAAAAAAACAATGAACCATTCAAATAACTTTTTATATGCAGAGCTTGTTCTTCTCGCAAGAAATCAGTGAAAATTCTACTCAAATTGAATCTACGGAAGAAACACATTACAATTTTCATCCTTAATAACTATTAACTATATCCCTATCATAAATATTCTCTTTTGATGAACTTCAGAAGCAAACAATGTGATTCAAACGCAAATGTAGAACAGAAGAAAATTATGAACAGTTTTCAGTGATACAAAGAACTGCCGCTTCGTTTCAAGTTGCCGGTAAAGAGCAATAAGGTACTGTTTGATAATTCATTCCCAAAATATAATTTCAAACTTTAAGTAGGATCTTTATGCATTTTAATATAGTTTGGAAATGTATCAATTATAAGTAATTTGTTTTTGAAAAGTTAAATTCAGATAATTCCTTCTAAACAAGCGAGATGGTTTCGTTTTTTAAAAATATTCGTTATTGCCAGAAAAATTCCTTTAACAACTTCATTTGTTTATTACAGTTATTAATGACAAAATTGTATGTTCCAAATTGTTCGAAATATGTAAAAAGACTTTCATCCTTGTATATAACATCATAAATGTAAAAATAAATGTTCTTTAAAAAAATTGTGTGAGATTTTTAATTCTCTTACATAAAAAAGTTAACAGTGGTAGTTTATTTAGACGCAATATAATTTAAAACAATTATTAATCATTTTAGGTAATTCTCAAAAAACATTAACATAGTAAAAAAAATAATTTAAAATTAATTTTGAAATGTATACAAACATTAATAATTTAATATACAAATTAAAAATTTAATTTTGAAATCTATGCAAACAAAAATTATTAAAATGATTTATTTACGTTCATTAATATTTAAGTAAAGAAAATGTAATTCTCCACCTTAAAACAAGTATTAAAATATGATCTTTATTTTTAATTTCATCTATTGCTCTAAAAATGTAAGTAAACTATATAAATTATTTCACATTTAAATACGAATAATTAAAATTTTGTTTACTATTTCTGCATTTGAATAGAAAAAAAGAATCAATCACGATTTATTGTGTAACAATAGCTTTAAACACTATGTGATTTGAGATTTACTCGATGTTTTTTTTATTATTATGGTATGATAATATTGCTACATAATATATTAAATGATTGGTTTCCAGGTTTCGTATTCTTATTATTTTTTTTTATCCAATTACAATTTCAAAATACACATTAGAAAAAAAAATTGTTTAGAGAAGGTCATAAACCTTAAAAACAACTTCAAATAAATTTATTTGTCAAAAAGCGTAGCGTATTTTAATAACAACACTTTTCACTACAATTATTTCTAATACATTTCCTCAGAAATTATATTAGTAATTAATAAGGAATCTTTAAAATTAACATCTTGTGACCTAGCGTCCCCATTAAAGAAAAAAAATTAAAACCGCCCCACAAAAAATTGGACTGTTAATTAGTTCCGAAATTGACCTGATACTATAGAATCAAAATGTTAATTTTTAGCCTTTGATTACATATATCGATTATTTAATTTAATAAAAAAATAAAGTTGAACGCGCACGCGTGAGGGTCAATACGGCATTAGGGTTCTTAAAATAATAAAAAAAATTTTAGTTTTTCAAAAAGTTCTTTTAGATGTTAATTTCAAAGATATTTTGCATTAAACCAATATTATTATTTTTTTAACTGCAGATAAGCAATACGGCCTTTTTTGCATTTATAGCACAAAGATTTTGTATAATTAGAGTTTAATTCGTGTCTCTCATTAAGTATCAAACCTAATTTTTTTTTTAAAAAAAATTACTTTGCAAGCATACTTTTAATCTTATATTTGTATGAAAAGTATGTTTAGATTAAGAATATACTGTAGGATTTTGCTTGGGTCTTAAGAGGTTATATTTACAAATCCCCTTTTGAATTTTAAACAATATTTCATTAGAAACAAGCTTCAAACAAATTTTTATATTTAATTAAACCTAGACAACAAAACTATTTCTATCCTTATTCACGATAAAGCTTATAAAAATGTCACGAATATCCATCTATACGTTCCAAACTCTGATTAATAAGCTTAATTTATTTGTTTACCGATTCCGACGTCTCTGCTGGAATTCGATTTGACATGTGTCGTGGAACGAAATGGAAAAGTTTCACTTTTCCCAATCACATTGTCATGTCAAACAGAGCATGCGAACACAAAACGTGATCCAAGCATTCCCTCTCTACTAATAGCAACAATCCTTTTCTACTAATAACACGTTTCTAGCGTGGTTTGTAAAAGAATCAAATGTGTTTAAGGAATTCATTGTTTTACTGTAAGCTTATATTTACTGTAAGGACTTATATCCCCCTTTTAGAGTGTACTTTAAATGATTTATTTCGTTCGCAACTTATACTTTGCACTGGCCTTGAACGCTTGATAAAATAAATAAATAACAATAATAACCCCAGAATAACAATACATATGTGTCTTTAATTATATACCCAATGGCTAATTTTAAGTAGTACTACTTTAAAACATTCTACTGCACCAAACATAACTAACTCATAAAAACATAAACATGCTGTAAGGTTTTGGTTTGGTTTGAATTATCATCGCACTGTAGCTACACGAGGGCTATTGGCGACGGGCGTCGTATTTTAGAGCCACATTCAAGTGACGAGCCGACACTTGAATAGGCACCCAACGCAACCATTAAGGACAGCGTTAGGACTTTGAGGGATATTTAACGTGCACTCCCTTACACGGGGTATTATTCGTCGGACATTTTTGGCTGCACGGGCCTTTTATAGGTCGGCAGCTATTTTGGCGTACCCGGACCCGAACCTGGGACCTTTCGCATGCTAGGCGAGTGCCTAACCGACTGGGCTCCCCAGTCCTTTTAACTGTATGAGGAGTTACATCCCTTTCCGAGTGTACTTTAAATAAGTAATTTTGTACAAAATTTTTACTCTAGCTTTCTACTAAAATTCAGTTTGTAATTTTTTTGGGGAAAAACTGTACGTTTTATTATTGTACATAATCAGTTTTAAGATTGATTTTTTCCAAAATAATTTAAATATATACTTTTGCATCAAAGTACATTTTAGTACTTAATTATCTTAGAAGTATAATTAATATTAGATTTGTACTGTTTTAAAATGTAATTCATTTTGAACTGAACTTTTTAATGGTAAAATTGAGTCTTTGGGCTGGAACGATTAATTATATTTATTTTTTGTAAATAATATGAAACTTATATTAAAACATAAATAATTTTAAATAAAAACATTTATAAATGTAAAATTTTGACAAGATTATTTAAAGAAAACCAATTTTAGCGACACTTGATGTAGATGCTAATATAACCTCTTCCCTCAAGAAGTACAAATACTCAATGTTTGTAGAACTCAGAACATCATTTCTTAACACTAACTAATCTGAAATTTAAACTAGATAGAACAATTGCTCTAAACCGAAACATCCAATGTATTATTTGTATAAAAATGAGATAGTAAGACGGTCTAAATGAACTAATGAACAGTTTTAGCATTAAATTTTTTAATGTATTTTTCATTAAAATTAATTTTAGAATGAACCATTTATTAATAAAATGTTACAGAACTTGATGGTTTATTCTTAGCACATTTTTTTTTAGTTTTGCTGTTCAAAACCTCGAATTCTACTAAAATGAAGTGCACCTAATCGCTTGGGGACCGACGTGCTCGTTAAATCTGTGGAGTCCAAAGAACCGACCGTCAGCGTACGATGTCGCTCGAAGTTCCGTTGGGTGCCCGATCAGGTGTCGACCTCGTCACTTGACCAGTTTTCTTAATTACGAGGCGTTATTGCCTGTGTCAAAGCTCCATGGAGGCTAGAAATAAGCAGCCGGAAACGATTAAGCTACACTATAAGCACTTGTTAAATATTTTTAGTAAATATTCACAAAATCTTTTTAATATGGAATCATATGAAAAAATATGTATTTAGGAAGAATGTTTGTATAGGATTTTTCTCGTTAGTGAATGTGATAAAGATTAATTTCTTAAAAATATGACTTACATGTTTTTCAATCTACTTTAGAGGCTGTACAATGCAACGAACCGAACTTGACTTTATCATTAATCTTTTAAGCTCATTTCACTTTTCAAAACAAAAGTGAAAGCGAACTATTTCCAAGCATAGCATTTCCTTCTAACAGGTTATTTTCAGACTTTTCACTTGCCCTTTCAAAATCATCTTTGTTCACAAACGACAGAAAAAAAAGCTATTTTTGCTAATAAGGATCTATCCTAAATGAACCCACCTAAGCTTGAAAAAAAAAAGATATCGAAGACACAAGTTTAAATGGGATTAATATTTAAGGCGTGTCCTTTACACTTGGGAGCTCAGATGAAGCTATTTTCCCCGTTTTGTCTTTATAAAGGCTTTTGAAGTCGCCGCTTACTGTTGCACTTGAAAGTGACTTGTTCATCAGTCGATATCGTGTTGACATCGGGGCGATATCATGGCGGCGTTGAGGAACGTTGTGTGCTTCTGCGTGTATGCCTGCCTGTGTATGGTGTCTAATGTCGGCGCCTTTGCTCTGTTCCACGTACACGATGAACGAGAGGAATTGAGGGAAAATATCCGGAGGGTCATGACCCCGCTGATGGCCCTTGGCGTCGTCCTGAAGTTGGTGTTTGGAGATGAATTCCAATTACATCATCACCCTCACCATTCACACCACCCTCACCCTCCATCTCAACATCTGCTTGGATACTGATGTCTATTCAGTTACAGAAGTTTCGGAGAATCCAAAGAAAACTTCCCGAGGGTTTTGACCTCTAGATGACCCTCGAAGTTGACGTTTGGCGACGAGTTCCAACCACACCATCATCACCCCTAATATCATCAAAAGAACTCATTATCCATTTCAGTTTCGTGATGGACCCTGACATCTATCCAGTTTCTGGAGTCCTGAACAATGCGCAGCAAACGTCTGGATGCTTATGACTGATGATGGACTGGTTCTGAAGTTGATGTTTGGTGATGAGTTCCAACCACATTATCAACATTATCTTTCAAAGAACTCATTATCAGTTGCAGCTTCTTGATGGACACTGATATCTATTCAGTTTCTGAAGTCCTAGACAATGTAGAGCCAACATCTAGAGGGTCATGACTCCGCGGATGGCCCTTGCAGTAGCCTTGAAGTTGGCGTCCGGGGATGAGTTTGACCAACATCATCATTCCCATTATCATTGAAAGAACTCATTTTTTCATGTAGCTTCTTGATTTACATAAATATCTATTCAATTTATTTAGTCCTGGAAAGTGCAGAGCAAACGAGTTGAGGGTCATGACCCCGCTGATGGCCTTTTGCAGTTGGTGTTTGAATAATAGTTCGAACAACATCCTTTAACGAACTCATTATCCCTTGCTACTTCGTATTGACCACTGAGGCCTATTCAGTTTCTATTCTGACCTGAGTCCAGGAGAAAGTAGCTCAAACTACAGATGGGACATGACCCTACTAATGGCCTTTGGAATCATCTTGAAGTTAGTTTTTGGTGACGAGTTCTAACAACATCATCATCATCACCCCTTATTCTAGAAAAAACTCATACATTGCAGCTTCTTGTTTCATTATCAAGTCATTATAAATGAGGAATTTGGTTGCTGGTTCGATACATTTTATACCCGAGGGAACTTAAACAGACGAAAAATTGAGCACAAATCACGTTTTCATCAAGATTATCATTGGCGTATAACATTGTTATTATTTTGTGCGTAAAGGTGTTGAAATTACTTTACATTGATCTGTAAATATTCATTGAAGGTTACGTGGTTATTTTTTTTTCATTTAGAGCTTCATATAATACATGATAAATTGTTTTGATCAAAGTGATTTTTTCATTTATATAACTTAGTAACAATATGACACTTTCTTTCAAACTGTTGATATGATTGATATTGTTGATATTACTATTGAAAAGTGATTATAGTGAAAAAATTCTTATATTTTATGCAATACTTTGATCGATATTTTTATTAAAAATAATGCATTAGATCTACGCTGTTAAAAATGTAGCGCTTGGTTTCACCATGATAATGATTCCTGGTAGTTGAAATGTTTTTTAGGTTTTTGAAAAAACCTGAAAAATGATTCAACCAAATACCGAAATACGTTGAAAATTTTCACCACCCAACAGTTTCAGCTACCAGGAACTATATTTTTGGTGAAACTATTTCCGATTTTTAACAGTGTATAGGAATGATCATTCCTTAAATTAAAATTATTGACCATAGGGAAAAGTTTAGTTGATTTGATATTAGTAGTATGAGATCTGAGTATGTTTGAAATGCAATTCGTTTTTCCGTCGATAAAAAGTGATAAGATAAATATGTTTTGCTGGCAAAAGTTGTAATTGCATGAAATGCGGGAAAAATTTCATCAAAGTTCATTGTCCTGATGTGTCAAGTTAGAGCGCCATTTTGAAATTTAGGGTTTAAAAGTATAATTTGTTTTTAGAGTTTGAAATAATTTTCGGTATAATTTCAAGATTATAACTGAAAACTTTGATGATATAGAATCGAGAATAAGAGTATCGTATGTTATTTTTAACAGCATATATATATATATATATATATATATATATATATATATATATATATATATATATATATATATATATACAAGATACTTAATATCATAATAATTATAAATAAATCTTTTGTAATTAATTATAAAAAAATAAATTAGTTATATTAACATTTTAGTAAAAATATTTGGCTGCTCGTTCAAATAGATGTAGTATTGATTATAGTTTTTTTTTTTTTAAAGATCCGAAGCAACTTTATTAAGTACTCCTTTATCAATATATATTTGCATTTTAAATACCTATTAGTCGTATTCTTATTCTTTTGCCAAACCAAATGATTTTGTATCTTTTCATATGTGGAATAAATGATGTTTAATAAACATAAACCATTTAAAATTATTTTTAAGTCTGCATCTCTCATCATTGAGATAAGAATAATAATTAAAAAAAGATATCTATTTTAGGCTCCATTTTGAAGACTTTGAAGAGTTTTTTGGAAATTAAATATTGCTTAAATATTCTTAAAAAACTTAAATATTCTTAGAATTTAACCTTTCAGTAAACTTAATACTATAATTATATACTGTAAAATAAAAAAAAAATGAAAACTGCAGATTTCAGTTAGAAAAAGGTGTATAATTCACTGTAGAAGGGAATCACAAAACTACATTTTTTTAGAATAGTATTATTAAGTTTTAAAATCCTAACCAATTATTAATTTAACTTAGTTCCCATACGAATGAACTTTCTCCAAATTCCATAGCAATTAGCAGATTGTCTTACATATTTCTATTTTTTTAAAAAATATTTTTGCAATCGCGTCTTACTTTTTTAGGGTTTGGTTAACCAAATAAAAAGAGACCTTTTAAAATGGCTTCATAGTACATACATTCAAGCATATTCATTCATGTACTAAGAGCCATCTATTGGGATTAATAAAAAACATTTTCTTATAAGAAAAAAAGATTGAAGAATCAACTGATGTACTTTTCGATATCATAAATAGCTATAGACGATCAGAAATATTTTTTCTAAAATAATGGTGCCAAATGCTCATTGGGACTGAAATGGTTACAACATAAATTTATCTAACGAGCTATTAAAAATCAATAAAAAGTTTAAAAATACGGTTTTTTTTTTATCTTGCGGATCTTTATAAATATTTTTTGTCAACATTCTGTTTTGCATATGTTGCATATGTTTATTTTAAACTAGCTCACACTAGTTTTTAGCTAAAATTAAAAAACTTTCCAAACATACATTTTTCACTTTTAGATGACAAGTTTATTTTTTGTTCCTGAATATTTAACCTAATATTTTGCTTTAAAACTTACCCTTTTTTAACAAAAGTTTTGCAAACAAAATGTACTGAAGCATTTTTCGAGTATTTAAATTACTCGAGCAACACTAATCTAACGGTTGACATTTATTTTTCCTTTTTTGTTGTTGAAAACTTCGAAACTTCGCTGAAGTTTTATTTAGGGCAACAATAAATATGATATTTTTTACTATAACAAAAGTATGTAATGATAGAAAATATTCTTTAATTATTGAAAATTTAAGAGGAACTGAGTGAAGAACGGTCTGTCAGAATTTAAAAACCCTATGAAATAAGGATGTTTTAGAGCCCAACTCTATATGATTCTTACTACAACAATTTTACTGAACATTGTCTTAAGGGGGAATAGACATGCTGCCGAGGGTCTCCAAAACAAGTGCATCAACGTTAATCCAATGGAGAAAAAAAATTATCTACACATTTTTCCGGCTGCATTGAATATTTTTACAAACACATTATTTATATGATAAACGTAGGTGACTTACAGGTCTCAGCAATCCCACTTTTTTAATATTGGATCGAATATTTTTGTTTTTTTTAATAACTATTTTACAAAAAGAATTCGAAGCAATTTTAATAAAAGGGATTATAGAGATATGTGAGTTAACTACATTTATTTTTTTTAAACTCCGTTTGTAAAAATATTCAATACAGCCGGAACAATGTGGCAGAGAAAATAGTTTTATTTCTCATTCGATTAACACTGAGTCACTTGAGTTTATTCACTCTCAGAAATAACACTTTCATTTTTGACGAATGAATCCTCGTGCCTCATTTCGTTAATTTTGGGGATTGTTTCGTCAAACTATCACGTGACTTTTGAGTAAACGCGAATTCTCACTTTTACGATCGTGATTTAAAGATTCTGTATCTTGATTTTGAGGAAACTGAATCTCTTTGCTGTACTCACATGCTCAAAAATGACGAAATATTTCTTTAGATTATACGACATCCCAATCCTCATAAAAATGACGATTCAAATGTCCTCACTTTGAGGAAACGAAAACTCGGAGCATTTGCCAGTAATGGAATCGTCAAAATTAAGGAAAATTTCGTCGTTTTTTAGCATTCATTTTTTAAGAGTGTTGAGACCCGTGGTATTTTATCTCCAAACCAAAGACTTTCGTATGTTGAATCCATAGGGGGGAAAATGTCGAGCCTAGATTATTCCGTTTTAGTGAATATTTTTACAAACCATTATTTTTAATGATAAAATATATCTGGCTCGATTAATAAACTTTTTGAAATCGGTTCGAATACTTTGGAGTAAAATTATTAAAGGAAATTATAAAAAAAATCGTACCAATATCAAAAATGGTATTTATCATAAAAAATAACCGTTTGTAAAAATATTTAAAACAGGAATTGGCTGCAAGAAATTATTATTTCTATTGTATTAACACAAATAAAACTTTGGATTAATAACCCGACAAATGCTCTCATTCACCCTTTTCTGTTTAGACAGCCGTAAACTAATTCATAGTTATTAATACGACTAGACGGGGAACTCAATGCTTTTCAAATTAGCAGCCATTAGTGAATCTATATCCAGATTGATGCGATATTTGACTTAATTATCTTCTGAAAATTAAAAATAAAACAATCCACTCCATTGAGCAAGAATACTAAAAAGAATATGAAGATAATATTATTAACAAGCTTCGACATGAATTACGCATCAGTGAATTTAAAATGCAGTCTACTAATGCTGTAAATAGAGTCGTACCCACTGAACCATATTTTTTTCCTACCGTGGGATTCGTAATTGATAAATTAGGATTACAAATTTCACTTTCTGGATAAATGTTAGGTTATTTTTAAATTATCGTCGCACTAGAGCTACACGAGGGCTACTAGCGACGGGCGTCGTATTTCAGAACCACAGTCAAGACACAAGCCAACACCCGAATAGGCACCCAACGCTTCTGTTAAGGGCGACATCGTACGCAGCGTTAGGACTTAGAAGGATATTTAACGTGCACTCCCATACACGGGACATTCGTCGGGCATTTTTGGCTGCACGGGTCGTTCATAGGTCGGCAGTTGTTTTGGCGATGCCCGGACCCGAACCTGGGACCTTCCGCATGCTAGGAGAGTGCCTGACCGACTGGGCTCCCCAGCCCCCTCTTTATAAATGACTTCACGTTTATGTTATATTTGGTTAAATTTATGTATCTTTTTCTAACCCTTTATATTCAGTAATATTCATAATTTTATTAAAAGCCGTGCACCATGAGAATCGTTTTTTTTTCCTTAATAGTATTTCTCATAAATTAAGGCAACTTTTGAAATTAAGCTGATTTTAATATCACTTAAATTATGGGAAATGTTTCTAAAATAGTTAGTTTCAAGAGGATCATGAAATTAGCTAACTACACCACTTTTGCTGAGCATACGAAAAGAAACAAGGATGAAACAAACTTCCGTAATTAAATGATGTAAAGAGTTCAGAAATTAGGCTAATTCAATTTCCTATAATTTAATTGACATTAAAATTAACAGTATTTCAAACGTCGCTCATATTTATTAGAAATACGTCTACTTAAGGAAAACTTCGGATCGCATGCGCTGTAACACTAAACGGGAATTTTGAGTACCCATTACTTGTTTTAAAAAAAAGCAGAAATTTACATAAAATCGACTTCTATACAATTGTTAACATTGACATTCCTTTTTAAATTTTAAAATATTTATGTAAATATCCTGCGAAAAAAATATTAAAATATAATTTTAATTCTCACAAATCTCCCAAGAGACATTGCGATTTAACTTTCATGGCAGATTTTTTTTGTAAAATTATGTACTCTTTTTAGATAAAGACGATTATACAACATGTATACCAGTTTTTGAAAAATGTAAACACACAAAATTTGTATATGTTTACAATCTCTTTGACAGCCATTGTATTAGATTCATGAGAACTTAAACGATTAAAAAAATAAAAAAAGTAATGAAAACTTAATTTGACAAAGCTTTTATTTGTCGTGATGATACTTTTGAAAATATGGTTATATTTACTTTTAACTGTCTTCAAACTTATTTTTATGTTCTAACACATTACAAATTTTACATATTTAAACCGTTTTTTTAATCGAATCTTGAGAAGTTTTGGGGCCTCGACTGTGGGAAAAAAAAGAGATTGGATGGAAAAACGAAAAACTAGAAGTAAGTACACAACTGTGAGTCACCCCTTAATAAATTAACACATTTTAAAAGGTAAACATGTACCTTATAAAGTATTTTTTATGACTACAATAAAGACTAAAAAAGTTATATAGCAGCAACCCTTTTATTATGTGTTATTTTCTCAAAAACCTTATATTGAGGTTCGACAGATATTAGGAAATTGTGTATCAAATTTGAAGTAAGTAGCTTTATTGGAGTTCGAGCTGTAGATTGGTTTCAGACAGAGAGTTTTATATACGGAACAATGTTTTTAATAATTTTCTGTAAAAAAATAATATCTGTAACAATTGCTATATAAAGTATGGCCACATGTCCTGATTCATAATCTTCAAAATATACTTTATTTTTTTTTAAATCGAAGCATATTGATTTAAAATATCTTGCTCGCAGTTCAAGCATTTAAGGAAAAAACTCGTTCTTCAGAAAATGCGTTCAAGGTTTTCATTGTAAGACTGATTACCATAGAATTGCCTTTAAAAGACTGTCTGTAAATTAAAAGCTTTTTACAGTACATGAAATATACTCGTACCATTTGAAAGATAAAGAATCAGATAATATTCTAATGCAAAAACATCACAACCCATATTTTGATAAATTTTCCGTTTTCTATGGTATATGCAACCTTAAAAACTTTGCATTGTACAAATTTAGAAAATAAATCGTAAAACGTAACCAAACACCAACAAATACCGCTTATTAAAAGAACATCCCATATATCCGCAAGCTTTTCCTACCAGAAACCAGAAGACACGAATGCATCACTGAACCCAAAAACCCGCATTTGCGTTTTAAAAATAAAAACGCACGCACCCAACTATGATTTTCCTCTCCCTTTCGGTAATAAGACACGCAGACACGAGTAACGGATCTCAAAAAGAAAACAAATTAGAAACAAGTCGATAGGAAGATTTCCCTTACACACTTCTTGTCTAACAAGGATGCCATAAGGAAGAAGCCTAAAAGGAAACTCTCCAGTCAACTTGATCCATTTTTGCATTCAGTGATCCTATTTCAAAAGGAAAAAAAATCTCCATCCTGGTAAAAATTTTGACTTATGATTCGTATCGCAAATGATCCGCTATAAAAGCAGGCAAACTCCCCCGTTATCAGATCACTCTCACTTTTCAATTGCTTTGGAATAGTCTAAAAGATCCAGTCTAGAAGAAGATTTAGAAAATGGTTGCTAACAGATACATCGTCGCCTTGGTAGCCATGGTCGTTTTTGCTGTCTCGACTATGATGGAGTCCACGGAAGCAGCGCCAGCACCACACCACCACCAGAATAACAACCAGTATGGAGTGGCTGCTTTGCTAGTGGCTGGAGCTTTGGCCTCTCTGCTCCAGAACAGAAACTAAGGATCTTCTAAGCATGTATGTTTTTTTTTTTATATTACGACCTCTATATTTCAAATTAGGTACTAGAAAGGATTTTTCGGACTTTTCTCTCTAAATTAAGAAATGTATTGCATAAATGCGAAATTATATCCGTATTACTTAGTTCAATAAAATTAATAATTTTTTATTATAATTTGTTATGTAGATATTTTAATTGAACTATTAAACATGTAATCTCTTTGTTTTTTTAAATATATTATTATATCAATAACGTGTGGAAAAGTGTTGGGAGAAAGTTTATCCAAGTCTTTATGTTATATATTTTTTTTTTCACTTTCAAGATATCAATCTTTAATCCTAAGTCAGAATCAAAATGTAATAAATGTTTAATAAAACTTTTTTTTACTATGTTTAAGTAGAATTAAAGATTTACAACATATTTTTTATTTAAAAAAATATTTGATAATATAATCATATTTAATGTAAATTCAATAACCAAAAAATAATATTGGTTTTCTTTAGAAAAAGTAACTAAACTGTTCGTTAAATAAACACAGCGGTGAGTGACATCAAATCAGCAGGTGACGAAAATAAGATCAATTAAAAAAAATGGAAATTGGCAAGTAATGGCAAAATGGAGGCAGGATCCTCCAGTTCTATATATTATCGAAATAATTCAGTGCTGTGCCAAAAATATTTTTAAAAAATATTTGCAGTTATTTCTTATAAATATTAAATAATTGTCGAATGCAATTTTCTGCTAAAAATTTTAATTATAATACTACCACATAGTTGCAATTACAATCAATGATCAACATAACTGAGGAAAAAAAATATTTTCATTTCATAAAACAAATAAGTTTTTATGCTGTATATTTTTAATTTTAATTTCTAAATTTTTGATGGTAAGTATAGCTTATACATGGCAACTCTGTGCCGAGTCTAAATCATCGAAAAACTGCCAGGAAAGAGAACAATAATAATTATTCCGTTTCAGAAAATTAATAAGAAGAATAGTTAATAATAATAAATCCGATTGAAACTTTTAATATTTTTAATACATCCCCTATTTTTTGCCAATTTAACGATGTTTTCGAACCGACTCAAAGTTACATGGATGCGCGATCGGACTATGTTATCTTTGATTTTGATGAGTGTTGCTTTAAAACCCATATAAAATATTTAAAAAAAAACAGAAAAAAGTTTATTACTGTATGATAAAACAACCAAATAAGATGCAAATATTTTGATTTAACTAAGCTGAAACCCCAATTAAAAACTTTAAGTAAACATTATTTTGCAAATAGCTAAACTATTCCAAATTTGGTAACTCTAGTGATTCACCGAATAAAGTACAAATCATTTTATCAACTAATTTAGATATTTTTGTAACTTTTTTAGTGAACTTTGGAAGACATCATTTCCCCTGCTCTCTAACCAGTATTTCATCGGCTATCCTTCTAGTTTACCACCACTCTTTCCCCCTTCATTAGAAGAAAAAAACTAGATATCATCACTTTGAAATTCTCAACATCAAAATGAATTATATCATCATTCCTCTGATTAACATCATCATATCATTTTCTTACAACATAACGTCTCTCTTTTTAAAAAGATCTTTTTGTATTGATAGTTTTCTTTACATCATTCTACAACTGCAATTTGTATACGAAATATCAAAGTACTTGATTCAATGTATGTATTCAAGTGTATCTTTGAATTATTTTCATTATGTAGAGTTTGGATTGTGGGTATCTTGTGTGTGAAAACCTTTTTCGATAATTTTTCCTCAGTTACGATCAAATGTATATTCAATGTATATTTAGATGATCTAACTTGTAAATTAGTTTTAGTTATTACAACTATATCTTGTTTATTATTCATTTAAATCCTCACCTTTTGTATAGATTTTTCAGTGGTTTGGGCAATGATTTTGTTTTTATAAACAAAAATTACCTCTTCATTGTAAATAATCATTTTTCATCAAACTCTCTTGATTTTTTTCTTTCTTTTCTTAATAAATAGTTTATAAAAGAATTTGGTACTGGTATTTCTTTTTTAACTTGAAGCACTACGTATAATAAATGCATTCAAGCCTATATACTAATTTTCTAAATCGTTATTTTTTATAAAATTAAGTGGAAAAAGAAGCTTGTTTGAATACAACCAGTGGACCTAAACATTTTTTCCATTTAAATATTCATTTTAAGCGAACAAATTATTTAAAAGTAATTAGCATCGAAAATGCAATTTCCAATAACTAATATAATTTTTTACAAAAAAGTAATTAAAAAATTAATGCATACATGGATTACTTGCTAATAAAAATATTATTTAAGTGGTTTTCTTTGAAATATTTGTTATTAAGTATAATACTTGAGCATTAATATAAATTTCATTAGAATACATTATTTTTTTATGTTTACTTTAAGTAAAATAATAATATTCACTTAAAAATTAATTGAAATTCTTAGTAATATGGTCTTTGTATTAAATGAAAAGCATTTTTATAATAAACTATATAAATATAAAATTTCATTTCAAAGAATATATAACGGTTTTAATGTGTAATTAAAATATATTTTAAATTTAAAGAAAGCTGTTTTATATGTAGCAAAGAGGCAAATTATCGAGAAAAAAAAATATTTTGGAGCATCAATACATGATTTGGAAGCACAGAAAGACCTTAAAATCCATTTGATGAGAGCATATTAAAATTTATTTTTCTTTCTCTAAAAAATAGTTATTTCTAAAATAAAAAAATAACGATATTAGTGTAAAAAATCACCAATATAATATGGGAGCAATAATAAATTTTCTCGTTATACAAAGTTACAATTAAAAAAATATTTTTTAATAAAAAAACTATCACCATATTGAAATGCACAACGAAAGTTGTGACACAATTTTATGTTTATATAATAATGTATTTAATAACCAAATTAGTTGAAATACATATAAACATTTAAAATAATGATAATTCTTTTTTTAAAAAATGCAAAATGAGTTCAATGATTTATAATCAAACATATCACTAGTTGTTTTAGAGTATTTCTTTAATTGTTTTAAATAGTCTCAGAAAGTTAATCATTTCATCAAATATAGTCTCACAAAATAAGTGTAGTTTAGTTTAGTTTGTATTATCGTCACACTAGAGCTACACGAGGGCTATTCGTGACAGGCGTCGTATTTTAGAACCAAACTCAAGTGACGAGCCGACATCTGAATAGTCAGATGCACCCAACTTAACTGTTAAGGGCGACATCGTACGCAGCGTTAGGACTTTGAAGGATATTTAACGCGCAATACCTCCACACGGGCCACATTTTTGGCTGCAAGGGCCGTTTATAGGTCTGCAGTTATTTTGACGATGCCCGGACCCAAACCTGGGACCATCCGCATGCTAGGGGAATGCCCAGCCAACTGGGCCCCAGACCCCTCACAAAATTAAGTATTATAAGTTATTTCAAATAACTGTAAACAATAAAAAAAATAAAGTGATTGTTTAATATTTTGTATACTATAATTTTGTATGCATTTTATATACTACAATGAACACTTATCACTAGTTTATAAAAATTTTGTTTTTCGTTACCATAATGTTGATGTTACGAAGTTAAAAATGTTTAAACAAATTTTAACAATAGCATTTATGAAGAATAAAGGAATGACATTTTTAATAATGGCTTAAGCAAACACTTTTTGAATTCGACATATTGGTAGTAGCGCAGATTAAACAAATTTACAATACATAAGCAAATCTTTAATTTGTACATTCATGGGAATTCGATAAAATTTTCAATTTTATTCAACAAATATTATTGAGTATAAATGGTTAAAAAACGAATTTTTATACTTAAATTAACAAAAATTAATTAACATGAATTCATTAAATTAATATAAATTTCTTTAGAATACAGGATCGGATTTTTTTTATGTTTACTTTCAGTAAAAATAATGTGCACTCAAAAATTAATTGAATTTCTTAGTAATATTGTCTTTGTATTAAATGAAAAGCAATAATAAAATAAACTATATAAATGCAAAATTTCCTTTCAAAGAACATATAACGGTTTTAATAAGTAATTAATATATGATATTTTTAAATTGAAAGAAGCACTTATATAGTATTGAAGGATTTGTGTTAAATTTTTACAATATTTTTTTTTAACAAACACTGATTTATTTTCATTTTAAAACTTTAAAAATGTGCATTATATTTATAAAAAATAGTGAAATTAAAAAAACCGACGAACCTTGGATGTACCAAAGCACCTTAATCTCTAAGAGATACAAATAATAATTAATTGTTTTAATTATCAAAATTTAACTAAGATATGAAAACCACTTATAACTTCCTCATAGGCATTGCATAGATGGCCCGAATCGAACCAGTGATAGACTAAAAAAAAATGTTCCATTATCCTCTTTGCCCCCGAAAAACGTACTGCACATACATTCTTTAGATAAACATATATTTCAAACAACTATACAATACATTTAAAAGTATGTTTTGCAAATATTCATATAAAAGTTTTCTTTTACAATGCTTTGGAAATATTCTAACCTTTAGCTAAGTAATATTTTCTCTTTTCCCCAATGGGGCTGCATTATTGGTGGTCAAGCCTTTGCAGTCTCGGCATATTCCCCAGAACTGATAGCCATTTTTTGTGGCGGCTCTCGCTACCGATTCCGATGCACAGATTACAATGAATCCGAGCTCTCTGTGGATGTTAAGTATTCCGAGATTTTAATTTTACCAAGAAAATCCAAGCCAAATGGACCCTCTCCAGGGATCTTTTACATGCCACATAATTATATGACTTGCGTGCCCAGAATTTTCCCATCTAGAAAATCCGACGACTCAGCCGAGGATCGAACCCGCGATCATTGGATGACGAGGCGGACCCGTTAAACCTCTCCGCCACTGAGCCGCAAGTCAATTTTTACACAATTAAAAAATTCTCTACTTCGGTATCTGCATGTATTAGAAAATCTTGAACATTCTAGTTTATGATATAAAAAACCAGTACTTCAAAGAACTGTAAAACGAAGCAGTAAAGTGATTTCTACATAATTCCATATATGTGTGTCTGTGGGAAAAGGTTAAAAAAATCGAAAAATGGCTCAATTTATGTCAATTCCCGACACAAATTAACTTCTCTTCCCTGTTCCTCTAAACATAACCGATTTCCCCCGCAAAACAACAATGTTTCGGTTCCACGAACTTTATAAGAACTGAAAATTCATGCACGAGTTAACACGCCTTTTTCGTCCCATTCCCTTTCAGTTAAGGAAAGTAAACGATCATTAATAGATCTTTTTAAACTCAACCACTTTCTCCTTTAATAAAAAACGTATCAAATGAGATTAACTCTAAACTTTTTACCTCTTACCGGCAATTCGTCGACAGAAAATGAAAATAATGTGACTCACTGGGTTGTGGTTTGGATTAGAATGAAGTTGTTTCGAGTGAAGAAAGTCAGAAGAATTGTGTATGTTGTCCTCTTGACGATTGCTGATAATTTCGACTCGTCTCTGGTGGAAGACAGATCAAACTGTAGGTTGCACTCAAAGGAAGAATTAAGTCGGCTACTTGATGGTGGTTCTGTGATTCGTCTGTATCGAAAGTAAGTTTTTGCTGTGTTTTGTTTTTTCTGGCGATATGGAGTCGTTCGATCATGATGTTACTGCACTGAGCAGGGACATTTTGGACAACGTACAGATGGACGATGACTCTTTTTCGATACATATACTGACTATTACAGACTAAATATTTTCATCCAGAGATAATAGGCCCCCATAATGTTATTGTAATTGTTTTCAAAATGTGAAATGACTTTTTCTTTTTGTTTTTAACGGTATGGAGTCGATTGTTCGGAGAGTAAGTGGTTCGGCCAATAAACATTTGGACAATGAGTGTATTTCAATACATATATACTGACTGTACCATACTCGTCATGATAAAAGTGTATTTCTCCTTTCTGTTCCTTTGTTTCCGAAGATATGGAGTAAATTGGTTCTAAAGTAAGTGCATCGGACAATGAACTTTTGGACAATGTACCCCCCATTTGAATGATGACCAATTTTAAATACGTATACTAATTATAACAGACTGGACATTATCTTTCGGAAGAAACTAGTCATACTATTAAGAGCTTTCTATACATTGGAGAAATACGAAACATCAGAAGACGATTATTTTACTATACATATGAAGACAATAACAGCGTGATGCACTGTATGTGCAAGAAAAAAAGTATCTGGACAAAGTATTAGTAAGAAACTGTTTTCTAAAATTACGTCAAAAGTTACTAATTATCATTAAGTTTTAATTTTTATTTTGCCTATTTTTAACATAGATGTTTCTCAGTGGGCTTAAAAAATTTATGCAATGTTTCGATTAGATTTGATGACTATTCCTTAAACAATTTGTTTAAATAACGCTTTAAAGTATTTTATCAATCAATCGAAATGTAATTTTTGTCAATATACATAATTAATTTAATTTTCATTGTTTCACCTACATTTTAGATCATTGTATAAGAATAACAATTTACCATTGGTTTTTTAAATTGGTATTTAATCCAAAGATAATTAATCTTATTTTTTTTGTTCTTGTATTTGCTTGATGTGTTTGCAGATATTTATGCATGTTTTTGTTGTTATAAAATTGTTACTTTAATGTTATAACTGTAAATAATAAATTGAAATTTTGGAAAGTTCTATATTGCCTTTAACTTTAATAATCTAACGCCCTGATATAAAGAAATTTGATGCATATGTTTTAAACATTAACTGATGTAAAATGACTTTCTTGTTACATGTGGTTTTGTAAAAGAATTAGACTATTAAGTATATAATTACAAAGAAAAAAGCAATATTATTGCTGTTATCTTAGGGTACATAGTATGAATTTTAAATTAAAAGGTTAATTGATGATGTTTAGCTTATTTTATATACACATATAACTTTTATAACAAAAATTGTATATTAATGTATATGGAAATTTATATAATGCAGGATGTTAAATTTGAAGTTATATTTGATCATAATTGCTTATATTTGTTTAGATATTAAAATATTAAATAATTTACATTAATTTAACACTAAAACGTCCCATTTTAATTTAAAATAATTTAATGAAGCCTTACAGTTTTAACTAAGGTAGCTTGTGATAATTGGTAGACAAAAACAGAATTTAAAATGAAATTAAAGCTAAAATACACTGAATAACAACGAAGAGAAAATGCTTACTAACAACAAAAGTGAGTTTAGCTATTATTTAGAATTCGTTTTCACTAATTAAAAGGTTTTATCAACTCTTTTGTTCAAGATGATTTTTTTTATAAAACAAAAATTACACTGCCCAAGTGACACACGTCTTAGAGCTAGTAGCTGAGGACTTCTAAGCCTTGAACTGTGGTGAAGTGATGGCGTATACTTCAAACTGAGCACCCAAACAAAACCGTTAGCTTCATCAAACTCAGCTTCACGGCATCGGACCCACGAGGTTTCACTTTCTTGTAACCTCACCCTCATCCCACTCAACTTTGAGACCATAGAAGCTCTTCGTGCTGTCACGTTATACGTTTGATTAGGGTTTTAGGATTTTATGGAGAAAATATCCGAAACATATTTGTTCCTGCACGACTATACTTTTCAGAATGGGAACACATTTAATTCTTTTCTTTCAGAAAACCGGACAACCCTAACCAGACGGATGGAGTACCGTCACAGAGGTAACCTTTTCTTATAAGTTGTGTCTGCCGTGCCTTATCTTACGAAACATATTTCTTGGCATTTTTGAAATATATTCTTTATAGTAATATAAGATGTTTATAGACTTATAGAATGACAGATGTCAATATAATGACCAACATCGAAGATCATATTAAATCACATATCTCCATAAAACTATGTTTTCTACTACACCTCACAAGCTCAACAAAATTTCACAACACTCATTCCCAGTATTCATCCCAACACGACCCAACCTTTTTGTATAATCCCAACGGATCTCGTGTGCCTTGCACTAGAACTAGTATGGGACTCACAACACACGGAAATGGGCCATGTTGCAGCGAATGCAGGTAACCCCATACGAATGGCCTGATTTGAAAGTTCTTGGTTCTCAAGGGGACAGGACAGACGGGTCCCTAATAGGGGTAGAGTGCATCTACTTCCGAACGAAACTGCATTTGCTTTGGTCGTAAAGAAGTGAATGTAGTTCGGTGGGGGATGGGGGGATATAGCACAAGGATTTTGTACCTGTTACTTTTAAGAGGTAAGCATATGTGTTCATTTTTTCACTTTGTATGAAAATAACATATAATCAAGTAAAGTAGCAAAAAAAAAAACAGAAGTGAAAAGGAAAATATCAATTAATATTTTCAATTATTGAATTTACAAATCAAGGATTGCATTTACAATTCAGGGATTGCATTTACAGTGGTGGCCCAAAATGTGAATTTTTTTTTTAAGTTTCATGTTTTTCAACATTGTGTGCTTGTAGAATATATTAATTTTCTTTTTTGGCAATTTTTATTACTAAATTCTACATTAAATTACCTTCAATTTAATGCATAAACATTTTTATTGAAGTAAAAATTAATATATTTTACAAGCACTCAAAGGTACATGAAACTTTAAAAAATGTCCATACTTTTGGCCACCACTGTAATTAAGGATTGTATATTAACATATTGTTTACAAACATATGCCAACAAAATGTTGAACAAATTGAAAATAATAATAATGAATCTGCCACCATGGTGGGAAAATGTTAACGTTTCAAAGCAATGTGTTTACAGGTATTTTAATTTTAAAATTATTGCATTTGGTTTAAACATTGAACACCCCTTCTTATTCCCATTTTAAATAAAGATATGTAGATTGAATTTCGTTTTATTAAGCAACTTGACAAACATGTCAAAATATTTTATTGCACGTTTATATAGTTAATTACTTTAATAGTATGTGTTTAGATATTTAAATATAAAAATACCGAATACTAGAATACTAAACTTATTTAGTAAGAAATATGAAGTAAGAAAAATATAACACAATTGTTAAAGAGTCAAAATGCAGCTCAGAATTTTAAAATAAGATTGCATTAGGGCTGAAAATATGTGTACTGTTGGTTATGTTATGCTCAAAAAAAGTTTGATAAATAAAACCTATCTTCTGGTTCCACAATTTCAGTGAATTTTATACAGTTTTAGCATTGTGCATTCCAATTGTAGCCTAGGGAAAAAATGGCCTTGGCCTGATCAAATATTTTTATGCAAAAGTATTTTGATTGTTTTTATATAATTCGAAGGAACTGAATTCAAAAATGGTGTGTCTTATACATTTAAAACCTTAAGGTAATTTTGATACGACGTCATCGTCAGGCTGCTAAGCATGATAATGCCAGTTTTTTCTCGTTTACCACAAGTACTATTGAAAAATTATCTGAAAATTTAAAATTTAATGCAATCTATGATTCTTAGTAGTCCTTAAACATTTATTTTAAATTGATTCAACAGCTGCCCATTCATTTGTTTTAGCGTAAAGTTACTTTAAACATTATAATGCGACCTAGTAATGTTATTTGAATGCATTTCATAGAAACAATTAGAAAATTAAAAGTTAAATGTAATTTTTCTTATTGGTTAAGTCATTCCCACGATATTTTTTTGAATAACAAAAACAGAAGGAAAACTGATTTCAAAAATAAACTAAATTGTCACTTCTGCATAATTTGAGCATTGTTTCGGCATTACTTCTGAGTGCTAAGAGTTCCCGACACACCCTATATGGGCGGAAGCTGCTTTTATTGTCTTGTTACCTGCCTCCCATCTTTGTTTCTTGCTTTACGTTGTGCACTCTATCAGATTAAAACTGTCAAGAAGATTCAATTGACAGATGGCTTCTGTAAGCGCCGAGAAAGGCAACAAGTTCAAAGTACTGTCAAATGATAGAAATTTGTGCCGTTTAAATGATATTATTTGATCAAAGCTTTGCACTGTAATAACTCATCAACTAGTGCATTTTTTTAAAAATTTTATGTCCTTTCTTAAGAGTAGCAGTAATAAATTAGCATGGTCAAGTATAAAAATATTACCAAGTTGAAACAGGACTACTGCTTTGTCAAACGTTGTCTTATACCTCACATTATTGGTGGAATGTGTTGGTTCGTCATATTTTTACACACACACTTTCGGGGTATATGTTAGTTATTAAGAATATATCTAACAGTGTAAACGTTTCATGCATAAATTAAAATATTCTATTTAAATAAATAATTATTTATTATTCATTCAGCAATGAACAATAGCATTCCTTAGCTAGCATGTTTGTGATAAAAATAAAAATAATACTTTAATATTGAGGAAATACTACTCTTCTATTTACATTCTGTTATCTCGCTCTTAATTACTTCTAACAAAATGTTAGGTTACATGCTCCTGAAAATGTTTTCTGTAACAGAATAATCAAATAATGTTTTACTTATTCCTCCCAAAAAAGTAACATGAAATGTAAAACGAATTCCCCCACGTACTATTCAAATAATTTTAGAGAACATCCTTAATTTTCTTTTTCTAAAGATTAAACTATATATAAAACATTTCGAAACGATATTTTCTCAACATATTACGAAACAAATGGAAACATGCTTCATACTATAATCAAATTTAAGAAATATATTAAACACGCTTCATATACTAGACACACGCTATTTTTGATTGGGATTGCTCTGTATGCGTTTCGTACTAGAGATACAAAATTCGGATAGAAGATTTGATTTGAACAATATTAAATTCGCGAAACGTAAGCTCAAAGATTAAAAATTAATTTATAGCTTGCATATTCCGAAGGGATGTGTGCCCTCGTGTTTCCTTGTTCCATGTTGTTGTTTTTTTCGTTTGTAAAACGTGTGTATGTGTACACTATTTGAAGTAGTTTTTTTTATCATGTTTTAATATTTTCTTTTCGTATGGTAAGAACTGTAGCAAAACGTATTTTAAATAAATTTAATCATGTTGTAGTTTAATCTGGACGCTAAAACTAACACTGTTTTAAATGTTTAAAACATTCATCGCATTGGTTTTGTTTTATAGTTTTTAACTGCGCTTATAATTTTTAGTTTATAATTAAATAAATGCGTTTTCGAGCCTTTTAATTATTTCCCCTCAGGGCTTCTGATACAAACAAATATACGGACCTGCGATTTGCACTTTTTTTACGCAATTTTCTAATTTTATTTAGTTATTGTGTTTGGGGAAAAGTTGAAACTAAAACAAGAAGTGGAGGAGCTTAAGACCTATTTGATACAAAATATAAGAGTTTTTGTGTATAAACTGGGTGAACGATAAAATGCCAACCTTGAATGCAATAGTACGTACTAAAAAAATAAAAAAATATATAAAAATTAGGTATTATGGTAAAAATAAAAGTTTATTGTTAAATAAATCAAGTTATTTTTTTCCGATTAATAATGCTTCCTTTTTTACCATTAACAGTTCTATTCACTAATAATAATTAAACAACGAAATTAAACCAATGTAGGATTTCATAAATATTGAAAAATATCACCCACAATTTATAATTTGTAAGATAATATTTTGATATAAAAATACATTTTTTTATACAATTACGAGCGCAAAATTATTTGAAGATCGTTGGAATGTCGACGAGGTAATACACAAGTAGCAGATTCTTAAAATTGCAGCAATTTATAAACCCCACATAAATTTTTAACACGACTAACAAATTACATGCCACAACACTTCACATATCGTTTAAAGCTAACCTTGACAAACCGCACCGTGTCTGAAACAAAGACTTTAACTAAAGATCATTGACAAACCTAAGCGTCGGCAAATATGACTACAGCTAGCTTCCCAAGTCACGTGAGTTTGACGTCACAATTTGGCGCAGTTTTGAAACAAAGCACTAAAAAAATCGGATAAGTTACTTCGTTTGTTTAAGTGACGATAGTATGTAATGAATTACGTTCTTGTTTAACAGTTCAAAAATGTAGCTGATAACGAATTTAATTGGGATATTGTTCATGTACGTTATTATGCATTTATATTTAAAAAAGCAAATATCTAAAAATTATTATATAATAACTTGCTTGCATTAATTAAAGTTTTTTTTTTTTGAACCTATCATAGTTTTCAACAAATATGGTAAAAATTCATCATCAACAAACATTTTGTAGCTGAATCAAGATTTATGTTGGTACGACAAGTAATATTTCAAAGACTACTTTCTCCTATTATTTTAATTTTTCGTAACAAGTCACATTTTACGCAAAATATAGTTAAACATCGCCAGAATCATAACCATTCATCGCCAAATCAACAATTCATTCTTCAATGCCCCAACCCCTTTCTCTTCACCATCAAATCCTCTATCATCCAAGGTCGTTGATGTAAATATCCACCATTTCAAAAATAACCAAACCACTGCATTAGAGTCCACATCTAGGTTTCCTGTAAATTAGATTCGGGACTGAGGGACCTGCCCTGTAAATACGACCTCGCGTTCCCTGTAAACACAATAAAGATGACAAAGCACTGCTGGGCCCGGAGTTTACAGCGCACTCCCTCAAAATGAGTGCTCAGTGTCAGGATTAAATTAGGTGAGGTGCCGACGCTTGTGATGGAGATTTTCAGAGAGGGTTGCTTGCTTGCTTTTTTAAAGTAAAATATGATGAATTTTTAATGCTGTTTTGTGGTCTTGTTTGTGTTTTGTAATTTATTTGGTGTGGTTTAAAGTTGGGGTTTTGTCAGAGAGTTGGTAAAATCATGTATACCTACTTGAAATAAATTTATTGTGTTGTTTATTATGTGTACAATATATCAAACTATATGTTATATTAAAGAAGTACATATTTTTCACGATCTTCGTCAAGTCTTTTGGAAACAAGTTGTTAAAATACATATCAAAACCTAACTTAAGTTTTTAAAACCTTTATAGATGTCTAGACAGTTTGTGAAAACCAAATTATTAAATTTTATCTGGTGAATAACCTTTAAATTTTAAATAAATAAATTTAACAATATAATATAAATGCCAACAAAATTAATCATATTCTGAATACCATTAATTGATAGACATAAGTTTTAACTTTTTATTCCTAAACATCGTACATTTATCAATCGTATTAAAACCTTGAACTAAAAAAATGCAAACAACAGTTTTGCAATGAAGTTCTGAAAAGGTTAGGAGTAACAGAACAAAAATAATATTAAATATTATAGGGTTAGCAACTTTGAAGGCAAGATACATATATTTCCTATTCTGCTATGGAGAATAAATTAATAGCGATATTTTACAATGCTACAAATAAGATTGAATATTTCATTTAAAATAAAATAAAAATATCAAATACATTGTCTTAAAATTAAATTTAATGAAACTTATTTTTTTAAAAAAAATGTTTGGCTGATTTACTCTTGCAGTATAATATAGATTATAGTTAGACAATGTATTTATATATATATTATTATTGTTAATGTAGATATTCAAAAATTAAACGCAGAATAATATGTATATTCTTTAACTTTTTATTAAGATTTTTATACCTCTAACAATATTTCATTAAAATGAGTGACAAAAAAAACCTATTTAATGCGCTCCATTTTTCGAACTTTATTAAAAATGTTTTTTTCATCAAAAAGAATTTCATGCTTTAATAATGTCCATGCCATCAAAATACGTAAATTAACATGATGCGTAAATGAAAGAAAAAAGCACGTTAATTAAATAGATGAAAAACCTTGCGCTTTTTTTTCATAACATTTCAAAATAGGATTAAAACTCCAACATTACATACTTTAATCCTCGTTTTCGAGACTAGATTATTTTTTTATTTTAATTTTCTGAGTTATTACAAACAGAAAATAAAGTTTTATTATGTTTGATTTTTTTATATTTTTAAAAAATGTTTTTGTGTTTAGCGAGCTTTGGAATTACTATTATATTCCTGTAACTTAGCAGAAAAATACTCTAAGTCCTTCATAAGCTCACAGGATTTGTGCTTATTGTCTATTTAACTATAGATTTATTTTATGAAATGTTTTCGGATACAAAATGTTTATTTATGAAATATTATAAAGGGATTTGCTTCAAATAAAGTATTTCTATCCAGGGTATGTATTATTTATTTATGTTCCTGTAAGCAAAGCGAAATACATAAAAAATATGATAAAAATAGGTTAAAGTCCATAACAATATTTCCTTACAAGCATTTACTATAAATAATAAAAGGAAAGTAAAGATCGCTGGGGGAAATTGCCCAAAAGTCTTGGATATTTTATTGTATGTAGAGATTAATTTTGAAACATGCGACATACAATCACACAAACAATAATCCATTTCTATGAAACCATTATTTAAAGCAGCTTAAAAAATTCATAAATATAATTCTTAGAATGAATATTTTCGTATTTTTAAATATAATTCATTATACTTTCAAATATACTTATTTACATTATACTTATTCAAATACTTTCAAGCATCATTTTCGCTTAAAAATACATGTTTCAATCCAAGTGTTATTTAATGAATATTTCTTTCATATGGTCAATTTATTTGTAATGACTTGTTCATAAGACATTAGTTTTGTAAATAAAAAACATTTAATGTTCTTTAAAATCACTCCAATATATTTTGAATTTCAGCATTAAATTCAAAATGTAATTTTATTCAATTTTCAAGGAAAACTGACAATATTTTCTATTGATGGATTATTCTTAAGAATCGTTTAAAGATAATAAGTTTATACCCTTTTAAATTCGCCACTTTATTTCAGGAGTACATATTAATTTGGACCCAATTCGCTATTCCTGAAATAACAATCAGTGAATATAGTTGTTTAAAATTTAGCAGCACATGGTTTGAAAATAGTAACGGTAGCATCTGTGGTAAAGGTACACTCTTAAAACAAACACTCCCAATTTAATTCAGTCTGAGTGGATTTCACTCCTCCAGACTGGTAAATGCACTTCTCCTTTTGGAGTGGATCCTTTGTGTGTTAAACCTCCGACAGGATCACTCCAAACGAGTGATTTTAACTCAGTCTGAGAAAATATGCATGCCTTTAGGGTGTCGAAAATGCACTTTCTCCAATTGGAGTGGATTTCACTCTTTTGTTTTAAGAGTGTAACTTCAATTAAAGCAATAAATTAGTACTGATTCGTTATTCAGAAAAACATTTTACTAAGTATAAATAACTTTGTAAAATTACAACAATACGAAATCGTTATTTATACAACAAGTGTGAAACGTAATACTTTTTAAAACTAGCCTTCGTCTCAACTTGTAGAAAAATGCATAAATCATTAAGTAATACTTTGAGAAATGCAGTGATATTAAATAATTCGATCCATACACCCAATGCATTTTGTATCTTAAGTTCACAAAATTACATCGATCCACGTTTTAACACTAATTTAAAAAGCAATATCAGCATGAATCCTGAAAATTGAGGTGATCTATTCCTGTCTAGCCATTTCTGTGCCCCATTATTACAATGTGCACTTTTCACAATTAAATTATGTGGTTATTACATTGCTTACTTGTATTTTTTTTTTCAAGAAGATATGGTTAGTATCACAATATATATTTTTTTATGGCAAAAGTATATATTTTAAATTAAAAGCATTTTTCTCCAGGTACACTGTGAAAAAAATCTGTAACCATTACAAAACATTTTTTTTTTTTGTAAAAAACTTTTCCTAGAAAATTTCTAGTAAATAATTACTAAATATAGTGCTGTAAAAACACATAATATATTTTTGTTTGCATTACATGTATATATCATGTAGATTTGCAGGACTATTTTATGTTTCCCACACAAGTAATGTTTCAGTAACTATACAAGAAAATTTTATGGATACCACATTTTCCGTGCAATTGCAAAGAAAAACAAAATGTCTACTTTCCTACTACGTGGGATCGAACCCCGGTCTCCCGCATGACAGGAGGGGGTACTGACCACTATAATACCGAGGAATAGCAGACGGCCGAAACCCGGGATCGAACCAGGAACCTTTAGATGATCAGTCTGACGCTTTCCCAACGTGCTATTTCGGCACATAGATCGCTAGGAAATTAGAACTTAAATTCATTTGAAACAACCAACTAAAGTATAAATTTAAAATGGCGATTGGCTAATTGGAATCACGATCGATTAGATTAGGTTAGGTTTGAATTATCCTCGCATTAGAGCTACACGAGGGCTATCCAAATCAAGATCGAGGCTAAAATACTAGAAATTATTTTGTAACTTCAGAAATGAAGATTTCTGTTCAGAATTACAAAAACTTTTTTTGTAAAATTGGTTATTTCTGTAACATTACTAAAAAATTTTCTGTATGTTTACAGTATTTTTTTCTCAGTGTAATGTAATAGCAACAACACAGAACAAATTTAATGGGAAGCAATATCACCCGGATATTTAACTATAATTTATCAAAATTTTAAAACAGTTTCGCCATCGATAAACTACGACATTCCAGTCGCCAATAAGTACGGTTACTATGACAACACTCTCGATGATAATTTTCCAAAAGTTGTGTCCAACTACGTTTTAAACTTAAATTCGAAAACCCATTGCGCCAGCATCAATTATGAAAATTGAGGAACAACCATTACCGTGTACCCCTATCATTACTTAGGGCACTTTCTACCTTGCCTTAATCACAATGTTAGCAAACGCCACACTAAACGACCAACGCGTTGCTCAACTTCTGGCATTAAAGTTCGGTGAATAAGTGGGCTTCGAGGATAGCCATAGGGAAATGCCATTAATCAAAGTTAGTCTGCCATCGACCTTGCATCAAATGGACAGCACATTGGCGAAGTTGATGGCCATCGACATGTAGAAAGTCACGTGACTTATCCAGGGACAATTTTTATACTTCTAAGAAGCAATCACAATGCCAACTTTTTATCCAAAATTCTACGATGAAAATAGTTTTTACTTTCAAACATCTAATATGAAATATAAGGTCATGGAGGTCTTGTGGTGGTGTCGAAAATCCGTAAAGGAGATTTTTTGTTTTCTTTACATTGTGAGGTGACTAAAATAGTTATTTTGAACATTGTAGGGGGTAGATACATGTATATCTCAGCTTGTGTGCCTGATCAGAGACCCGCTTTATAAGCCGTCGTCAAGTAGGACAGACACAGAAGGAATTTGTGCTGTCATCGGGAGTGGAAGTACACCCAGGGCGAAGGCGGGAATTGACCCACACTACAGCACGCAGACTGCAGGCGTAATGGTTCAAACCACGCGGCCATCCGGACCCCTTTGAACCTTGTTCCATCTGTCTGTCTGAACCAGTTCTACAGATGTAACTTAGAGCTACGAACTTACACGAGTTCCTAGTGCCCCTGAAGTACGTTAAAATTAGATTTTTTGTAAAATGTATGCATGCGCAATGGGTTACTAAAATATAACTTTTTTTGTTTTTAAAGTTATTGGAATTACAAGTATTGATTTATTAACAGGTAATTGAAAGTCGTGTAGATGTTTTAAGGAACAACATCTCATATGTATCAGCATATACGTATCAAAACTTCTAAACAACAATAACTTTGAAAAAAAGTTTTGTTTTGCATGTACTCAATCGACAGCTATAAAGCGCCAACGTAGCAACGTTTCTCGCCAAATGAAGATTTCATCCTGCTCCCTTTACATTCGGCCATTCTACTATTACAAAGGTTGTTCCATTTATTTATGTCTTTGTGAGATACGGTTTAAATGACTTAGAAGTCCATTGTTAACTTTAACAAAATGACGTTGGATGCAAAGGTGAAAATCGTAATTTATTGCGATTTCTAAATGGTAATGATCAAGGGAGAGGGATGTGATCAATTATAAAGTTAATCTGTCTTTTTGATAATTTAGAGGTGAAATTTAGCGGTAACGACTAATTTGTGCTTGAAGTAATTAGCAAACCAGAGAAAATGGATTTGCATGGGTATGTACCACAAGAAAAATTCAGATTCAAATTGGTAATTTTAACCACAATTTAATTTATTAAAATAATGTACTTAACCACCTGAGAGAGAATTTAACCCATTTGTGGGCAAGAATGCAAACCAATAGAGATGTGAAATTTCCAGTATAAGTCCATCTCTACGCTAATAAACATGAAAAGATTTTATATTTAATTTATTATTATTTTTTTATGTGTGCATTTTTCTCTCAAAGTGTTAATTTAATCAAACACCAGTGAATAATTTCTTAAAAGTAATGGACAGAGTAGGTTCTCATGCAAAGAAATACCCTTTCTTTTGAGTATTTAAGTAAGTAATACCCTTTTGCTATGAGTATTATAAATTCGTTTTCCATGTAACATTTTGTCCTACATAAACTTCTCTCGACTATTATATTTCGTTAAACATTTGAGCAGAAAGCTAATTTACGTATAAACAATTTTTTTTCAATCCTGGTCAATAAGTCAAACAGAAATTATTTATCATTGAGTATCTACAATTACAAATGCAATTGTGTACTGTTCCCTAGCTTTTACTGTATTTAAAGCGAAATGAAGGCAATAAATTAAACGCACAAATACAAGAAAGCACATAACTAAAACGTCCCACACCTTTTCACCTATAAACAACAAAAAACTATTTACCGAACTCCATATATATCCACAACAAAACAAAAAAAAATATATAACAAAAAAAAAAATTCAATTCCACACAGAGTACACAGAAACGGGAATATTGCCACCACTTAAGGGGTCACAGGAGTCTTAAAAATGTGCAAAGAAGATACTACATAGCATAGTTTGATCTCTATTGTAATTTTTTAACTACTCAATAAATGAGTATAATTTTTTTTATATGTAATTCTACAGGATTTATTTATTATAAAACAAGTTTTAAAATTTATGAAACTTTAGCCAAAACTAAAATAAATGATATTAAACATGAAGGTACTTGAACACACTGTGATTAGGCTTGCGCGGCAAATTGTGAGGTCAAAATTGAAAAAATGACCAAGAAAATGACTTTATATTGTACAAATATGTACAAACTAGGACTTATACCTAAATTCTCAGCTCAATTTTAATTAGAAATTATTTTAAGAACTTTTTTCTAAAAAAATTAATAAAAATTTAAAATTTTTGATTTTAAATTTTTTTAAAAATAATTTATAATTAAAATTGAGCTGAGAATTTAGGTATAAGTCATAGTTTGTACATATTTGTACAATATAAAGTCATTCTCTTGGTCACTTTTTCAATTTTGACCTCACAATTTGCCGCGCAAGCCTAATCACAGTGTGTTCAAGTACCTTCATGTTTAAAATCATTTATTTTAGTTTTGGCTAAAGTTTCATAAATTTTAAAACTTGTTTTATAATAAATAAATCCTGTAGAATTACATATAAAAAAATTATACTTATACATTGAGTAGATAAAAAATGACATGCAAGATCAAACTATGCTTTGTAGTATCTTCTTTGCACATTTTTAAGACTCCTGTGACCCCTTAAATCAAATCGACACCGAAAGTAACAGCCAACAAAAAGCAGCCAAACACTTGATTTCTTTTTCAATAACGTCAAGTAGTCACGTTTTGCCATAAATAAATCCCCCCGTAAGCCGCTGCCTCGTAATTTCTAACTCATATCCTCTTATGAGATTCCGACAACGGGAGGGACACAATGGCGATATGGTTACAACCCCCGCTGGTTATTCGTGATCTCGTATAAATCGAGGTCCAATAAAGATCCCTATGGGAGAAGAATGGGGGGAGTTAAAGGGAAAAAATGAGTTTGGGAGGGATTTATTTTGGTGCCAAGTTGGCGGCATATCGCAGTAATGCGATTTTCGAGTGGTAGTTTGGCCTTAGAGGTTGTTTAGAAAAAAGCAATGCTATATAATACCTTCTAAAAGAAATATATTATTTATAACTGTTTTTACATTTCAAAATACATTGCAGTATGCGTAAATTTATTTTCAAAACAAAACAGTAAATATCCTAAATATTTCCTTATACAGCTTCCACAGTATTTGTGTATGACCAAGTAAGTTTCAGACTCGGCATATTCCCCAAAACGGATTCCTATTTTTTGTGGCGCCATCTATGTGTTCTCGCTACAAATGTGAATACTTGGATTATTACGAATATGAGCTCTCCGTGGATGTGGACAGAACACAAGTCAAGTAATTTTTTGGGGGGATCTTTAACATGTCACAGAAATAATACATACATGTCGACTATTTTCCCATCCTGAAAATCTACCGACTTTTCTGGCTGTCGAAACCGCGATCTTGGGTTTCTGAGGCGGGATCGTAGTACTTTATAGCCACTAAGCCAACAAGTATCCTAAATATTGGTTTTAAAAAATGGGAAAGGTAGTACTGACATGTTTCAGGTTTTAAGTGACAACATAAAATGAAAATGAAATCTTTCTCGATCCTCGATTGGTGTATGAATACCGCATGAAAGAACGAGAACTAAAGCGAAATGTGCTGTCACCGTGTTTTTTATTCCGCAGACATTTTCTACAGCTTCCACCGAATGCTAATAATTTTTCTTACGGAATACACAAAAAATGTTGAATTAAAACACAAATGTTAGCAACGTTTCGCTTACATTTGGCGGCATTTCCCGTTCCTTGGCGACTGCCGAAATTCCTAAATAACAGGCAAAGTATCGGATAAGGAAATGATATCAATACATTTTATTGGAATGAGATTTTCGTTTTTTTTATTTCCTTTTTGAGATATTTTTGTTGAAAACCATGGACCTTAACAGCGTACACTAGAAATGACGAATGGGCTCATTTTTTATCACAATGTATTGTATTTTTCTTTCTTTTTCAGGTAGCGATGGATCAAAATTCACAAATCGATGCTTTTCACCAGCTGTTTGGCGAGGAAATCCATGAAGTTAAGAATAGGATTTAGTATTTGGCGGAAAAAAAGTAAAGGCAATATGAAAGATGCCAAATCAATGCAAAAGGGAAAAGAAAACATCCCTAATATGTCTTCAATAATAATAAAAATTAATATTTACTGTTGTTGTTTCTTATTCCGTTTGATCTCATACAAGTATAAACCATGTCCAATAGACCAATCGCCTTCAAAAAGTTTAGAAAAAGAGAAGAATTTTTAAAAAAATGTCACTTCTTCTCCAAATCCAAACCGGAGAACGGATGATCCGGAGAAGCTTGGCTTTTAATATTACACTTGGCGGCACATGGTAAACTTTCTGTTCCTGAGGAAATGTAAGTGTGCGAGTGTGTCCAGTGATGAGTCTGATGATGATGCTCTGCAATTCCCTATCACAATTCAGTTTTAATACTTCTAAATCGGTTATCAAAGTAAAAAATAACATTTTTTTTTAATGATAGAGTGTTATACGAGACCTGAATTATTACAGTTCCTGGTACTTTGCTATTTCATCTGGGAAAGAAATCATCATCACGAAATATCGCCAATTCGTTGAAAGGGATTAGTACTTTAAAACAATGCAGAACACTTAGTACAAAATCCTACAAAGTCTTTTTATAGGAATCAATATAGAAATGGAAAAACAAAAACGTATGAATATTTGTAATTTACTTGATCACAAGAAAAATCAGTCGAATTCTTTAAAAGATTTAGCAAAGTTGCTAACCATATTTCACGACAGGTATCCACCAAAACGTTTCTCTAGGTAAAAATAATGATGTTGTGGTTTGTGTGCTACAATATTTCGTATAATCTAGAATTGAATGGTAGTAACGCAGATGTAAATCAGCGCCATCTAGCGTAGTTGATATTTGAGGCAGCGTATTCGCGTGCGGCGGATCGCTACAGTAGGTTTTGTATCGAAGAAACAGAAAAATTAGAATATTGTCTAACAAAATTCTAATTTTATTAGAATACTGTAGAACAAATTCTAATTTTATTCGAATTTTGTCTAACAAATTACAATTTTATTCGAATTTTGTCGAACAAATTGCAATTTTATTCGAATTTAGTCCAACAAATTCTAATTTTATTTGAATATTGTTTCTTCTATTATTAAAATTATCATCTTCAATTATTCAAATTTTTATCTTCTATTAATATAATTATTATCTTCTATTAATATAATTATTATCTTCTATTATAATACATATTGTTCTATTTATTTGAATATTGTCTCTTCGTAAACTAAATTTACAATGTTATTTAATGATTATATGGTTAGCACTATCAGTTGGCGAAACACAATTAAGTTACAAGGGAAAATAACACAAAAATAATTCGCCAAGTTTACGTTCGGCACTCATTTGAACCTATTGCACAAGCAATCATTGGCATCATTTGGCAAACCCAATTTCCCATAGGTTATTGACCATTCAACCACTCCACTTTCCTCTAGCCTCCATGAAAGTAATACATGAATGAACTCCATTAAGTGGGAAGGTAAAACGTCGCGATTTATGACCCAAATACAGACTTGAGGCATTGTGAATGGTGTACCATGAAAATGGAGTGCAAATACGTGCTTTGCTGTAAGCGATCGAACTAATGTAAGGAATTCTTCACGTCCGTTATTTATATTCAGATTTTATTTTCCTCGATGGTTCAATTGTTAAGTCGAAATTTTATTGATGTCGCTTATCTAAAATTTAATTGGATGAAAAATGTGTATTTTGATAACTTGGTATCCGTTGGTTGTTATTTATACAAGAGACAAAGGATAATTATGACGAGGGTTTTTTTACTGATAGTAAACTGACTTTGGTTTAAAGGGAAATATTATCTATTTTCTTAGTTAAAATAGTTTACCTTTGTTTGATTGATATGTATGAAAAATACATTTTAAATAACTAAATTGCAGTTGTTTCAACTTACTCGATTTTGATAAAAACGGAAAAATCAATATCTTCACTGAACAGCAAATGAAACTAGTGAACTTACCTGAAAGGAAAAAAAAAACAAATTATGTATACGTCTTTTAAAATTATACATATTTACGTCTTTTAAAATTATACATATTTACGTCTTTTAAAATTATACATATTGAATAAAAATTATGCATTTTATTTTTAATACTGTATTTCTAATAAAGTATTCAAAATAATGCAAATACTTAGGTTAGGGTGTAAATATAGATGGAGAAAACAACGTTAATCATTGGCACAGATAGTTTTATTGCGTAATTTTTGACATGTTTTGTAAGACGAGTGTCTTTTTTCGTCAGAATAATGCGCATGAAGAATATCGATGTAATAATTACAGCCAATCACAAGATTTACTTTTATTTAACAGGGTCAAAGAGCCCAAAAGATGCTTGTGATTATCATGGTGGTATATTCAGAAGTGCGCACTAAAAACTAATCGAATTGTATCAGTTGCAACTGATCACGTGGTGTCCATACCTTCTAAAACTTTCTCGAATCATGACTCAGCTAATATCGGCGAGAGTAACTGACGCAATCACGTGGTTTTATTTCAAGGGTAATTTTTTTTCCGCGTGTGTCAATGTTACAAGTAAATGAGGTTGACAAAGGTGGATAATTTTGCAATATTTAAAATAGTGGGACTAGTGGCTCATAGATGCTATTCTGACGAAGGAGGAACTCCGATCTACGAAAAATGCCAATCCTTACACAAAAAACTACTAGCGCTAAGAATCACCTTCGTTATTGTCGCATCATATGCAAAGTTGTAAATATTATCTTAAATACATAAGTTATAAAAATAGTTTAAGCAGAATTATGCAAGGGTGCTTACACTTAGTAAAATTGTACTGATATGTGAGGGCTATATACTATACGAGTCTAAAGTCCATTGAAGTTTCGCGAGAAATATAAAATTCTCAACAAACAACCTCTTTTGAGCGACATTTTTTTTTCTTTTTAGCAGCGAGTTTTAAAAAATGCATTCCAAATCCTTTCCCAAAACGGAAAGCTTGTATTTAGGGATATGAGCAGAGGTGAACTCCCATTAGAGTCTCAACCAGAGGGATGTTAAAGAAAGTAGACACTCAGTATAAGCAGACCTGTTTTAGTAATAAATCAAGCCCTATTATTATTTTCATGGGTGGATTACTGTATCCCTGTAGTGTTGCTAAATATATTAAAACAGACAGTGTACACAGACAAGTAAAAACCAAGTTACTTTCAATTAAAAATCGAGTTCTTCTGCATGGAAGAGATGTTTTTAAATGAAGGGGTTTTTAACACGGAAATTTTATTCATTTGTCTTCAGCTCTGTACCGTAAATCACATTTATCTAAAATAATGGCAACCGCGTTTTATGTTTTAATAAGTAAGAAGAAGTAATAAGAAGTTTAATTTTTAGTTCGTAAATAATACTAAGTTTTTCTAGAATGTTTCACTAAAAATAATTTTTTCAACTACAATAAATGATTTAAATACATGCATCAACTACAAGAAATGATTTAATTATATGCGTTTCGCATGAAATTGCACAATAATACTCATTAATTCTATAATAAAGGGTCTATCTGGTATTGATTATGATAACAGATTAAGATCTTTAAACATATATTAAATGGAAAATAGAAAAGCTAGGGGTGATTTAATTCAGTTATTCAAGTTCATAAAACAGAGATACATGGAGTGCTTAAGTTTTACCTTAAATAGCCGGGCCAGAGGACACGATCATAAATTGAATAAACCGTGCTTTAGAATTAGGGAGGTAAGATTTTTTTTTACAATAGAGTTGTCAATGAATGTGGAATACTTTACCAGATTATGTTGTGCATTCGAAGAGAGTATATAATATTTTAAGAAGAATCTTTGTAGTCATTGGAAACTGGTTAATTATAAGATTTATTTTGGGCCAACCTTGCTGGGCTGGGATCTTTTTAGTCGACAATTTTTGTATCTGTATACCAAAATAGAAAAAACAATATACTTTCGTTAAAGGATAACCAACTGTGTACCAATAGTTAAAACTTTATCCTCGGGCAGCAGTTATTTAAAAGTAACTGTATCTATGTTTTTCAAAATCTTAACAGCAAGGTGTCGAGTGGCTCCGGGGATATCTTGAAAAAGAGTCGATTTCATCCTCGGCATTTTCGTATGTATTATTCAAACTTGGGAAAGCGAAACTTTGCACTAAATTCTTCGCATCTTCGGATATTTTTCAGAAAAGGTCGTGAAACATTTGAGTCGAAACTTTACGTTAAAAAAGGCTGTTATTATTATTATTATTATTTATGCTCATAATAAATATTTAATTTTGCGTTTTTGTAAAATGAACTGTTGTAGCAATTATAGGTTTATTAGGCAATTTAAATATTTTTTATTGCATATGTTAAAAAAAAGTTTTTTGAAGAAACATGTTGTAAATCAAATAAGCATATAATGCATGTTATTTATTGCAAAATATGTAAGTACTATATTAAGCAAATACTTATTTCATACACACTTTATAGTTCTTAATTACATGTGTCATTAAAACATATAGTGAAAAGCTCTGCAACATAACAAACCATTTAAAAGTCATGGAAAAATTCAAAGGTATTAGTATTTTTTTCTACAATAAATTGAAAACAGTGTAGCAAAAAAATATAAATATGAGTGGCTCCGACCTTCCCCACTCATATTAGGCTAGTATATGTTTTTATTAGATTAAGGACAGTTCACTTCAAAGGGATGGAAATCCAAAGAGATGAAACTAGAAAATACTTCAGCTGCAGAAACTGCCCCAACTCGGAACTGGATCCAAAGCATATTTTCTCGTGTCCAGCCATCTTGGCGAAATTACAGCAAATCACCAACTCGCCCTACGAAGACCTTTATGAGGTCTACTGTCTTCAGAACACTGAAGCAGTCTATGAGACCTTTGGTCCCACATAATCTTTATCCATGGACACGCCAACATCATCAATAGAGCTTTATTCAACGGTAGTTAAAACTTGGAGCCACAGTCAAGTGACGAGCTGATTTCCTTGACCTGAACCATTCGAATGCAAGGCAAACGCTCGACTGGGCTCCACGGACCTCCAGGAAACAACTAGCGCTAGTACAGGGTGGTTATAAAATAACGCTCGCTATTCGGAGAGGTCTGTAGCTTGAATGAATAATCCAAATGCAACAAACAATGAGACGCCTACTAATCAAGAAGGGGGGAAAAGAATGGAATCGTAAAAAAGATAGAATCCTAAAAAATAATCATAAAAAGGAATCATCATAAAAAACAAACTGGTCGCTTGACCGGGGTTTTAAATACGAGGCTACGTCAATTATGGCTAATTACGGTCAACACAGCTAATTACGCCTCGCAATTTAGAACCCTGGTCAAGAGACGAGTTTCTTTTTTTTTTCAAAAAGAATGGAATCATAATACAGAAACTCGTCTCTTGACCAAGGTTCCAAATTACGAGGCATAGCCAATAATGGCTATTAAGGCCAACACTTCCATTTACGCCTCGTAATTTAGAACCGTGGTCAAGTGACGAGTTTGTTTTTTATGATTCCATTCTTTTTCACCCTTCTTGATTAGTAAGTGTCTCAAAGTTTTTTGCATTTGGATTATTCATTAAAGCTACAGACCACTCCGAATGGAGCGTTATTTTATAACCAACCTGTTACCCAACCTGTTACCAACTTACCCAACAGGCATTAAAAAAAATAGTTGTTCGTTTAAAATATCGTACTTCGTTATTTGTTGCATTCGGATTAGTTAACTGCGAAAGTCACTCCTATACATCACTTTTACGCGTACTAAAGTAGAAATCTATTAAAACTGCAACGCTTACATAAGCAATATAATCTAGAATAAAAAAATGCTGAAAATGAAATGGTTTCAAAAATAAATGACCCCATGTTGTTTACCGACACTCTACAAAACTACCCGAACAGCATGCATGAAACTTTGATTACATGGCGAGAAATAAAATAGAGTGTCTTTTATAAAATAGAATGTCGCACGCAATATTTATCTAAAACATTTACTTAATAACTTCGAGATTCTTAAAGTATTCTCTTCTTGACTTTTCTAGTTTGAACAATTCCTATTTTTCCATTTTCTTGATTTGCTTCGTTTTAGAAATACGCACTCATACATTCCACCGATGGAGAAATGAATATTCCCTAAAGTTACTTACTTCACACGTAGAGATTTCAATGTGGTGATTTGACAAAATATTAACTACATATTTTGAGAATAAACTTAATGTGTGAGCTTTAAATGCACATGCATTTCAGAAATGAAAAAGCTTTTGTTAAAGGTACCCTAAAGAAAAAGAAACATAGAACTGGCTTTATTATTAATTATATTTACTAATCTATTAAGGTAGGATTGCCATTAATCAAAAAAGCAGACGTAGTTTAAAGTATATATTGAGAAGTTATTACCTTATCAAAAGCTTGTGTCAAAGTTACTCCATTCGAAGGTACAGATGGACATGAATTTCTTAAAACAAAACCAAATCCCGGTTGCGTTGGGTGCCTATTCAGGTGTTGGCTTGTCACTTGACTGTGGTTCTAAAGTACGACGCCCGTCGCCTATAGCCCTCGTGTAGCTCTAGTGCGACGATAATTCAAACCTAACCTAACCAAATCCCCCAATGTTACCCTATGGAGAAATTGGATACAGTTTTTTTATGACCAGCATCCATAATTTTTTACTTATTGTTTCCAAAATTGTTGGTATGCTTATGGTATTGATAAACACATGTTTGTGCTTTTTCATCTAGAGGATAACTTTGAAATAAATTTTAATTAGAATGTTTTTTGATAAGATAGCAAGCAAAACAATGTTTTGCAGTGGATTAAAATAATTTTCAAAACAATATAAAAGGTTTTTGTTATACCCAAACGTGGAATTATCAATGTCTAAACATTCCATCAAGTTTGATAACAATAGGCAAAATATTGTGAATACTAGTCATGAAACACTGTATCCAATTTTCTCATAGGTTAACTTTAAGGTAGTTGTAGTTACACTCCAATTTTTAAATAGGTTAACATAAAGCGAGTTAGTTCAACATTCCTTTTTTTTAGTCCACTAAATATGTTCTTTCGGATGGAGAAAGTTTTCTTATAGCTTTTCAATATAAAAACTTACCAATAAATAGACTCTTTAAAATACGCTTGATTTTTTCAGATAGTGGCAACTCTGCCTTAACTATTAGTAAAAAATATTAAAGACGAAAGTCAGTAGTAAAGCTTTATTGCTTAGGTGAAAGTATTACCAAAAAGGACCAACTACACTCCATTCATTCAACGGTATTGATTGTAGTATGCATAAGCTTATTTTCTAAATTACTATATTCACTCCGGAAAAAAATCACAAAACAACAAAAGTATTTCTCTTTTGAAAATATCATTCCCACAGTTACTACTATGTCAAAACCTCCTCCTCCTTATGCTACTCCTCCAAAAAAAGAAAAACGGTACAATTTCCGAGCGAAATTTGTTTATATACACTCGTCGAAAAATAATATCTCTACGGAGTGCCCATAAGAAGGGCTTACGCGAAATAGGGTGCACGGGTTTCAAATCGCCCTTTTACGTGATCCGGGCGACAATATTTTCATTGTTGTTATTTTCGAATTTGTCTAAAAGGAACATTTTTAGATCATTGCAAAATGGGAATTGTATTTTCAAGAAAAAAAAAATGGAAGAAGAATGGTGATCGTTTATTAAATCGTTGTTTGTAGCAGTTGTTGGAAGGGAAGTATTTGGCACTTCGTAAATCATCCAATTATTTTCTTAATGTAAGGTTATTTATTTATTTACAGAACTTTGAAAAGGGAATGGGTTTGTGCTAATAACAGAAGATATGTGATCATTTTGAATAGCATAAATAATGTTTTTAAGTCACGTTTTTAAATAGCAATCCCAAATGCAAATTCTTTCCTAACTTAAATATAATTTAACACTGAACAATATTTATATTTCTGCTGTTTTAATGATTTAAATCTTGTTATATCATAGTTAAGTCAACAAATGCGTTATTTTTTTAATACCAATCATGGATAACTTAATCATTATAATACGAGAAACATCGTGTACGTGTGTTTGTACTTAATGTTTATGTACCGAAACTATTTTATTATTCATTTTACTTATATCAAACTCTGTTAATATGAAAATCACATAAAACCATATCAACTGTATTCAGGTTTACATTATCTCTCACACCATTATACATCTCAGTGAAATATAAGTATTTTATGTGCGCAAACGCATTTAATTATTCTTTATGAAATATATTCAGGTACAAATGTTTATGTGTGTGTACAGTGAGAGCTTAATTAGAAAATGCAATATTGTTCCTTATCTGCAATTCTGTGCTCTGTCATATCATGAGTAAAGCGTGACTTTTTTTAGCTGACGATTTTTTTTTGCAAGATTATTGTGCTACTGAAAATTTAATACGTATATTGAATCAATCTCTTTATTAACAATAAATGTGCACGTAATCGTCGCATATTTTCTCATAGCTCTTTCCATTACAACTATACTCAAAATTTCTGTTTATGCAAGTTTTATAAAGCTTATTATGGTTACTCTAACGACCTAGATATTTTTCACATGTTTTTTAATGACTTTAACGCTAACTGGTTACAACTTTTATCTTGCAATGTGTTTGTCTGCTTTGAATGTGTTTTCTTGTTTGTTTTGTTTTCTAATTGTTTGTTCAATGTGCATTGCAATTAGATTGTATATCTGTAATGCGCATTTTAAGCTAAATAAATAAAGAAATAGATAAAATTAGATGTGATATTAGAGTTAAGGTCTTTTTGAAGCTTCTAGGGTTATGGAGCGTCATACACATATTACGCCCCCATCCCTCCAATAATAAACGTGCATATATTTTTTTTCCAAGCCACGTGTTCATTGTAATCTGCGCTACAATTAAGAATCTTTAAAAAACCTTAAGTTTTACAAGTTTAAAAGCAAGCAAAGGTTATCACCAAAGCATAGTTTTCTTTAATTGATACATTTGTAGTTTAAGTTCGAGGTTCAAACACAATCTTTAGATATAAAATTGTTATAAAATAAAATGAAATATTGTAACATCAATCTTTCATGCATAAAAGTAATAACGTACAAAATTGATAAATGAATAAGTCAAGTGTTTAAGAAGAATATGATCGATTGGTAACTCTTTCAACATTTATGGCCATTGAACGCTTCACTACAGAAATGAAATAAACTTGGAAGCAACATAGAAAAGAAATAAAAAGTATCAGTTATCTTGAAAAAAAATCAATTATCTTCATCAAATTACCAAATGCAACAAGAACTACTAATATTAAGTTGTCTCATTGAAGGTGTAAAATTTTTTAACCAAATAAAGCATATTTTTCTAATGTGAGGACCCTTTTCCACGGTTTTAGTTGTGTAAAAATGTAGGTTAACTTCTCATTTCACACCCACATTTCAAATTACACCTTCCATGTCAGCAAACTGAACCTTATTTAATTTTTCACGTAGTATATTCAAATAAAAAAATGCGTAGTCTTTTACTTGGGACAGGAATTCGTCATGAGGGTTTTCCGTAGTCCATAGAAATCCTTACAAATGGAATAAAAAAAGATCAATGAAGAAAGAGTGTCTCTGAAAATTCGCAAGCGAAGTGCTGATCAAGAATTTGCAAATCTCCTCACAGTCGAGGAAAGTCAAGTAATGTTTGTGCTCTTCTTAAATAACAGTTTTGAAAAATATTGTTTATATCCGTATCCCATATTTGAAACAGAAAAATATTTTAAAATGGCGTATAAAGGTTGGCTGTTCAGGGAAATATTTGATTGGAACTATGTGAAACATTTTCATTAAATAATTTACAAAGTGTATTCTTTGTGCGAAGAACACGCATTTTTTTGTGCTATAAATGCAAAAAAGACCGTATCACTTATTTGTAGTCAATAGATTATTTTAGCATTGTTTTTAAATACAAAAATGTCTAAGTACAAAAAGAACTTTTTAAAAAGTATGAAAAAAAGTTTAAATAATTTTTTTAAAAAAGCTAATATTGTATTGACCCTCGTTCAATTTAATTTTTCATTGAAATGAATGACTGATACCTGTAATAAAAGGCTGAAAACTGATATTTGTATCTTCTTCTATCGTTGCAGGTCAGTTTCGGAACTAATAAAAAGTACATATATAAAGGGTCTTTTCGCGAGTGAAGAGAAAAAGTCGCTAATTAACTACATATACTACTTCTCACAACAACATAGCAAAAGGTAACGAGTTTCTACTTCTTTTCAGTCCTCAACTGAAATGCAACGAAGCACAGCTCACAGATTTGTGGAAGGCTGCACATAGGCTGATTTTACAAACACATCTGTGACTGTCATTTTTTTTACCAACTTGAGGTCTATTTTCCTCTTTTGAGGATTTATTTTCGAAGTCTTAGGTCGCCGGAGGGAATCGGCTTTTTATTTATTGTCCTTTTGTGTGTAGGTTGTGCTTTTTATTCCTTTATAAATCAAAAACTAAAAGTTTGGTGAAAGTATCAATGATGACTTTATTTGTATTTTAACGATGTGTTACTTTGTGTCGTGGCAATTCGAAAATCAGCAAATAACTGTTGCATTTTTTTTTGTCTTTGTTGAATTGACGCCGAATTAGAGAAAAAAAAAAGACTGTGCTAGCTACAAACTTCCTAATAATTAAGCAAAGTTACTGATAATTGTTTGATTAGATAACGTCATACAATATATATCTGGGTAAAATGGTTAGTATATATTTTTTTCAAGATAGTCAAGTGAAGAGGAAACTCACCGAAATTTAAACGTGGCGTCCTATGCAGTAATAGGACATTGAACGACCAAGGACATATTATTGTCCATTAGCTTATAAGAAGAAGGAACTTTTATTTTCAAATACAGAATACATTGGTTGCCAAGGGACCCTCGGGCTCTTTCAGACAACACATAAAATTATACAATCAAAATCATTAAGGAAACTTAAAAGGTAACATTTCAAATTCCACCCAAACAAAAGGGGAACAAAACAAAAACTAACAACATCTGGCAAATGATCGGACACGTGAGACACACAAGCATATTACAGAACTGTAAAATACATAACTTCACTATTGTTACACAAAAAATTGAATAAATAACAATCTATACATAATTTAGTTGACAGAACGTTATATAATTTATTTTTTAATTATATCACAGATTTGAAAAGAATGTCTTCATCAATATTTAAGATGTGAAGCTTAACTTCTTTTTTTAAATGCATTCTTATGAATTAAACATAATATTTGTTCAGGCAGAGAGTTAACAAATTTGGGTGCTTAATACTTAATTATAGTATGCTTTCGAATATTATAACGACAAACATTAAAAAGCACAAGATATTTATAGCATAATTTTTGTTGCTATCATGACATTTTAAAAAATAAGGAAATGCATTTTGTAATATAAAAGTCAACCAAATCTGTGCATTAAAATACGTCATTTCATTAGTTTTTACGTCATTTATTAGTTATTATTTACCATTAAAAATAAGCAGATTGAACGTTTTAACAGGATATTTTGATCTCGTTATGAGTTTGGTTAAGTTACTTAATCGTAATGCAGAAACATATTAGTTCACCATTGATCGCGTGAAAGTTAAAAAAAAGAAACTATTTAGTTAATGTACAATAAAAGTACAAATTGTATAAGTTATCATTAATTAATTAAATATAAGTTATACTATCTCGAGTTCCGATTCACTTTCATTTTCCTTAATCATTACCCCATATCTTTTGTAGTAATTATGAAACCCAGTGTGTGAACATAAAACAAACAAAAAAAATCACTAAAGCCTAATCCCCCAAATGCAAAAATAGATTTTCGCCCAGCAAACCGATATACCCGATCAGCTGACAAACCGGACCAGTGATAAACATTCCTCCGGATATCATAAAACCCTGGAACAAACCTAAGAATAGGTGTAATACCTTGCATAAAGCTGCGGAGGAACCTCTTCGTACGTGAAAAGCTGCGTTAATCAGGGAAAAAGTAGGATTTCGCCCTAAACCGATAAGTAGGTAAGGACGGAGGGCTGCTGAAAGTGTTTTGGGATATCCAGAACAAGAATTAATGTCGCCAAAAGTTTTGTTGGGAAAATTAATACTTGTGTGGTGTAGTGGGGGGGATTTTGTTCTAGAGTAATTTTCGTGGTTATGTGTGTGATAATTGTTTTAAGTTCCTAAACATAGTTTAATAGTAATGTTAGTGTCATTAGAGTATAAGCCCCTCGCGATTGTCCGGCCTTACGCTCTTAAAACGAACGAGCGATTTTACCTCAGTCTGAGTTAATTTTCACTCCTGCAGTCTAGAAAATGCACTTCTCATATAGGAGTGGATCCTTTGTGTGTTAAACCTCCGACAGGATCACTCCAAACGAGTGATTTAAACTCAGTCTGAGTTAATATGCACTCCTTTCCAGTGTCGAAAATGCACTTCTCCTACTGGAGTGGATTTCACTCTTTTGTGTTAAGAGTGTATTCTTTGTTAAAATACAGGTCGTATTACCGAAAGCTCCGGATCAAAAGTGTGGCTTGTCAGCCTTATAGTCATAGTCATTAACGGGTTGATAAAGTCAATTTGCAAAGTATGTCAGCCAGAAGATAACCAAGCGTTTAGAACACTGCAGTTCACCATTAACAACATACGTGTTCAAAGTCATTAAGAATATGCATTAGTCAGAAAGGCTTTACCTAATCATCACTCATTAGCAAAAACAGACCGCAACACCATCAAACAAAATCAATCTTACACTCTATGAAATAACACTTTCATTTTTGACGATTCATGAATCCTCAAGCCTCATTTCGTTAATTTTGAGGATTGTTTCGTCAAACTATCACGTGACTTGAGTAAACGCGAATCCTCACTTTTACAATCGTGATTTGACGATTCTGTATCTTGATTTTGAGGAAACTGAATCTCATTGTTGTACTTACATGCTCAAAAATGACGAAATATTTCTTTAGATAAGGACATTCAAATCCTCATAAAAATGACGATTCAAATTTCCTCACTTTGAGAAAATGAAAACTCGGAGCATTTGCCAGTAAACGAATCGTCAAAATTAAGAAAAATTTCGTCGTTTTTGAGCATTCATTTTTGAGAGTGTAGCCAATAATTCACCAAATATTGCAACCATGTGTGCAAGTAATCCAAAGACCTTGAGGGGTGTGGAATTCAATCAGCTTTACGGGCTATACCTAATACCGGATAGCTCAGCTGTCCGGCCCTGAACCATCCGGGAGTGGTACATAGATCCCAATTATTTAGCGGTCGCTGAGCACATACAAAAGACCCAAAGAAAAAAATAATATTTTGCTTATCGGAATCTGTAGATATGGCGGTTTGTTATTGCACAGTATTATACAGCAAATTACAAGGAAGCCACAGTTAAGCAACTGCAAATTGTGTTACAATCTACTGATGAGAATGACAAATTTCAATTGGCTGTAGCATGACACAAGAAAAGTTTAAAATATTTCCGTTTGATGGCACTGTCAGCATCATAACTTAATGTGTTTGATTATGCATATCAATCTTAAAATAATGGTAAATGTATAAGTTACACTTAAAAATAACTGTAACGTGTGATTGACTTTACTAGACTGTTAATTACGATATTGCTCGATACTGTTAGTTAATGCACAAATTACAAGTTACACAAAGTACAAGAACAAAGTTAATGCACAGTAATTAACAAGATGAAGAAAGTTGGATTTTTTAGATGTCCTGATGCCAAAAATTTACTATCAAATCAGCATCGTTAATGCAACGTACACTCTTAAAACGAACGAGCGATTTTAACTCAGTCTGAGTAATGTTCACTCCTCCAGTCTGGAAAAGCACGAAGAAATTTTCAACAGATGACACAGTAAGAATCACAACTTAAAGGGTTTGATGCATAGAGATCATGGTTAAAGTATTAGAGTGGCATATCACGTGACCCCCATAGCTAACGACGGGACGCACATGGAGAGCAAAATTAGTAGGGTATGGAGCCAGCGTTGTCAAAACTTTAAGAGGAAAATTTCTATTAAAAATAAAATTTAATTTAAAAAAAAATAAAAAAGGACCATAAGAATTTAGCTGTATTTTATAATATTTTTTATTAACTTTAAAATTAACTTGAAACGGTTTTTTAGTATTTCTACAATATAGATTTTTATGTAATTTTAGAACTAAATGGTATTTTTTGTTGTATTTTTATCCTTATTGTGGTGAAAAACCCGTGTTGCCACCACATACAGAAAAAAATACTGCCTCTCTAATTCTTTAACCATTGTCTATATGACTTGATGAACAATTTTTAAATAGCGGTCAACGCGTGAGCTTTAAGTTACAATAACTTTAACGGTGTGTTTAACTTAACATTTGAAAATGTAAACTACGTTATAGCTTGATATTGCACGATAACAATGCGATATCGCACTATCTAAGAAAAGTCGGATTTTAGGTATGCTAATGCCAAAAAAGTACTATCAAATCAGCTTTTAAACTTAGCGTAAAAGTAACGTAAGCGTTAATGTAACGCATAACTAATATTTAACTATTACTTTATAATTAATTTAACTTCACAATCGAAACTTTAAAATTATGAAGTAGAAATATTTATACATTATTTTTTTCTTATGCAATACACTTTCCTGTTCTTTCAAAAATATCCCTTTGAAATTGATTGTTATTCCAATCAGTGATTCATTTTTTGTATCGTTTTGAAGGTGAAACTTTAATTGATGTCATTCTGAATAATATAGCTGTTTTCGGCAAACTCATATTTTTAATAATATAAATATGAATAATCACAATAAGAGTGTTAAAAAACAGCTACTGAAATAATTCGTAAAGAAAATCTGACGCAGAATAATTAAAATATGTAATAGGAATAAAAATAAAATTCTTACATTATTTAATGATTCCCAGTGTATTCTCACGTTCGTACTTTAATATGAATTGCACACGTAATTAGATTTGTAGCTAGACGTTCATATACTTGCAAGTCCTTTTTGATTAAAACTAAACTATCTGTACAAAATTATTATAACTATATACAAATTTTTCTGTTCTTAAATTTACTCACTTTCATACTATACTAATTAACTTTGCCAAAAGCAATTCTTGAAGCAAAAACTATAAATTATTAATGAAGAAACTCCCATGGCAACGCTGCAAAAGAATTTTAATAAGTAACTCAAATTTCATGTCTTGAAGAAAACATCATTTTTACCTCTTAAGAAAATAGTTAAGGCATTAATTTGATTCAGATTAATTAGATTTTTAATTAATTACTGACTTTTAGAATGATTACCTAATAATATGTAATATAACAGAGTGTTGGTTGGGAACAAAAATATTTTAACGGAATTGCGTAAATAATGCATAAAAAATTTAGTTTGATCATGTGTAAAAAAATACGGTTAATATTTGTTAACATGTATAAATACTGTAAAAAATATGAGCCGATTTGTAATATAAAACGTACAATTTCTATTGTTTGATCAGTTTTAAATAAAGTCTGAACAATAGTTTTAAATTATTACTTTTATCATGTATTAACTTTACAACTATGTATGTTATACTATGCAAAAATTAAAAACTATACGTTGTCAAAATTTAAAATTTTAACAATTCAACAAAAAATCCTTATATTATATAACTGCGATAAAAATTGAATAATACAATATTTTAAAACATGCGTTCATTTAAAAAAAAAGCTCTACAATGCTTTTAGAATAATAGAAAATTCCCAGTACATTAACGCGACAACAAAATGTTTATAAAAACTACACAAAGGCTAAATATACCTACATAAATCCTTAAAAGAGTTCAAAATGATAAATATTATATATTTTACATTTCCCATTAAACTAAACACACTTCTAATAATATTTATTTTACGATAAAACAAATATTGACACGAACACAAAGCCTCAACTGAACCCTAACAAACTATAATACACCCTAAAACATACCCTAAGGAAATGTTTTAACTTATTCTATCAAAATCACCAGTATTTCTCTAATCATAAAAATTATATAATACCGAAAACTGTCTGACAATATCAGGCCAAAAACACACACATACATGCCAGTTCCTTTTACACACCATTAACCGAAAAGCCAGAGCCACGGGCCAAATTTTCTGCAGCAAGACCCCATTATTTTTGATCCCGCTTAAAATGTACATCATAAAGCTAGAGCCGTCGCATTAGATTAAATTGATGGATAGCGGCCCTAACTTATGTGGGAAGAAAGGTTTGGTACGCGTATTATGCGCATATGTATGTAATATGGATTAAAGAGCCTTTTTTTTTAAAAAAAAAAAAACTTTTTGGTAAATAATGTTGGTGAAATGATATTAATGGTCTGTATTTTGATTATTATTTTATGGAAAATATTTGTGTCTTCCTTTTATTCGATATTAGTATAATATGTGGCCATATTGTACGATTTTGAAAATCGACATTTTTGTGTTTAACACGTTCACGTTGGTGTGACCCACATGTGGGTCTCACCTGACTATTCTGTGGGTTGGCGTGACCCACCGTTGGGTGACATTTAACTGTTCCGTGGGGTGATGTGACCCACTAGTGGGTCGCGATTTACTATCCCGTGAAGCAGCGTGCAACACAGGTGAGTCACTTGTTTTGAGAAAATAAGTCATTCAAGAATAAGTTTATTTTATTTTTTCTCAACATTATATTTAAAAATAATGAGTATTACAACCATTAACATTCAATAATTTAAATTTATTCTCATTAAGCGCTTTCGAGCTCGCAAAGTTTTTGTACCCACCCCCATGAAGCGTAAGGATATAAGACAGTCCCTCCTTATTCCGAAAAACAAGATATTTGCCCCGGGTGAACTGAACGTGTTACACAAAGAGAAAATGACACAGGCCCAGATTTTCTGGGTAAAAATTATAAATCAAATATACATACTATTTAGGCCAATTTCAATTTTTAAAAGTGAAGTTTCTAAAAATAATTGTTTTTGAACATTAGTCTGTCTATCAGCTTGTCTGTCTGAAACCGTTCTATTTCTTAAACTGATTCTACAGGGTGTTCCATAATTGACCGGAATAGTATAGGACGCAATTCCTAAATATTTACCCGGCCCCCGCCAATGAAAAACGGCTAACTAATTGGCCGCCCTTTCGGTCGTGCATGAAATCTTGCACTGGAGCTACACAAGAATGTAGTACTTTTAGTTTGGTTTGTTTGAATTTACATCTGATAAAAATTACAGGTTCAACTAGTTTTCAAAAAAAAAAATTAGGATGCTGTTCATTTTGATAGGTTGTTGCATTATTGTTAAAAAAAAACTTGATGTTGACCATCAGTTTAAACATAACAATTATTGTATTTTTCATATTTATGCTGGGTAGGTATGTACATATATATTCCGGCTTGTGTGCATGATCAGAGACCCGCTTAT